>VZTD01001174.1:32362-405552 GCA_013397725.1 Rhagologus leucostigma | reverse complement strand
CGGGGAGCGGGCTGGGACCGGGCCGGCCGGAGCCCGCACCGCCTCTTGCGCGCCCGGCCCCGCCGCGGGGCTCAGCCCCTCCTCTGCCGGGGGAGAAGGGCAACACGCTTTTTTCCTGCCTTTTTCCTCCCTGAACCGCAGGCAAGGAGCCCGCGAGGTCTACATTCGAGCCCTGTTGCTTCAGAGGCAGCAGGTTTTGTTTCCTTTCTATGCCTCTGGCAGGAGCATCCTAACGAGTTTTATTTCTGTTTTGATTTTTTTCCTGATTGTTTAAGGCTTGACCCCTCCACGTTGCACTGATGGCTGTCCTCATGAAAGAAGTCTACTAGGTAGAGAGGACATCTTTCTGAAATGAGTTGAAGCACACAAAGCAGTAGGGCGTGAGGTAAACGCAGAGTGTTGAGTGACCCACTGCTGGCCGTGAGGCTTTTAGCTGTTGCTTCTTTGGCTTTGGTAGGGTGTGTTAGATCCACTGTCCATCTCCTGAGGTGGGGTTACCCAGAGAGTGACAGAAATAAGGTAGAGTAAGTGTGAGTGGGCCTTGCAGCAGGAAAAATGCAGAGCCACATAAATACCATGTTGTCACAAACTTTATTTTGCATGTTAGCAATTCTTTTTCTCCATGTAACAATATAGAGTCACTGACTGAAATAATTTTTTACGTGTCCACTGCCCATCCCTTAAAATTAGATATTCCAGATAAACCCCCTGTTTATCATTAGGAAGCTAGCAAAGTTTTTAACAAGGGAAATACCATGAAATAGAGAAGTGATTTACATCGGAGGGGCTGGCTGTATACATTACTGGATTGCAGATAAGCTATGTAAGTAAACAGAAGCACAGTGCTCTGTTATTGTGCATGACTATGGAGATATCATGGGACTCTTTTGCTAGTTAATAGCATAAGGCTTCGTGGGAACTGTTTGATCTGCAGGACTTTTGCTTGGCAATAGTTTACTTAAGGTTATTACACTCTGTTTGGAGACTTGTATTTGCTAGCCATTATTGCATTCTTAGCTCCAGGCTTCCCAGAGTTACAGGTTAGTAGGTCAGTAAAAATTGCACTGAAATGCTGGAACGGGCAGTCTAGAGTTCTAAATGTGGTTGGGGAATAACAAGGCAGTAATCAGAATGCTGAGGACTTTTTTTCAGTGCATTTTTATGCTGGTCATTGGTGATGAACCAAAAATACTTTTGCTGTGAATACCACAAATGTTTTTCCATTGCTTGTTAAAGGAGGAAACAAATCATATAAGCTAAATACAGTATTCTCTTTCAACGTAAAGCAGCCACTGCCCTTGGTTGAATTTACCAGGATTTAGTTCCTTTTGCTAGTGAACACTGGGATTAATGCCACTGGCATTACATGGGGCTTGCCAGTAGCAAGAATAAAAATGTCATCAGGTTTCTGCTGCGATGGATTTGCATGTTCCTTTTAGAACCTGAAATTTGCTGTGCTGTGCAGGGAAGCACTATGGAAAAGTACATTATCAGGTTGCCATTGCGTTACAAATACTCCAATAAAATTTTGAGTCATGCAGGTTACAGCGCTCGCAGAGCTTGTTGTGACCCGGTGGGTTCCGGGCGTGCAGAACGAGGCTGGAGCCTGGCTGTGCTGCTGCTGTCTGAAGCCTTGCCTGTTCCCAGAGCTGCTGCAGCGTGTGGCATAACCCCCATTCCTCCAAATCCTTGGAACTGGTGGTTGACTGTGTCGGTGGAGCCAACCCATTCACGTCACAGCGCACAATTTACGCGAGTGAAGTGAGCCGTATGGGGTGTCCCCCAGCTCGGTGGTGTGCTGATCGGGGAGGATGCAGTGGATGTTCAGTGCAGAGCTCTGATGGAAAAACGAAAAACGTAAAACCTTCACAGTGGTTTCAGCATCTCTCATGCACTTTCCCCTTTCACTGAACATCATGGACAGGAAGATTATATACTTTAGCTCAGAAATACTGTGTGTTATTGTATGTACTTTTTGGCTTTTTCAATCTGGTCTCTTTTTTATCCTAGGAAATTTATTCCCACTTCAGCTTTTTCACATCTGCATTTTTGCAGTTTATTGCGTGCAGCATGCACTTATTGACAAGTTTTTCTTGCTGAAATATAAATGCATGCTTTGTAGTACTTCGTGTCGCCCTCTTTCTTAAGCAAAGACCTTCCCTCTGTGTAATAATTATTAATGGTTAACTTTTCCTCTTCTGTGCCATGTAGGGTTGGTTACAACTGTTGTAGACTGTTACTGCTACACCTCTGCTTGTCTCCACCAGATAAATCCCTACATAGATAAGCCCAGCAGCAGCAGCAGTCAGGTGTTGTGCATAAATCCACTTCTTACACTGATTAATTTTTTGTTTAACACCCCGATTTTGCTACCAGTTAGACACCTGCTTAACCCTAGAGTTACGGCATTGAGATAGATTGGCTGCTCTGCATGCAAAGCTAAGTGTGTGTGTATCTGTTCACTTGCAGCGTGCAAAGAGGTACAAAAAACCCCAAGACAACCCAATCTACTTTTGCTTTGCTGCAGTTCTCAAGAAGTGCAATTCAGTAGCTGCTGTTAGCTTGGCTATTTAGCTAAAATATAATGCCATTGAGTAGTGGAACTGACCTGGGACTGGTATTTAAGACACAGGCATGGTGTTTCTGCTCTTGGCTGATGTTTCCATGGAGGTTTGAACCCTCCTTTTACACCTGAAACTGCACTGTGGTGAAGTTGAGGCTGTCAGAGCAGTAATGCAGAGTTGCCACTGCTCAGGAATGAGAGAATGAAAAGGCAATTTTAATAATATTTGTGTAAAAACATCAACCAGAAAGTGGATAGTAGGATTTGTGTTTGTGCTTCCATTCTGAAGAAGGTCTGGAGGGACTATTACAACAGCAGAATTCTGTTTCTTGGTTCTAAGTTTTTGATATTTAGATCTCATATAATGGAAACTCCTAGGAATGACAAAAGAATTGATAGTATTAGGCCGTTAGATGATGGATACCATCTCAAGCTGATGTGAATGGAATTTAATAAAATATACGTATAGTTTTGATATATTCAAATGATTTAAACCTTAAGAGAGAGTTCTGCAGCAAGACTTATGGCAGAAACCCTCAAGTTGGCTGTTTCCTTGAGAATTTATTTTTCTTCTGTACTTATCATTTGAAATGAAAATAGGAAGGGTTTTTTTTTCAGAGAGAATCTTTAAAGTACAGAAATTAATGGCTCATAATGGAGAATCAAGTACTTCTGTGTCTCTCGCTGTGGTGTGTGCACTGACGGTTGGCATCTGAAACATAAATTATTCCTCTGAATAATCAGAATGAAAGTAAGATCATGAAGGAAAAACCGAGATATGGGAAAAAAAAGTTTGATATATTGCAGAAACAAAGTTCTCAACACTGCTGTGTGCTGTGAAAGAACAAAAAGAAGTGTTCTTCTTTTCCCCATCTCTCTGTATAGGATTCTCTTAAATCCATGTGGTTCCAAGTGTCTGAGCCAAAAATATACCAGTTGCTATCCATGCACATCTTTGTTCCACCTTCTAATAACTTCCCTTGCTTTGTGTATAAACCCCTCTAAAAAGGCTCTTGGCTCCTGATGGCCTGTGTTGTTCTAAATAGACAATGCAGCTGCTCTCTCATTATGTCCACTTGAATCCTTTCAGTTCTTCTCTGTGCCAAGGTTTTACCCATGCTCTTGGTCTGAGCCACTACAGGAAGCTAAAATCCTTATCCCATTGTATAGTTGACGATGATAAAGTAATTTGTGCCTGAATATACCACATCCTTATTCTGAGTGGGTTTTTTTTCCTAAGATGAGCTATATGCTTTAAGCATTTCAAATTATAAGTTCAGGTTTCATTGCCATAAATAGTCATTTCTGTGACAACAGACGTTGATCTTTACAGAACTTTTCCTCCATTTCTTTCTGTTTCTCTTCCCTTCTTTGAATTGATTGCCTGTGTACCTCTTCTCCATGCCCACCGTGTATGTCTGCATTCCAGTGCGTGTTCCTCGTCTCAGGCATAGGAGCCAGCTGGCACTTTGTAAAATGATGACCTCAGTGACTTACTGCACCCTGAAGGGCAGCAGTGTTCTGACTAAGAGCACACCTGTGTGAAGTGTGGTCAGAGGGGAATGTAGGTCAAACCCAGTGCAATAAATGCATCTTTCTGTTGAGTTTGGGAGAAGACCAGAGCTACCAGTGGAGCCACAGTAGCCATGTGTTATGTCTTGGCCTTCTTGGCATCTGCAGTAAAGTGATTCCTGGTGGCTGAGATTGAATTGCAGTCATTCCTGGTGGTGTTAATGGGAAACTGATGTGCCAACTTCAAGCATATAAAAATATTTTTTCATGTAAATAGGACATAGTGGTAGTAGAGGGACTGCTGGGAATGCCTCTGGTATCTAAGCTCTAGATGGGTGTTTTGTTGTTCATAATGTGGGAACAATTTGCTCTAAGTTTTGCTGCAGGGCTCTCTGTCAAGTAACATTGGCTTTACTACTACTGCTAGAGCTTGAATCCTGGAGATGAGTAAGTTATCCAGTCACCGTTTTCAATGTCACCTCATGGACATGAATAATTACAGCATTGTAGTATGTGGCTATGGTTTGATTTATTGTTTTTTAATGCTCACTCTTAAGTTAAATAACTTTATTTACATTTGCTTTGGCACTGTAGTAGAGCCCAGACAAGGAGCATTGGTATTACCAACTGACATGGCACAAGTGAGAAAAAACTTTTTTGCTGTGATCTCTTGTGGGTCCAGGACCACACCTCCCCTTCATCTCCCAGCTGGCCCAAGAGGTTGCACCAGCTGCTCGTCCTGGGCATGCAGCAAGGAATCAACTGCTGGAGACCTTGCACCTGTGTTATATCTGGGGTGCTCAGGTTGTCCTGGAGCACACCTGCAGAGGGGAATCGAGGCACACTGTCAGGAATGGTCGGCCCAAGACCTTAAATGTCAAGGCAAGTCAAGTTTTCACTGAGAAAATGCCCCTCTCCACATTAAATTGCCAGTGCAAATGCACCTAATGAATTAAAATATGATCACAAAGAACGTCTTTCTCCAAAACTTCACATTGTATGGTTGAAACACAGCTCAGCAAATGGTGAGAGAATTAGACTGCAGGGTACAAAGAAAAACGAGGAATTGTTAGTCAGACAGAACGAATAGATTTGTTTTGATGTCAAGGCTTCTATTTGTTCTCAAAGCCTGACATTCTCACTAGTCAGGTATCTGAAGAGTTGCTTCAAAACTGCTGAGCTTCTGTGGCTGGCACTGTGTCTTACAGGTCTGTATGTGACTGGTAGGTAACAGGAGCACACAAAGGCTGATGTCACCTGGTGACCTTGGGCTGCCTCTGTCCAAACTCCATATCTGAAACCCAGAACGTCCCAACATGTCCCAAGGTTTCCAGTTCTGGATTCCATGTAAAGCATCTCCTGGTTTAAGCTAATATTTATGGGGCTTCATGTCTCCCTCATGAGAAGTTAGGAGTTGGTTCCCGAGATTTCAACTTTAGGGAGGGTCAAACACTGCTTCTGGTGTTTTGATAGGAAAGACATGGGTGAAAAAGGATGAGGATGAGTGGCAGTGTGGTTGTTCAGTATTCAGCAAATGAAGTAATACCAAGGATGGCTGTCACTTTTAAGCCAGGAAAGACTGTAATAGACCTGTATGGCAAGGAACTGGAACCAGGGACAGCAGAACTCCAAGGAACAGTAAGATGACCAGGTGAGAGGAGGGTCTGAGACATCAGAATGATCTTGGCAGGTGAGGAGGAAGGAAATTACCTTCTTGAATTTTGATTTGCTTCCTCTTGGAAGAAAAGAGTAAAGTTGTGTTCAGAAAGAGAACTGCAGGTTTGCAGGAATTAATCAAAGGCAGAAAATACTTAACTGCAAAGGGATAGTCTATTAAGTTTGAAAAGCTGAGTTAGGAAAGTTAGAACTAAAGGAATAAAAAAATGCAGTGGAACAGCCTGTTCAGTCTTGAGATTAATAATACAGTTGTTGCAAAGTGTGAAAGAAGGAGTGCAGAAAGATATTAAGATCTGCAACAGCATTTATTTCAGCGAGGAGTGAAACCAAGTTGTAAAACTGTAGGAGAGTAAGTGTGGTGTTAACGGATGTCAGAAATCTTTTATTTTACTGGGACTTGTTTTCTGGGGTAGAGCTATTTTCATCAAAGAAAGAATCAAATTTTTCATAGCTGGTTAAAAGTATTTTTCTTTAAAGCCCATGCTCTTAACTTATTGGTGTAGTGTGCACCATTAAAGCAAATGGTGGCAGTGGTTCCTGATGGATTTACTTCCTACAGTAATGAAAACATGCTTTATTAGTTATTGTGCATTTTGTTGCCTGATTCTGGGTTTTGTGCGAGAGTGGAGGTTGAATAGTTTGGGATGTATCAATATGTGAGTTTATCTCTCTCTTGTCATGTAAAGGCTTTTCTAAGAGAGATATTTTTAGCAATACTTAGATAAATATTATTGGAGTCTGGATTAATCTCCTTAACATCTTCACTCAGCAGCATGTAGCTGTTATAGTCTTAAGGACGGTAGGCAAGACCAGGTTTTCAGTCGTGGGTGTCTCTTATGAGATTAACACAGGAAAAGAAGTCAGGCTTTTGGCACACAAACCCTATTGTCTGTCCTTTCAGTTCTGTTAATCTCCTCTTTTGTGGTGGCAGCACGGACCGCATATTTTTGAGTCAGATCCAAGTTAGTTGAACTATAACTTGGTTTGTTTAGTAGTAGCTGGATCAAACCTCGGTGTGAGGCATGTAATAAATAGTTCTGGTGTGTGTTTTGCTGCAATTTTCTGCTGATATAACTATGTAAAGGTAACAGGTGAATTAATGACAGCTGTTGTTAGATCGAAAATAAAACCCATAGTTCCAGCCAGGCATGGATTTATCGATGGCACTGGGAGGATCTATGCGTGGCATGGTCCTCTTCCCTCCAGTCACTCCAATCAATATTTCAGATGCAGAGCTCCTACATGACAGGATGAAATCACAGCCCGACAGCTGGGTTTCTATTCCCATTTGAAGTAGTAGTGAATTTCTCTCTGCCTGCAGAAAACTTGCGCGTTTTTGTTGTTGGGTTGTTGTTTTTCTTTTACAGTGCTATTACAAATTATCCCGTCAGTGAGGTCTGGATAGGATGTGTGAAAGCTGCTTTTCCAAATGGTGAGGCACTCAGTCAACCAGTGCAATAGTTTGGATTACGACTGCATTGAAGGTCTTAATTTATTTCTTTGACTGTCTAATATGTAGTGTAGGTAAATACATATTTCTGAGAGACTGCATCCACTGCTTTGTAGAGAAAGCTGCTCAACACTGCTAATTTATTGAAAATAAGGAAAAGGCATGTATTGCTAGATCTTCAATAAATACAGCTTAAACGTCTTCTTTCCTCTATAAGAAAAAGAAGCTTTCATCTGTGGAAAATCATGTATCATATGCAGGATTGCTGAAGGTTGTGACTAAGGTTATAAGGAGACAGACCAGGATGACTGGAGAATAATGTTTGGGTTTTCCCTGGGGCTGTCTGTGGAGAGCTGTGTCACCTCTCTCTGTCCACCCCAAAAGGGACGGCTGTACCACCCTGGTGAGGGACCTGCAGGGGTCAGAATTGGATCATTAGTTGTGAGCAAGAGAAAATGCAGGAGGAAACATGGTCTTGACCTACTTGTTATTTATAGTAATTCATATTGTTTTAAAAGCCTGAAAATCGCCTGCCTCGCTTCAGTTTGGAATGAGCTGGCCAGTGGAGTAGTTGGGTTAGAGGATCTTCATCAGGCAAAAGAGGTTGCAGCAGCACAGCCTGCTGTGAATCCCCAGCCTGCTGGGTCCCAGCTCTTACAGGCAGATCCTCGTGAGCTAAGGAGGAGACGGATCACAGCTTCTCGGTGGAAACAGCAGGATGGAGATACAGACATTCGTGAACAACAGCGATTGCAATCTGTGAGCTAAACTGAACTATAAAGTTGTAAATAATCTGTATTTTAGGCACATGCCTTATTTTTTAGTTATTTTCTGACCACGGGCAGAGACTTTTTTGAATGAGGCCATCATTGATTTGTGGGTGCTCAGAGGTTGCCAGGATAACAGGCCGACAGCCCAGTGCCTCAGACACACTCATGTTTGGTTTTGTAGTGCATGTCAAGGTTCCGAGGTTTCAAGCCAAATCCTTCAAGAGGTACCATTTCCACACCCTCCAGGGGACCACACCCAGCCTTGGTACAGTGTGAGACTTGGAAGAGTTTGGCTCTTGACTGAATATAAATCTGCTCTGTATAACTCTGTCCTTCCTTGGTAGTCTCCATAAGCCATTTAAATAAGAATTGCTGGTGTCAGAGAAGGAGTTTTCCAGAGAAAAAGGAGAAAGGTATCCACAGAGAGAGAAATTATCTGCTAGAGAATACCACAGAGTCATAAAATTGTACGGTTGAGTGAAATACCAAGCTCTGCAATGGTGGAATTGTGTATATGCATGAGGTGTAGGTGTTCTCCTGCTTTCTTCCTTATAGGCGAGTTTCTTATGGACTGAAATCTTCCTAATTTTTGAATAGTGTTCTGGATGGAAGACGTGTTTCTTCAAAAGTTTGAGTCTCATCAATGACCTGTGACTGCAGTTCCACAGGAACTCTTCTGTGGCTTTCAGTGAAAGTTGCCACATGCATTTGCAATAATGAACCTCTGGCTCCTTTGTGTCTTACCTTTTCAGGGAAAAATCCTTCATAATCTCTCAGCATTCATAAAAAATGATGATTTTGTCAGAATGTATTAGAAATCACAGCTTTTGTTCAGGCTAGCTATATGGGATAAAACCCTTCAGAAAGGATAAGTTTCACTTAGTGAAATGTGACAGTTAAATAAGATTAGAGATTTCCTCTTCATCTGCAAGTATTTACCTGAGTATTTCTATCATAATAAGTAATAAAATATTTTCTGTTAGGAGATTGGGTGGTTTGCACATTGATATTTTAGATAGCTGTCTATTTTTACATATTTTTGTGCACTTTTTGACAGGTTATCATAATAATTATCAATATGAGAACAGTTTATAAGGCTCTGTATTATCCAGGTCTGTAATAGTGCTATAATGTCATATCAGCCTTGCTGCCAGCAAAATCAACCAATACTTTGCTGTGGCTCATGTTCAGCAACGTTGTAGAGGTTGATAATTATGACTGGTGCACTGGCTAACCCTCTAAAAGTAGCATTTTGATTTTTTTTGTGCTGCACTGGGATGGCGGCCAGTTGGCCTCTGAAGATAGTTTCCATAGCTACTGTCCTACAGTGAAAGAAAATGCTGCCACAGCATTTTTCCTTTGCACCTTTATAGTTTTTATGCAAGCTGTCAAGACAATTAATTTTCATCAGATGTATTGGTTATTAGCTGCTGAACGCAGGGGGGCATGGGTTGGTACATATGATGAAAAAGAGCATTGAACTAAGTCAAACATCAAGAGATTTCTTTATGTACACAATATGAATGCATTTCAGATTTACAAAATCCCATTACTGCAGCATCTGATATGCCAGAATGCAATCTATGCTCAAATGACAAGGTCCTGAGACTGCTCAACTTTATTTCTGAGAATAAGCAAGCCTGGCACTGACTTCCACTGTTGTTTGTTGTTGATGTTGTGATCTAGGTTTTTAATTCCTTTTAAAAATGATATGAAAAAAAAAAATCTTTACCTCTCAGGAAAGCTCTCAAACTTTGCTTAGTTTAAAATAAAGACAATGTTATGTGCCTCTGTGCATAGAAGAGCATAAAAAAGGCAATAAATATTAGAGCAATATGTTGAATAACAGCAAGCATTGAGTATGAGATTATTTCTTGTGGATGGCATGAGTAATGTCTTCATTTCTTTCTGCAGTGAGGATCAAGGCACTTTGATTCAAAGTTGGGGCTGGTTCTGGGAGTCATTAACGTGGTTCTACTACCAGCTCAAACTGCACATTTCCTGTAGAGTGCTGAGGTAGAAATGAGTATTTGAGCATATCTCAGATGGTAATATCTGAGCAATTTGTGAAAATTTAAGACACCTTTTTTCATTTTGTATAAAATAACAGGAGGGACTCTGTCAGCTCTCTGCAGTTACTGATCCAGCTGCTTTAGCCTCTTCAGAGACTAATGTTGGCTCTCCCCAGGTTTGTCCTCTCCTGTGATGTCCAGGGACCGTACACCGATGTTCCTAAACGGCTCTGTCCATAATCATTGACTTCAAGATCAAACCAGGTTTGCTTAGGAGAACCAGCACCAAACACATGGGTTAGAACTGGTGAGAACTCATTGACTTCAGCAGTGTTAGAATCCTAGTGAAAGGCAGTGCTTTGTGGAAATACGGAAGGAGAGGATGTGGAGGGGAATTAATACAGGCATAGAGAGGATGGGCATTGGAGGGTACAGTTAAGTAGGTTAAAGCATGGCTCTGGTCTTCAGTGGGACTGTTTGGTGGTTGGCCAGGGAATTCCTGGGAAAATCCTCTGACCATTGAGGAAGGAGCAAATTTATAACCTAAGTGAAAAAGTCCAGCCAGAGTGTGACAGTAGCTGGAGGTCTCTGCTGAAGAGGCGATCAACAGACTAAAAGTCTGAAGAGTCAGAGGAAATTTTGCTGTATGGCAGGGACAACATTTCATTCCCTTCCCTTTCCAGTAAATCTCTCCCTGTGTGGTTTTTGGCTGGCCAGCTGGGCGTTGGCAGAGGGGATGTGTGTCCGAGGCTGCCGGCGCTCAGGCTCAGGGATCGCAGGCTGGCAGGAGGCGGTGGAGCTGCGGGACTGTAATTAAAAGCCCATCTGGGGGATTGTGGCCGGCCCTGGAGGAATGTCCCGCAGGTCCTGCTGAGCCACTGGGGCTTCCAGCAGGTGCCTGAGTTGTCCTGCTGGCCCAGGGAGCGGAGCTGAGCCTCTGGTCTGCCAAGGGCTGGCGAGCCCTGGCCTGAAGTAATTTCTAAACCCTGCTGATCTCCAGCTCCAGCTATCCCGCTCTTGTCATTGTCCTGCTCTTGGAAATCCAGGCTGGTTGTTTGTCTGGGGTAGCTCAGCTGATTAAAGACATGTCAGTGGAAATGGGCTTGCTGAAACCAGATATCTGGCTGCCTGTTTAAAGTGTTAAATTACTGCTTGATATGATGGGCATAATTTTCTAGTGGTTTTAAATACTTTTCTTCATTAATACTTTTGACTATCAGTACTTGTATGCGCTTAGAAACATTTTCCTTGTAAAAGAAAAGTTGATTGGTATTGTTGCAGGGAATGCTCCAAGAAATATTGCTGCTTTTAAAGAAAATATGTCTTTGGGAAACTGTGTAGACCATGATCTGTGTATAGGGGAAGAGAAAAATTATTCCCTACCTATCTAGAAAATAAATTGTTTTCTCTGTCTGTCACTTGCAACTCTGAGAAATTGAAATTGTAGGATTTTTAAACAAGGCCATAGTTTTTATAGGTGCATACAGAAGCACTGTCTATATGTAGGTACAGTTTTTCATAATGTTTTCATAAGACAGTGCTGGGGGAAAATACCTGTTGATAGACCTCATGTACCTCGAGAGTTTATCTTTTTCTATCCTTTCCTTATCTTTATGTGAGACTGGGGAAAAAAGCAGCAGTATGCTAACTAAAATAATTTTGGATTTAGCATGTAGCTGTATTATCATCTAACACACTGGGAAGTTGTGTGGAAGCCCAGAGCTTTGCAGACAGAGGCCAGGGAAGCACTGCTGGTGCAAGGCTTTATCTTTGTGGCCAGAGCCAGCAGCAGGGCAAGGCAACACCTCTGTGTCTGGGTCGTGTCTTCTCACCAAAATCGTTTGACGAAGGGATGGATATGTCGGGGTTTTGTGCAGAAAAATACCCTAGCATTTCATTTCTGCGTGAAATTAGATAATAACAGCTTTCAGTGTCAGCTGTGAAAACTGTTATTGTGGGATGTGCAGTAATGAGCAGGTACTGGTTTTATAATAAGGAATAATATGCAACCTAAAAACATATGGGCTTTTTCTGCTTCGCTAAAAAAATCCTTAACTTGTCTTCTAGATAACCTCCAAATGGCAGATGAAACTAATTAAGACAATAACTCGTTAAGGAAAATATGTCAACATGGAAGTATCTTAGCGTATCAAAGTCTGCTGGTTCTTGCAGCCTGGTGAAAAAGGAGAAGCAATTCTATTCTGCTTTGGGGACTTTCAGGAAGGAAAGCAAACCCAAATATCTCTTAGATATCGATCCCCTGAGTTCAGAGCAGCTCTGACCACCTGAATAACAACTTAGACCATTAGTAACATATATTCTGTACAGACAAGTGCTTTCAGCTCTTTATGCACTCTTGTAAAACGCTGCGAAGAGCCACAGTTACAATTTTGCTAATGAACCTTGGGTGTGGAGGAGATCGCTTCTGCTGGCTTTCTCTAAGAAAATTGCTGATTATTGGGGGTGGATGTTAAAGTAGGTGCTTGTTGCAGCCTCATTCTGACCCTTTTATTATTAAAATAAGGTGAGGAATTTAAGGTAAACCTTAGGTTTAAGCAGAAAAACCTCAAGATATCCATGTATGAATTTTCTGTCAGATGTTTAGATCTTATATGCGAAAGGCATGGCCATGATACAGGAGATTTACCTAAAATTAATTACCTATTTTATATATGTCTGTTTTATTTCCTACTCTAATAATCTGGATACTTAAAGTGTGGTTCTACTTTATGATCTCTAATATCAAAGTAACTTAAAATCAAGATGAGGGTCACTTACTTAATTGGAAAATGCCCTTTATTGGATTTATTTTCTTGTTACAGCTTTTGACTGGGGAATTGAATTTTGAAATAATCAATACCTTGATTTGAAATGGAGCTTTTCCTGATTCTGTAAATGAAGTAATACTTGTGGTGATGCTATGTGAGCACTGTGTGATTTTTATTTTGCTTTCTGCCAAAGGTGATGTAGCTGGCTGTGGTGATGACTGTAATAAGTTATTTCAGAGCACAGTTCATTACCCAGATACAATACATCTGCTGTGGAAAATGGCAAGGAGCTTTATTCAAACGCTATTTGTTGCTGAAACTGGAGAAATGTGGAATTGCCTAAGTGTCTGGTTGACATTTGAACTGCTGAAAGCATTTCCATTTTAATACTTCAGACAGTTAGTATTTCTTAATGTACATTTAATATGTTTGGAAATGCCTGAACACTAACACATCTCAATCCTTATTCATCCGTATCTTTTAAATTACTTGTTTTGTTTGCTGAAGTTGAACTTCCATCGAAGTTGATGCTATTTGAGCTCAGAGAAGCTGGCCTCATTCGCAGAGCAGAGCTGGCTGATGTCTTTGGGGAAAATGATTTAAAATGCCCCAAGAGGGTTTAGTTTGTCTGGGGTTTCTTGAAGGTGTTTGCTTCCCTGATTGAGGTTCTAGACAGAAAGCTGGTTTTTTAGATTGTGTTTACTTGTAAAAGGATGACAGGACACTCCTTTGTAGTAGCATTTTCAGTCACATCACTTATAACTGAAAAAGTCCTAAGTAACAGTTCTGCTCCAGCTTTGTTGAGCTGTATTAACTGGAAGGATAAACAGTACTCAGCTTTCACCTGATACTGTTTTGTTATTTAATGTTCAGAGAGCAGGGCTTGAAGATGTTGTACTGAGGCAAGTTCAGGGCACCACGTGTTGAGTTTTTTAACCGAGCTCAGTAAAACAACTCGATCAACACAAGTGGATCTTGTGCCTGTTGCTATTCAGTCTTTCCTGTTTTATTCCTAGTTGTGATTTGACTATATGTGAATTTAAACAGCTTCATAAACATAAAAATACTGCCGTTGCCCCACTGATGTGTCTGGATTTCATTTTCAGTGTTGTTAAGTGTTACACTGGTATATTATGTGGTAAAACTGTCGTTGATAACTTAGTTTCTGCATCTCTCCTTGAACGTGTTGGAAAGCGTTTTGCATATATTGCCATATGCTGCTTCCATTATTTAAAGTGACAACTGTAATTTCTCTGTTGGAATTAGGCTGTGTGCACGGCTGTGTGCTCAGTACAAACACTGCTCTTTGAGGAGCGCTCTCAGTCTGGGCTGAGGTCCCTGTAGAGCCATGTCCTTTCAAAAGCAAAGCTTTTCTTCTCCTCTTCTGGGTCTACTGAGACAGCAAAGCTTAGGTTTGAGGTTTCAGTTAATCATCTAATTTGTCAAAACACATAATCAGCCAGAGGCCACTGCCTTTGACTTTATCTAGTCTTCTTTTATAGACAGAATGATCGAAGAAACAATTATATCATTAGCATGGAACTGATTTTATTGCTGTAAGGCTGCATGAATATGAATTTGTGTGTAGGGCTACTGAAGGATACTTCAAAGTGATTTTCAACATACTGCTTGTTTTGTTTCCAGCATGGTGAGATGTGGTGTAGAGAACATTATTTTGTTTAAGGCACACTGAAACACATTCCTTAGCCTGGGGGAGGACTGGGGGAAGTCCAGCAGTTTATAGTTTTTTCCGAGGAAGTTTGTTACAGCATTACTTTAAAAAAAGAAAAAAAGTCTTTCTTATTAGCTTTCATCTGGTTTTCTGTTCACGAAACTAGTAGCTCTAGTAGCTTACCAAAATCCATAGAAATTTATAGGAAAGTCTGAATTACCTTCTCTTTCAAAATCTTTGCATTCAATAAACATGATCACATTCCTGGAACTGAAAACTAAGTGGCAGTTATTGCCTGTTGGTAAATCTTAAGTATGTTTGATGTAGACACTTAAGAAATGCCCTCAGAAAATAATTATTTCATTTATTTTATCTGTCACTTGCTGAAAGTCCTATTGGAAGGCACCTGCAGGGGGTCTATCAAAAGTGCTGTATCCAGAAGTGTAATCTCACTGTTCAGATTATTTGATTTTCTGGAAAAGGATGTGAGAAGAAATTCTCTTGTATCTCAGGTGGGTTGGTAGAGGAGAGCAGTGATGAACAACAGAAAAAATTACTCCATGGGCCTGATCTGAATTTCAGCTGCTTTAGCCTTAAAATGGAGATGGTTCCCGGCAGAAACATGTCCACCTGACTGAGCAGTATTTCTGGTTCTTACCAGGACAGTATTCTTGAGGGTGCAAAATGAGATTACAAGAAAAAAAACCACAAAGAAAACATTTTATGCAATAAAGAAAAGGACTCTTTCTGACCAAGTTTGATCCTTTTCTGTATTTTCTCTGCGAGTGGAAGGTCATTGCAGATTTGTTAGTGATTTGTACCAGAATATCTAAGTATTGAACAATTGTGTAAATGCAAAAAGAAAAAAAAATAGAGACGGTTGTGAGCAAAGAGAGCAAAGAATAAAAATCACTTTGGTCTTGTTTCTTATCTACATGGTTTTTTCAAAGTATTTCAGTGATCAATTAGAACAGGACGTGAATGACATCCGGAAGGTTACAGAGTTTGCAATAAATATAGCTCAGAGGGAAAAAAGACATAGCAAGTGCGGCCTGTTAAGATAACCAGAAGTCCTCATGCTGTGGGCTTTCTGGATGGATAGAAACACATCGCACTGTGTAACACCTTCCTTTAAAAAGAGATTACAAAGAATGCCAGGAATTGTTGTGATGATCTGGGAACAAAGGAGTGGAAAACAGAGGTAAGAGGTCAACCAGTAATGAAGCAAGTTCAGGTATCTTCTTTGAACTGTAAGAGCAAAAGTGAAAGGCTTTGTAGAGAGAAGGGAGGAAAATCTTTCCAAACATTCTCACAAACAGATGAGAACTGGGTGTATCTCTTGGGCAGAGCTGAAGGAAAGCTAGTTATAGAGAAAGAAGTGTGATCTAGGAGTTTGGTTGAGCTTAGTATCCAAAACAAGGAATTTGAGGTTTGTGCCTTACACCCATTTTCCTTCAGTATTAGGTGTCATCCTTTTTTTTTTTTTTTTGGGTGAATAAATGTATTTTTGCCTTTTTATTTCCTTAAAAATACAAGAGGTGGCTTAGGAGTGTGTTTCTGGGATCTCTGGTTCACAGACCCAGTTGCCTATAGCCTTTATCACTCTTTGCAAATTTGTTGATTTTCTAAAGATGGTAATTTACTACCAGGATGTAGAAGCAGCATTTTGCATGAATGTTACCCACAGAATATAAAAGTGATTAAGATTAGGACTAAGCAAAAACCTTCTAGTTCTGGTAAAAGGTTTGTGTGGAAGGAATAGGCACTGTGAGAAGTCATAGTAGTGTACTGACACTTCTTGCTGTTAGTTTATGTCTGGGTAATTTTAGTTATGAAAAAACTTTTCCATGATTTTCAGCTTTACGTGAAACAAGAGTTCTGACTTCATTTTCATAGAGAACAACCATATAAATTTCAGCTAACACCCTCTCAGACAGCCTCGGGATAAGACGGAAGGAGTGAGAATTCTTTCGTGCTTTGATGCATTGGTTGGGAAAGTTACACTCCTGTTAAGTGTGATGCATTTTATGTTAATAAACAAAAGATCATTAACTGAAGACTGAAGTGCTGCCAATCCTGAATCTTTCATAAGCAATAAAATCTCATTAAAAACCCCTTAGGGGAATGCATGTCCTTTCAAAAGAATTTCCGCAGCACATCGTCTCCATGTGACAAATCTCCCGAGAAAAAATATATGTGAGGGAAAGTGATTGGGGGAATTTGTTAGCTCAACTTTCAAGTCCTTTGCAAAAAGAAAACCTTGTTTGCTTTTTTCTTCTGTTGTTTTTCATTTTCCAAGATTGTCTTACATCCAGGCTCAATGAAAAAAATAATTCACTTCTGGTAGGAATGGCTGAAGAGGTTTGGGTCACGAACCAAAGAATTCATCATATAGCAGAAGATAGATACCTTCTGGGTCCCAAATATTTACTTAAGGAAAAAACTCCAAAACTAAAGCAAGTAAACAGTACAATAAAAACGATATAAATCTCTGTGCTGTAAGGATCTGATACTGCAAACCATCCATAACACCCCCACCAGAAACACAAGAACTGAGACTCCATCTAGTCTAGAGAATGGCTTGACCCAGATTAAAACTGAACAGCAAAGAGAGATGAGAATTTACAAATGGGGAGACACTGCTAAGAGCAATCGCACTGAGGAGAAATAGCTACACTTGCCCTTACAGTGATGCCATGCACAACCTAGAGCTGTAGGCTGGCTTGAAATCTGGAATAAAGCAGAAGTGCTGAATGACGTGCTCAGGGCAGGCAGGATGGGAGAGGTGGCCTTACACAGAGTGGTTCCTATCTGGTCCTTGCTCTCTTCTTTTTTGAACGTGCATTAAAAAAATAATCTTTTGATAGCGCTATAGGCAGACCTTCTCCATTCACATCTCTGCTGTTGCTTTCTGTGTCACCAAGTCACAGAAATAAAAATCTGACTCATTTAGAAGCAACATCTGTTTCAGTAGCACCTTCCTTGTGTTGGTGACTGATGTGTCGCCAGGCCCAGCTCTACTGAACAGCCCAGTGTCACCAGCTTTGGTACTTTCAGCAAAGAGAGCAGGTGTTTTTGGGGATTAGGACCAAAAAAAGCATCTTGTGGGCGTGTGAAATGAAGAGTGGCAGTTTGTGTGTGTTGGGAATAAGAGGGATTATAAGGTGGTGACTTACACTGTTGTCTTTCTCCACGGGCCAGACTTTCATGTAGCAATGACCCTGTGCCTCTTTCTTAACCCACTTTGAACTCGACTACACTATCAAGCTAAACTGGGAAGTTTTGAGCAACCTGTTTTATGGTCTTATCATCCCACTTAAAGAAGTGGAGCTCCTGGACCGTATACTGCTGAGGGAGGATCAGGTGAATTAATCATGTGCTGGAGGGACGATTTGCTTTTCACGCTGACCTGGACTGGAAAAGGTCATAAGAATAATGTGGCTCTGAGGATGCAATCAAGAAGCAGATAAACACTACAATATGTTTTCATGAGAAAAGTGCAAACTGTAGGCCTTGTGCTGTGAAAGGATTCTCAGGAAGAAATTTGGTACCATTTAAGGGCTTTGATTAAACATGCGTTCCTTAGTGTAAAATATTTTTTTAAGGTAGCACCTGGAAAAAAGAGCAAGCAGTAATTCTCCTAGTAAAGGGTGGGGATCTCTGTGCAACAGCTGCCTATATTGTGATGTAAAGTTTTCTTTTGCTGAATTAGTATTCCAAACTGACTTTTATTAGTCCTTTCCTTCTTTTTTTTCTGTTTGAACACTGAGGTTTTCAGTGATGATAATTCTTTGAGAACTTGGCAGTTTGCCTAACTGTGCAAGTTGCCACTGTATGCTTCTTGGATTGCAACTTATTGGCAGAAATAATACAGCAATAAATATAAATATTACTGTGAATGTAACATTAGAATTGATAAACCAGTCACTTATGTCAAGAAATTCCAAACTACAGCAGTGTGAATTTTTCAAATTGCTTTTGCTCTATACTTTAAGGTGTGGATTTCAGAGCAGAGACAATAAGGTTTATGGTTAATGTACCACTTTTAATAATAACAAATTTTGTGTGATGGATCCAATGTTCTTTTATTTTTAGCAGTGGGTTTTAGTAGTTTACCTGGGATATATTGAGTCAAAAGCTTTAAACAGGGAGCACATCTGTGCAGGATTTGGCCCTGCTAAAACTTTAACTTTGCTTTCTGAAAAATGCAAGGTTTCCATAGTGCTTGGGCTATTTAATTTATAATGTGAAAACTTGAACTTTACATGTATTTCAAAGTTCAGTATTCTGGTGCTGTTTACTTGGTGTTTCTTGGCACTTAGGTTTTGATGTTTCATACTCGAGGAGGCTGCATTCAAGTTGATAGCCAGGTGTAAGTGCCTTGCCTGCTGCAGTTTACTGCTCTGTGTTTGGGCTGTGTTTTAAATCAGTCTGTAAGTATCTCTCACTACTTTCTGCAGCCTTTAGAGATTCTTATAAAAACATGGGTTTTTCTCTCCATTTTCGTCTTTCTAGAAAAACTCAGTTTTTTCCCACACCCATTTTCTTCTTCTTTGGTCTGGAATCTCAGACCAAAAGAAAGGCTTCAGAGGAATGTATCCGAAAAAATTGCAGTTGAATGCATAATCTCATGAATAATGGTCATAAAGTGAGATGTTCCAGGAGATTTGTGAAATGATTGCTTGGTATAATTCATAATTATCTCAATGATTTGGCATTGTATCACACAGACATTAGTCTTTTATCCTACAACTGAATAAGTGCCTAATGGGGAGAAATCACTTTTTTTTTTCCTATTTTTTTCTTAGTCAAGAAACTGCACTGATATGATGGTTGATACCATCTCTTGCTTGATGGCTCTGTTTCTTGTCATTCTAATTATTTTGCAGTTACTAATGAAAATTATTTAAGGGTCTGTATTTATAAAGCTTTTGCTCTTCACTTACTGTTTTTTATGCATCACTAAGGTTAAAAACCATCTCGATGTTTAAGAGAGAAAAAACCCTATATATTAAACTTTTGGTCTAGACCTCCTTAACTATGCTTGCTTGCCTAAATAGGTACAAAATTTGAAAGGTGGGCAGTATTGTGGAGTCAGTGCTAATAACAGAAGAAGACACTCCAACTTTAATAAATAGATAAACAGATATATTTATAGATCAATAGATATATTTGAAATGTTGTCTGAAATGAATCGTTAAAGTGTGCAGCCTTGCACTCATAATTTCAATGCTGAAAACAATAAATATCAATGAAATAATAAAGATTGCCAGTGTGAAAGAGTATGCTTCTGTTGAAAATACATCGCTGCGCATTCCCATGCTCGTGCTCAGAGGAGGGGAATTACCCTGCTCAGGTGCCTGGCTGGCCTCGGCTGCTGTGCCTGTGCTGGGAGAGTAATTTGTCATGGAAACAATTCGGGGATAATCTGCCATGGGTCCTGATAACCTTTCCTTTCTAATTTCTTTGCCATGACTGTCCCACTTTTTAGCCAAAGACAATGTTTTTCCTTTTATAATGAAGGTTCTGCCCTCATGATGTTCCTCTCTTTGCCTCCTCCTTTCTGACCTGTTCTCCCATGATTTCTTCCATGGCATTTCTTTTGTATTTGCTGTCTTGTTTGGGTGCTTCTGGAAAGTAACTAGATGGTTGTCTTTGAACTTCTTCCAATTAATGTACACGAAAATCCACTGGAAATTGGTGAGAAGCCCATGAGGATTGCTGATACTTATTTTAGATTATAGTTATTTTTTTTTTCCTTCCTGTTAGTGTCACCCAAAGAAAATATAGTTTAAATAAGTTACTACCTGTTTTGCTTGTCTGGATTTGGCAGAATCATGTCTTATAGAAGAGAAGTTTAATGTAAATTATATTTTCTGTAGGCTTATCTTTTATTACCAGTAAATTAGCAGCAAATAGGAGCTGTTCCTTGCTGGTGGCTCACCCTATCTTTCCTGCTTCTGTCTGACAGCATTAATACTTCTGTTATTGTAACTCCAGTCCTTGCAATTATTGTAGAAGTAGTTAAATGAAGCCTGTACTTCGCTCAGCTTTAAATTTGCAATGAATATTTTTTTGTGCAGGATGATTCCTTTATTGCCAGATCTGGCTAAGGCACTGAGGCTCTGAAAGCCCAGTTCCACAGTGCTCTGACATTTATGGAGCAGCGAGCGCCGTCGCTGTACGTGACGGTCGGGGGCAGGAGCATCGCTGAGCGCCGCGCCCACAATCGGAGCTGAAAGAGGCGCGTGAGTTCACTGCAGCCATTCCACCCTCGGCTCTTCCCCTGTCAGATCTCATCCACTCGATGGGGTCAAGCCTGGTCAGCACTTGGATGGGAAACCTCCCTGGAAAACCAAGAGCTGAGGGAAGCTGGGCACAAACGGTGTCTCTCTGCACAAACTAGCGCCCTGCCCCTGGGTCAGTTGTTAGCACCGTGCTGTGTTTAATCCATGTTTGATGGGGTTTAGTTGTGGTATTTTCTGGTTCGTTGGAAAGACGGTGCTGTCAAGAAAATGATATAGGGGGAAAAAAGTTATGGAGAAGTAATTTCGGTAGGTGGTAGACAAGGAGTGGTTCCAAGGCACAAGGAGGTTTGGGAGGCCTTGCATATCTGGGTTCTGAGTCTCTGTCAGTTTTGTGTTTGCTTTTTCCCCAGGAGAACAAAGTATTTATTCACCTTCTGAATATCACAGCGATAGTGTAGAGTGGAAACTTGGTTGGGATTTTTCTGCTGCAAAATAGCCTTCAGAAGGGATGGAAGGACTCGCTGGAATATAGCTTGGCCACTCTGCTTGGCACAGTCAACAACAGTAAAACAAATGTTTGTTGTATTTTCAAAGCTTGACTTTGTCAGTGGTGATTTTCTGGCTTTTCGAATAGTGAAAGTTATAAAATGACAAGAAAAGGTGGGCTTCACTTTGTGGTGCAGGACTGATCGTTTCTAAATGAAATTGATTCAGAGTGAAGATTTCCAAGACAGGATGAAACATGAAGAAAACACATTCCCATTCATGAAGAAAAAAAGGCAGGTAGAGAAACAAATGAGTAACTTGGGAGTTTCATACCTATTGAATTTTGTTGTGTAGAGAAGCAACAATTTACTTAGAAAATAGGAAGAGTTTGAAATCTTCAAGTACCATTGTTGACACTTGTTGAAAATGTAAGAGCTGTCAATGCATGCTGGCAGGTTGTGGGACAGTGTCAGGGTGGACAGAGCCTTTTTCTTCCCAGGGAATCATGAGGCTTAAGGTTTGCTGAAGCATTAACTTCAGTTTCAGATGATGTTTCTAAGATATTTCCCATTCTTTTTGAGTCTTGATTGTGTTCTTCATTAAAGATAAAATTACTTTTTGTCATTAAAATGGTAAAATTACTGTTTATCACTGAAAATACATCCTGATTCTGTATAGCTGAGGTCTCGGCAAATGGATATATTTCAGCACATTTTAACTTTATTCAGAAGCTAATTTAAGTAATATCTTTCTTTGTTAGATGGAGATGCAAAGCCCTATATCTCACAGTTTCTGAATCTGAGGTTTCCAAATAAAAATGAGGATCAAAGCTTGGGAAGCTGAAGTACACTGCTAGAGTTTCTGGGTTTGTTGTATCACTGTACAGTAGCAGTACAAAAAGAACAACTGAGAAAAATGGGGCCTTTCATGTACCCAGGTTAGCTTTTATTGTAGTGCTTGATCTGAGGAGATGCGTTAGAACATCAGGAAGAGCATCAGCATCTGTTCAGTATGAGGGGATAGGTAGGGGCTCGTGACCGAATTGACTCCCCTGCCTCTGTCCTCGTGGATGGGGAGAAGCTCGAGCAGCGCAGTTCTGTGGTGGAGCCCTGAGCTGTTACTGCCATCTGATACAGGCTTTCTTTTGTCTGGCAGCTGAATGAGTTGAACCTGATGGGAAAGGAGAGTGAAGGAGGATTTTAGTTTAAGGAGAGTTCTGAATATGCATAATTATGTAGCACATTTATGTTTTTCTTGGACTAAATGGGCTTTCCTCAAACTGTTGTTTTTTAGAACAAGCTACTGCAATATCTACCAGCGATGCTGAGACTTGAAATGTATCTTTCTTCCATCCACACACTGACTACTTGTGTGCTTGGTTCCATCTGGAAGGATATAATTGAATCCTTGTTTGGCTTCTCTCATTATTTCTTTGCAAAGTTCTTGGCTGGGAATTTTGCCACTTAAAATACAAATATTCAAACCTAAGAGCATAAACTCTGCTTTCAAAGAGCATTTTGGTAAACCTTTTATCATTTGGAGGTTTTTCAAAAGAGAACATGAGACCTTCTCAATGAACATGTTTTAATTTTTTAAATCCCCAGAGAAGATTTTGTTTCCTTGCAGGTTGGCTGTAGTTGCTAATTAACTTTGTTAATTAATCATGCTATAAGGATGAAACATGCTTGATTAAGAATAAATGAAGTCATATAGCAACAAAGTGATGCTACAGTTTTTTCCTATTTAAAAACAAAGATTAAAAAAATGAGATTAACTTTGAAGCTGCATGTCAAATGTTCTTTGCATTTGAAACATCTGAAAGACTAAAGCAGGTAAAAGCTTATTATTTTTGCAGCTCAGTCATAGTAAAATGTTTACTCAGTTGTAACACCGTGTTAGAAATGGGGGCTGAGAGTAGTTGCTGAAGGTGCTGCCTTAATCAGAACTGACTGAGATGGTGGATAATAACCAGAGGGTCTATTTCGTCATCCTTAGACATGAAGGTCCTTGTTCTCTCCTGTCATCCATCTCATATGAAAACTTCCAACACTGTAAATTAAGTTTTAAATGCTGTTGGCTTGTAAAGGGCGTCTGACCACGTTCCTTGCCCATCACACCGGCGTGTGTTTGTGCAGAGGCGGTGGGAAATGTCTCACTGCGGGCAATGGGCCAAGTGCATCACTAACAAAGCTCCCTGCAACAGTCTCGGGGATGACTGTGGTCCACAGGCACGCTCAGCTTCTGCCACACGTCCTGCCCAGAGGAAGGTAACCATCTGCATGGGCTGGCTGTGAGTGCACAGCTCCTTCACCTGGGGGATGCAGGTGGGAGGGAGAAAGCGGGAGCAGAGTTTGCTTGTCTCAAAGCTGGCTATTTGTAGACACTGTTGGAACAGATGGCTCTTCTGTACCCACTATGGCACTTTTTTTTCCCTCTCCTACATGATAGGCAGGTTTCTTTTTCATTTTCTGCTATTGAAAAATGGTTCTGTTCCTAACAATAGCAATGTTATAAACACAGTTTGAGAATGCCAGTCTCTGCTGTCCTTCACTGGGAAAACTGCTCAGAAAACCCTTTCTGAATCTCATCAGGGATCCTCACCCAGACAGGGAAGACCTGACACCATTGCAGGAGCCTTCTTTGTGAATGGACCTTGAGTGGAATTTATACTAATAAAATTCCAGAAATGTGGAACTGATTCCATGCTGGAGTTAACATGGAGAGAGGGAAGTAGGAGTATTCCTGATGTAGGAGGCATAGCTAAATAAATCTCTTGAGACCACTGGCAGGAAGTGTACAGAGGGGTAGTTTGTGGGGGACTTTGTTTATTCTCCCCCCACCCCCCACATATTTTCTCATAAATCTTTAGGCATTTGTTTTGCAATTAAAAGGTCAAAACCTCCTCAAAGGGAATACTTGCTTTTTCCACTAGAACATATTAGGGCACTGAAGCAGTGCAAAAATGCGAGGGGCTATTTCCAGCAGATGAACTAAATCCTTAAAATAGGATTAACCAGTTTTGTAATTTGCCTGTGATAGTATCTGAACAAGGAAGGGGGGAAGCGGTATGTGTCTTTTAGAAGCTGTGTTTAGGACACCTATGTTAAGGCTCTCAGTGCTGGACTAATGCCACTCCTCAATTTTCCATAATTTTTCACATGTGCCAAAGATCTTGATACCATGCTGGAGAACACAAACACAGCTTCTACAGGGCTGTGGCTGTATCATCTTCAACTTTTGCTGATATTCAGTGGTTTCAGCATCATCCCTGTTTACAGGCCAGGATTTTAGCAATGCCTGGTGCTCATCTGATAACCACCATTGTCAGCTGTGCGGGGAATGCGGAGCGGTGCAGCGAGCACGTGGGGGCAGGTGACCAGTAGGGAGACTTAGCTTAAATACCACATCTTCTGCTGAAATGGAGAGGGGGGACTGGTGCAGTGACCCAGGCACACACTGAGCTGTGGCTGAGTGACAGGAGCACTGTCATTCCACAGGAATTAGGCAGGCATGCTCAGGTTTTCCTCATCAGGAACAATTCCTGAGAAATGGTTTAAAGGCTACTTTTTTTTTTCTGCATGTTTGGGAATAAAATACGATAGAGCAGTTATTTTCCATGCTGGATGAGAGTGGCCCAGTCAATGACAGGAGCATTTACAGAGCCTGGGTACTACTTCTGCCCTGGCTTGGCATCTTTGTGGGTTTCTGGGGGATGGAGTTTCCTAGCCCATACAATGGGAAATTATCTTTCCTTTTCTATGTATGCTAATCACTACTTTTCATTCCTTTCTTACAACTTTTCAGTGTACTTGAAAATGCGTTGTGGTTGCCAAATCCTTAATTAAACAAATTTATTATTAGTTGAGTCAAGCCAAACATTTGTGTAAGGATCTTATATGAAAAAAGGCTAATTGAAAAAAACCTCTAATAATTCAGTAGTTGCAAAATTCATCACAGTGTGTTTGGATATAGAATAGATGGTTTTAATTTCAATTTTATGCATGTATTTGTTGATGATGCAACAGCCTTCTGGCATGTGTTAATATGGTACAGAATAAAGCTGATGTGCAGGGCTGTAGGAAAATAAATAACACAATCTGATTTGCACAGTCTGTTTCCATATCATCAGCTTGATGAGCTACTTTGTTGTTTGAATGAAGCAAACGATGTTTGGATTCAGCTGATTTATTGACAGCTCTGTCAAACTGCCACGAATTGAAACAATAACACAGCCACTAAATATTGCGGGGGAACATGGGGAGGAGAGCGGGGCCTGCCGGGGGTTACCCCAGCGATGTGCGGGAATGCCGCCCCGATGGGGAAGCCAGTGGAAAATGAACTGCTATTCACAGGCTTTTCTTTCCGTAGGGAGAAGCTGTCTGTGGCTCGGCTGCAGCGGGAAGTTGCCCAGAGCAAGAGCGAAGGAGCCATGGTAAGCTGTGCCTACTCACTGCTTCGCAGTTCTTGTCTTAGTGCCTCAGGCACGTTTGGTCTGGCTGGAGGTGGCCACCAGAGCATCAAGGCTGTCTTGGACACAACAAAGGGTTGCCAGTGATGTATTCATAAATGTGATGAAACTCAGGGCTTTGCGTCCTTGGAAAAGCCATGGTAGAGAAAAGCTGCTTCATTTTTCTGCTGATGGTCCCTACTGGAACCGGAAGCAAGACAAGCACAGAAAGGCAATTCCAGATCAAAAAGGAGTAGATTTACTTGCCTATTAAATCTTAGCCAACCACAGAAAAATGGAAGAACACAGGCATGGAAACTTAAAAAAAACCCCTCAATCTGATAAATTTTGTAAATCATGTAATGCTTCTTGTATCTTCATTTTTCATGTACCATGAGATTAGCTTTGTGAGCAAAAGATGAAATGGCAGATTTTTGGTTAACCGCAAACCTCAATTTATAGAGTGCCTTATCTTTTCAAAACAATTTTCTTTAGGAGCCAACATGTGCTGAGTGTGCTTAATTACTTAATATCTGAGGAACTGTTCCCATCTGTTAAGGAGTTTGTCCCTATCTTCAGATAAAATGTCTTAAGCTTCCATGGGATAAAGCAGACCTGTTCAAAAACCTTAAAACCCGAACTGGCCCCCTGAACATACGTGGAGGTGCCACTGATCTGAGTGAGTTGCATAGTTGGCTGTGAAAGACTTTGGGCCCAAGTTTGTTTAACTTAGTGAGGAGCAGCTGTAGAAGGTCTCTGGGGAGGGAATGCTCTGTGAGCTGTGTGATGCAGGGTCCTTAAAATCCCACCTGCTTCCAATGAGTGCCATTTATAAATCCTTAGTGATTAATACAATGATGTGAGATTTGGAGGGACCTAAGTGACAGGTGGGAGAAACCAGCTCTGAGTTTATTCTTCTCACTATGGCCCTGGAAGTGCCCAGCTCAGCTGTGGGAACCACTGCCCTCTGCCATCCCTACTCCACCACAATGTTCCTGCCCTTGGAGTTTGCAGCGTGGCTAGGTTGGCCACAAGGAGACTTTCAGAGGGGGTTTAAGCAGTTGGGAAGCCTGGCCTGTGGGTAATGTGTGTGAATGGGCACAGAAGTCCTGGAGGAACCAAGGAACAAACTTTTATCAGGTAAAGTTGCAATCCAAGAGTCTGTGACTGAGATAAAACTCCTGCTGACTCCAGGAGGAATTTTGCCTGAGGAAGAATTGCAAAGAACAGGTATTGTATTTGCAACTGCATTTTAGTTTTCAGTGTAAATAAATGTCAAAATCTGGGAAGAGCTGTTTACTCTATTTGAAATATTTCCTTTAATTTTTTTTTAAACTAGCATTCCCTTGGAGGCATAGCAGTAATACAATATATTGAGTGTAAAATATACTTAGTGGGATAATCCAAGACTATATGAAATGTGCAATACTGATTAACCTTCTAGAGCTGGTAAGGCTTTTGGTATGTGCACCCACCTTGTGGTGTTCTCTCTTGGCTGTCAGACACTTCTTACATCTTTCAACATTGGTTTGTGGGGTAGATCACTTCTCCCTGCTAACCAGGGTGTAATTTTGTATAATTTGTTGAGAGGCCAAGTGTTGTAACTCAATAGGAGCTGACAGGTAGCTCTCTGGGGGTGTAGTCTTCCCCCAAGGTAAATACTGGGTAGTTTTTTCCCTCTTCCCTGAGGCGGTAATATCCACAATTATCCTGCAACTAGAGCCGAGAGCGAGCGCGCCTGTAGAGACGATTGCTTTGAAGCAGTTGATGTATGGAAAGTTCTTTGTGGCTCAGAGCTCAGAGCTGGTGATTTTAATATGAAACACAGCAGTCGTTAATTAACATTAATGAACTTGCGGGGCTGTGAGCAGTGTGAGAGCAGCAAGGTTCCAGGGGCTAGCGTACTTGAACCCAGGGGAGGCCAGGGATTAAGAAAGTCGTGTAGCTGCGTTCCCAGGGCGTGCAGGGAGGAGCCGGCTGCACATCCTGGGTTTGGAGCAAATACTTTACAAACATCCGTAGCGAAATTTCGGCGAGGGATTCTGAGCCAGCAAGCCTTTGGCAAACGGCGGCGCTCCCTCCAGAGCAGCGCTGGCTTCCAGCAGCCTGCCCGCAGGGTGCCCAGCCCCTGTGCTGCTCTTTTTGGTGTGCTGGACATCCCCCGGGGCCGGCGCGGAGCCCGCCGGCGGCGAGCAGGCTGGGCAGGGCTACCAGCCAGCCGCGGGGCGCCCGAGGGCTCGGCTGTGCTGTCACCGCCTGCGACTCGGGATCAAAGGAATGGCACCCCCGCAGCCTGCCTGCCAGCGACAGGCCACAGCTTTACTTGATCACTAATTAGCTAATCGCCTTTACTCGCTCCCATTTTCTTTTTGTTTGTTGTGCTGGTTGGATTGGCGTGAAGGTTTTCACGGGACCAGCTCCTTCATTTGGGAAGGGCACAGGTGAGAGCACATGGCACCTTTAGTGGCACCTCCAGTGCCTCGCTCGGTCTCGTGGAGAGCGTTTCTTGCAGTGTGAAGCAGAGCAGGGAGCGCAGGGAGCTGCCCTGCATCCCGGGGAGTGTGCAGGGCATCACACAAGCCTTTGGCAGGTTGGCACCTCATGTAATACCTGCTAGCATTTCCCGCTTCTTTGAAAAAAAAAATTGGTTGGGTTTTGCTGTCACAGATAGGTCATGAGATAAGAGGTGACTGCTTTAGGTAAACCACAGTCACTTTTGGGGTGCGCAGAGTCAGAGAGCAGGGAGTGTGTGCCCTGTCCGTGGGTGTGCTGGAAGGAAGTAGTGCAGTGTGTTTTCCCTGTCCTTCCCACTCTGGTTCACGCAGCGCCCCAGGAGCCGCTGCAAGGTGGACGTGTACATAAAACCAATGACAAACAAACACAAAGCGTGTGCTATAGAAGCTGCTGACACCGTGGTGTCTTTGCTCAAGAAATGGGTCTGTGCATCTGTATAAATAACATCTGGTGAGTGATGATGAAATGCATGTTTATGAGGAGAGGTTTTTCTGAGGCTGAAGATCAGGCAGTGTGTGCTGTGTGGTACCAGTGTGTGGGACCCACAGTGCTCCTCAAAAGAACTGGGCTTTTGATATGTCCCAGAGTTACAGGTTTCCTGACTGAGTTCTTACTGGAAGGTACTACAGAAGATGAAATGAAGACACTTCATTTCAAGATAAATGTTTATCACCAAAAACATACAAGTGATCTTGTAATATGTTTTTTCCATATGATTGTATGGAAAATCTGATACCTCATATATTGGATTGAGTATGTATTTATGACTTACTTTAATTGTGAATTGAATAATTAAGGCTGAATACCTGACAATTGCTCAGGTTTCTTCATTTCATCAACCACCATCAGTAAATATTGATTGTTTATTATCAGAATGCAGAATTTCTTACTGCCAACCCATCCCTTGAAAGTTTCAGCAGCACTGAGCCAGGATTGCTGTTTGGCTCTTCCTGTCGCTCATGGTGTTTAATTTCATAGTGTGCATGTTCACAATTTTTTTAGTCATGTCTCTTCTTACTCATCAAGGATGACTCTTTGTAAAGGAAAAGGAGATGATCAGTTCATCTGTGTACACTTCTCACTGCATTTGATGGGGACTGTGCAGGTGTCTGTAGTGACAGAGATCCCATTATTAAAATAAGCAGCTTTCAAAGCAAATCACGAGTTTATTTCAAAACATGCTAAAGACTGAACACCACACTAGTCATCAAAGTATTTTTTTTATCTTTGAAGTGCATGACTTTGCACCTTCGGACACAAAACATGACCGGGAAAAGTGTTCATTTTTGTTAAAATTTCTCAACAGTGAACTGTGCCAGGCTAGGAAAAATATGAGAAAAATGCTGCTACACTTATATGGCAGAGGTTTTATGGCAGAGTAAGTGTTGCTTTGGCAGAAACTAGTTTAAAAACCTAAAATGAACCAAAAGTATACATAATTACATCATGTTTTGATAACTTGGATTAATTTAGTATTTACCCAGAAAAAATTGTTACTTTTTTTGGATATCTCTATTTGTATCTATCTTATACAGTTTTGTTAGTTTGTTCTTCCCATCCAAGTCCTTTAATTCGACTCTGTTTTCCATTAGTTCAGTGGCCTGTAACCTACATAAAAGAAATTGTACCACTCTGGCAATTTAACTGTGAAGGTTAAAGTGGGGTGATATTGCCTTTTATATCTACACGGGTTTCACTTAGGGTGGGCCCTAGGCTCTGATTTACCATGTGTCCTGCTGCGTCTTTAAGTGATGCAAAGTGATTATCATGGGCTCTTCCTGGTACCCGTCTATTCCACACCTGCACCCTTTTGTTGAAAACACACCATGTTAAGTGAATGTGAGGTCCCTGCTGAATAGGTTTCCACCCTCCAGTAATCCTTCTGCATTAGATTGATTTATGAATGTATCAGATTCTTTGTTAGCATGTAAACCACTAATTAATTTAAAGCTCTCTGTGGAAAAATTAAAGCTGTGGTTAAGGCTTTCAACAGGCTCAGATGGTGCTAATAATGGAAAAACAAGTTATATTAATGAGTTTTGATGCGATCAGCACAATTCTTGCTTTACAAACAGTTTTTGCAGTAAAACAGTGGAGACTGCAAGTTTTTAAATAAAGAGTGGAAGAAATAAAAAAGAAAAGGCATAAAAAAATCTCGCAGCATCAGTAAGATGTCCCATTAGTATAAGGAACTGAGTCACTTCTGCTTGTTACAACTTTCTTAAATGTAACAGGTTTAGATGTATGTAACAGCCTCTTCAAAAACCATGGGAAGTGCAAACCACTCTTGTTTCCAGATTGAAACAGAAGTTGTAATCAGCTTTGAAAAGATCTGCCTCTTCTCATCAAGCGCTGCCAAACCGGAGCGTTCACATGGAGATGGATGCGTTGAAGTGCAGAAAAGGTCTTGACTGAAATTGCATTAAAGTCAGTTGAAAGTTTGACTGTATTATCAGCTTTTCCAAACTCCCCGGGGGGTTGTATGTAGTTTCTGTCACTTGCTCTTTTGCTCAAGTTCAGGCTTTTAGCGTGGGTGCTAGTTTTTGGTGAGAAGAGGAGATCATACCCCTTGGTGGTGCTTTGTTGAGCTGAGTGAAATGAAGATAGAAAGCCAAATCTTCTTTTTTGTTTCTTTTTTTTTTTTTTTTTTCTTGTAGGAAACTGAAAATGCTCAGTTATAGAGGCAGCCCGTGATTGTAGGAAATTATTCCTCTCCTGGGAGCTGCATTTACCTCTCCTGGTGCTCAGCTCCTGCAGGGCAGTGAGACTCTGGCCACTATCCCAGCCCTGCGGTCAGCACCGCAGCTGACATTAATGCTGCCCCATTAATCAGCTAGCAGGGAGCCCTCTGAGCAGCAGCAGGGTCAGCGTGCTCAGAGCCCCAGCTCCCAACATCTGCACTATGTACCAGGTTTTTAGGGAGGAGGGGGAATGCTGAGGTTGCTCTCCAGCCGGGGTGTTACAGATGGCAGCACAATGTCCTGCCACAAGCGCAGAGGCGCTTGCTGTCACCGGCGTGATGAATCCCTGCGAGCCTCTCTGGCCGTGGGGAAGGCTGCTGTTGCAGAAGCACCTGGGTCATTTAAAAATAGAGGATATTTAGTAATAAATGAAGTGTTAAAGATAAGATACGAAAGGCTAAATTGTCTTTCCCACCCTCTGGATCCTTACGTTCTACGAAAGCATCTATCTGTGCTTTAATTAGCAGCAGAGAGAGAGAGGCAAAGTAACTATTTCGAAATGTCTCTTTGAGTAATAGATATCCTGAGCCAGAAAGAAGCAATCTGACCCCTGTGCTGCCCTCTCTGTGAAGCTGTGTATTTATACACAGATAGCCCTGCTGTCTGGCTCCTTTTTCTGAGAAACTTCATCATACAGCCCTCATGGAAACTCAGTGACATTAGTAGTAGTTTTAGCATCAATAATGATTACTGAAATTCTTTACAAGCCTGGTTTAATGCTCCTGGACCTCATTAGTTTTTCATACTTCATTAGGCCAAATGTCCTCATTCACAACTTTGCAGTTTTATCTTCAGTGGTTTTAAAATAAGACCTCGTGTCCTGGGTACTTTTTGTTGTTTGCTTCAAATTTGCACGTACGTGGATATTTTGAAGTTCTGTATTTTGAAGCTTTTATGAATTTAAGTATTCTCTATGATTTAAGTTGCTGACGCTTTCAGCAGTCGTTTTCCAACGGGAGCCTGGTTGCCTCTGCTCAGAGCCGGCCGCCTTCCAAGCATGGGTTGCTCTGGCGCTGTGAATGAATCTCAGAGCGCGGTTTATCCAGCAGACTCCGCGCTGGTGATGGTTCCCGTGGATTTCCTCCCGGCCGGGCGCTCCGCGCTCCTCCCGCGGGCCAGGAGAGGGCGCTGCAGGCACGGGAAACGCGCCCCTGGAGCTCCCGGGGCTGCGGGGGGACGCTTGGAACTCGCCGTTCCGGAGGCAGCGATGCTCCACCCGCAGCTTCGGTGGGTTTTGCCGTAGTCACCGGCACGGAAAGACCAGCACTGTATGCGGAGGAGCAGAAATAAGTTTTTTTCCCCTCAGCTGGAACACACCGAAGTGGTGCCTCTCTCTCTCTTCAGCAAGTATTTAGTCGACGTGAAAAAAAAGAGTCAAACAGAATTATGTAAAAATCACTGAACACGGAAAAAAACCCCAACAAACCCAACATCAAAATGCATTTATATAAGGTCTGAAAGTAAAACAGAGGCAATCTTTAGAAAGCATGTCATATCAGCTAAACTGCCCTCCAGTAGAAATTGCCATTTATAGATAACAAAGGCAGGGGATGTGCAAGTGCAGAAAGGGCACAGGCAGTCTCATAGTATCTATGGGTGTATGGAATATCGGAGTGGCAGTTGGCTCCAGCGTGAAGCAAATCCTGCTTTATGACTGGAAGCAGATGGATTCTGCTCCAGGCAATACCTCACTGCCTAATGGGAGTGATGCGCCCATGCACTAATAACAGTGAATTGCAGACATTTTCATATCAAAGGTTAAGCTCTGCAATCCAGAGCTCCTTCAGGCAATGGCAGGAGTTGACTCAAGAAAGTCACACACTCACTGGATTAATATTTTTGAAAGGGTGACCTGAATAGGGCCACCAATCTGCAGGCTGAAAAGGCAGAACATTTATGGTCTGGTTTTAGCTCATGCAAAAAAGGGATCTCAGGTAGAACTGAATTAGTCACAACATCTAAGGATGAGGAAGAGGAAACGTGAATGTGTGCACTGGGCCAACAGTTTGAATTTTATGCAAACTAGGAAGGTAAATTTATACAGATTAATAGTAGTGAAACTGCTGTGGTATACTTGGTGTTGCAACATTTTTCTTGAAGTAGCTGGGGAAATTAGTATGTTACAAGAAGTAAAAGAAGTCACTTGATTTTTGTTGGGCTTGGTTTGTTTAGTTTATTTTTTGGTGGCCAGTAATTAAACTATTACTGTAGAATTTGTAATACTTGCCAACAACTGCTTCTGAAAAAGGTCTGTTTCCATTGTTAGTTTAGAAAACAGAGAAAAATCCATTAATTTATGTTCTTAAGACTTTTTTCCATTTTTTTTTAAATTTTTTTCCCCTTTTTGGGGCAGAAAAGGTTACCAGGAGGGAGAGAAAGTTCCTGTATAAGGAAGGGCAAAATTTATATACCGAGGGTATTGCTCAGCTGTACTGCTTCTATTAATTTCCCATTTATTTAAATTCATGCAGTGTTCTTGGGGCTGGTTCTGTGAAGTCAGTGCTGACCCTTGGATCGAGTCAGCTCGAGCAGTTCTTTAAATTGCACGCATGAGTGAAAACTCCTTGCTGCAACAAGTCTTTGTTCAGCATACAGCCCATGGAGCCCTGATCCATAACTGCTCCACAGCACCAAGCGAGCAGGGTAAGGTTCTGCTGGCTTGTCCATCTCCCCCTGGGCAGGGACACAACATAGGTACATAGAAAATAGTCTGCTGAGGATAAATAAAAGAGACACAGGAGAAACTGGGAAAAACTGTTGGCCTATTTCTGACCAACAAACACTTTGCAGGTAGACAGGAAAACTATTTAGAGCTCATCTGAGCAAGATTTGGACTTTATATTTTGGACAATATTCTTTGTGTCATGAAGTCCCATGAGCTTTTTTGTTGTTTTTCTCTTGGCAGAGCATAATTACATCTCTGTGCAACTTCTCTCCAAGATTGAAAAGAAATATTGAAACATAGTAAGGAAATAATGTCTTTCTGTGCTAAACATATTTAACTTTTTACAGATCCATATAACTGAGCAACTGTGGTTCTTCCTGTCCTTTCCCTCCCAACTCCAGTCTCATAAACTTTAATTCAGTTTTTGCTTTGTCAGGAATTTGCTTTTACATACTTTCTGTTTGTGTTGGCTCCGTGTTCATTGCATTGTGATAAGGCATCTTTTGATATTCTACGGGATCTTTCATAATGAAGATCTCATGACATAGTTTTCCAAGTCTGGAACTGGTGATCAGACTCGCTTGCATGTCCTGCAAGAGGAGACTGTCTAGACTGTGGGAATGACTGTGATGTTTGGATTGTGTTATTTCCATACCGCTTGGCATGATGCACTCTGTAGTTAGTCTGGAAATTAATGAAAGTGCCAGGCCTGGTACAGGGCCTTACCTGGCTGTGAAGTGGCTTTCCTTCATTCTCCAAACTGCATGGAAAAGTTGTGCCTTCTGTGTAGTACCTTGCTGTGTGACTGTAAATAACGAGGTGCCTAAAACCCCTCTCCACTACATTCATTAAGGGTCATGTTCTTTAACTTTGGTGTCCTAAAAGGCCTGTAATTACCTTTGCCACATAAACTCTTTATAACCTTGGAAAAGATTTAATTTCTGATCTAAATAGCTAATTCGTAAAATAAGATTTGTTCTGACTCTTTTGCTGCTTGTCTGTGTAGGTAGTGAACTCTTTGGGGAAGAGGCAGGGTCCTCTAAATAGCGCTGATTGATGCTTGGGCCGTGGAGTGCTGGTGTGCCATGAACAGTCACAGCCCAGGGGCTTGGAATGAAAAGTGAGAGGGGATTTGCCTCGGTGTGCGCCGTTCACACGACTGTCATTGTGTAATTACATCTTTACGATGCACATTTGTGATTGGCATCCATGGTGACATTGCTTATTTAGAAATACTTTCTGAGTGTTGGAGAAAAATCATTATCTCTTGGGAACATCCTGTTCCTGGTGGTAAGTATTAAAAAGCGCCCTGCGGCGGTGGCTGGCACAGTTTTCCATTTAAGAAACTTTTTCCATGGATGTCTCTAGAGAAGCAGGTCAGAATTTCCAGGTGCTTGTTGGAAATCTTGAGTTATATACTACTTCCCGATGTCAGTCATAATTAACCACCTCAAAAGGGAAAACTTGTGATGTAGGAGATATCGTCAGAAAATACGTGCACTAAGTGAGAAGTTGGAAATTAATTTCATACTAAAGCTAGACTTTGAGAGTTGCCAGCTCTCGTAGTCTAAAGGCAGGTTTCCAGTGCTTGTATCTTCCGCCAGTGGATAAGGGAAACCTGTTCACGAACAGGTGGGAGAAGATAAGTGGAAGTCAAGGTATGAAGACTGCACGTGATCCAACACACATCAGAAGGAAGAGCTTGAGAAGGAACTTGAGCAGGTGAGCAGAAATACTCTTGTGAGCCGCAAGAAACAAGAATATCAGCTCTGGAAATGTGTTTAATGTGTAAATGGAAATTCTCCTGTATTGAATTTGATGTCAAACTTGATGGCTTGAGCAAGTGACAGGAGTTGTTTGTTTTAGTAATATATTTCAGGAGTCCCCAGAACCGCTGGTGAAGAGCAAATTTCCCGTTCTGCACATGTGCAGCAGAATTTATTTATTGCCAAAGCCTAAAGACGATATAATTACAAAGAGTTTGCTAACCCACTCTTCATAATCCTTGTGCCCAGTGGGCTGTACCCAGACTGGCATGGCTGGGATCCAGGAAGCCTCTAAAGCCTTGCTGAGCTGCCCCGATTCAGGGCAGAGGGGCCACTCCCCTGCTTTTGCAGGTTCTGCCCCAGTGAAAGACAAGGGAGCTATGCGTGGGAATGATCTGAAACCTTAGTGTGCTGGCCAAAATGTACTAAGAAATTGAGACTGACTCTCCTGACTCCAGTTTCAGTGCTCTACATGGTAGAAAATGCACATGGAAAGTCCTGAGTTTTAATTATGTGATTATGTGTTTTACTGTCCAGGAGCAGAACTTCTGCTCAGTCTAATAGCTGCTGATTTTTTTCAACTAGTGCTGAAGGTGGAAATGGCAGAAAAGGGGAGAGCTGCACTCCGTGGTTCTAGTTGTTAGTATTTTCTGTAGAAAAAGGAACATATACACGTTTTTCTCTTCAAGAATATCAAGCTAACACTTACAATTTTCAATACTCACTATTAAGTTGAAAAAGCTGGATTGTTTTTTATGTCTTAAAAGAGATATGTATGTGGCTACATGCAGTTAATAGATTAGGGTAAACTAGGGTTAAATCCAATAAAACAGATATATCCTGCGTAAAAAGATTAATGTGGTAATGAAGACCAGAGAAGAAAGTGTCAGAGTTTTTATATCTGTTTCTGACCTTCAGCTGTACAAGTGTGTCCAGGCTATTTGTTCTAGTAAGAAAGGAGACTAAAGGAGTAGAGCCTCTAAAGGCTGGCACTTAGAGTTGAGCTGAATTTCATCTCTGGAAACACAAACAGAAATTCAAATGAACCTATTACCGAAAAGTGATACTGCTAAATTATATCAGGTGGAGGCAAAGTCTTTTAATTACTCCATTTTGACCAACAAGTGAATTAAAAACTGGATGAAAAATTGTTATGTTATTTTTTCATGTTCTGCCAGGTACCAGACTTTCAAACTCAGGCTGGCCCCTGAAAGTTGAGTCAGTTCTTCTGAGTGTGTGTGTTGTCAGCACTAATAAAGATTTTGCAGTGGCAGTAAAAATACCATATAAGATCTGCCAGCTAACAGAAAAACCACAGCATTTCCCTACTGCCTGTAGCAGTGCCTGCAGTGCTAGAGGGGTGAATATGGAAAAGAGACACATTTGTCAGAAAACTAAAGCAGTAGGACTCTGGAATCCGCGCAAGGAACAGCTGAGTAAATAAGGCATCTTTTTTTGCAGTTACTTACCAACCATAAATGGACTCTACAAGTGCACGCAGAAAATCTGTAATGAGATCTGACATGTTCATGAGGAATGGTGTAAAGAGCCTGAGGAAAAGAAATGCTGTTTGGGAAGGTAGCAGCAAAGTAGTGATGCCAGAGGTGTTGAATGTGTCAGCTGAGAAAGGCAAATAGAAGAAAATACTGGTATATCCCAGATCTGTGGGGGTCTGATGGCACTGCAGACTGTTCTGAGCCACATCTCATGACTGGCATGCTTAACTTCTACTTCTCTCAGCCTCATAAATTTTCTTTAACCTTAGATCTATTTCAGTTAACTCCTTGGCATCCTGTTTATTAGCGGGAAATACAAACACATTAACGAGAAGTGCAGAAAATGAAGAAGCCCTAGCACTCTCCAACATCAGGACAGAAAAACACATACTCTTCTAGCCTGTGAGTAAATCCCAGAGCTCCCTGGAGCACCAGAGTTCCAGTGACCAATCCGTTAAAGCCAAATAAAACTCTCAGAAGTGTGTTTTTCCCTAGTGCTTATCCTGTGTTTATCCTGCTGCCTTAACTCCTATCTCACTAACACAGGTCCAAGCGGGAAACGCTTGGTTCAGCCTCGTGCCCATTTGTTCTGTGAGCATTCAGTCCTTTAGAAAAGAAACCATTTATATCATCTAAGGGCCACGTTGGTCCGTTACAGAGGAGGCAGGCACACGGGCACTGCAGATAAGCAGGAGGCATTTAGGATGTGGCTGTGTCCCTGCTGGGGGTTGCTGTCACCCCAGCCTGGGCTGGGATTGTGCTGCTGCTCCATCTTCTGCTTCATTGCACCACCCGCCAGGTTACTTCAAAGCCCTGCTGGGGTCTCAGCTAAGCCTTGCCTTGTTCCTGTGCTAAGCCTCAGGCCATTCTCTGCTGACTGGAGAGGCTGGTGACCCCCAGCTGCCCATCAGGAGGGATCAGTCTGAGGTGGTGACCTTGTCTACAGCACAGCTGGATCTAGAGGAAACCTGGTGGCTGGGCCCTTCTTGTTACTCGTGCTCTGGGCCTGTGTCCCCCTTCACTGCACACTTCAGGGAGTGTAGCAGTAAATACTGCATTGCTTCATATGGATTCCATAGGTTACAATCCATACCAGGTGTAAAAGTTTAGCATCAGTGACACACCACCTTTCATTGACTTTTTTCCCTGTCCCTTTTGTTCTGCTCTTTCATAGACTGTGTTTTATTTCTGCTGGGCTCGATTCCACTGCAACAAGTTCCCTTAAATGGACAGGCATCAATTCTGTAGTAATGTTTACATAGTCACTTATCAAAATATTGTCACCTGGTTAAAAGGAATTTAAATAAATCTTCTGAGTCTGAGCTGACCACTGTTCATGGAATTATCTTTTATAGACACTCCAAACAATGCAGACAGGACCTGGAAAATGCCTGACTTTTTAAAATCTGTAAATCTTCTGTAAACTTCTGTAAATCTTTCTTAGCTGTGGGATACCCTGGTTTTCAGAGCTCAAGGATTCCCTTCACTCCTTTCTCCTCGAGTCTATGTCTAGTCTGAAATTTCATCCAAACTGACAGCAAATACCTATTACTCAGCTATAAAAGAAACCAATGCCACATCAAAAATTAAACGTAATCTCAGCAAGTGCAAGTGTGAAAAATTACCGTAAACCATGTGGCCTAAGGCTCATCTCATGCACCTACACAGAGCACAGTTGTTACTGTAGGTCACAAAAAGTCCAAAGAACTTGTACTTGTAAGAACTTCATACGAATCTTCTGGCCCTTGCTGCAAGACTTCTGATCTAAGAGGAAATTTCTGCTTGCCAAATATAGACAATATCCCCTGAGGTCAGGCGTATTCTTGAACCTGGATCCTTCTTGGACCTGGATTCATTTATTTCTTATCTTTGTGAGTGGGGAGTTCACTCCCATGGCCTGTTTGTTCAAATAAATCCACTGGAAAGTGGCTGAGAGCCTTGCAGTCTGTCATCAGTAAAACATTCAGCTCTGAGCTCTTGGAGTCTGTGAAGTATTTAGGTGTGTAAATGCAGGCTATAACTGTGTTACTAGTTAATGTTTTGGTGCCAGTTTCATTTATTCATAGATACAGTTTTGTTCTTATGAAAAACTCAAGTTCCAAAACCTCAGTTCTATTTCTGTCAGCTGGAGCTTTTGTTTTACCAGACAGCTTTTTCCCTTCTGTTTTCTGCATCGCTACATTGCTATCCCTTCAGGAAATGTTCAAAAATTGCAGATCTGATAGAAAATTGTAGGAGAATCAAACAACTGGCACTTTGCTGGCCCAGGTGTGTTGGCTCTTGCAAGTTGTTCTCTGCACACACTCTTTTGTGCTGTTTTATGGTTCAAACACCATTATGATAAAATTTCTGGAATCGAACAAGTGGGAAACATAAACAGAGAGACTGGAGATTTTTGCTTGTTTGCAACTGAATTAGAAAAAGCTCTTCGTAAACAAGTTACCTTGGTTATAAAACTTTGTTTCTAACAAGAAGATATTCTGTATACCAGGTATAAAAACCCGAACAAACAGCTTTATGCCTGGTTAGAAATCTTAATGTAATGCAAGTCACCTTACCAAAAAAAGCACGTAGCAAAGGGCTTGAAATTATAATTACCCATTGTAATCTAAGATGTTTCAGGGATTTTTTTTCCTTGTATTACTTAGCAGTCCCACTGTTTCTCGTTTTGGTATTGACAGAGTTTTTTACTTCACACTTTTGAATGCTAGTTATTCATATGGATTATGTCTATCTTAATAGAGTTTGCAAGTTTTTATTTGAACTTGAAAAACATTTCATTATGTTTAATTTGGAGAAATGAGATTTCTTTAATTGCTGTCTGTAGAAGCTATTAGAAGCTCAATTACATTTGCAAATTCATTTTAAAAAGTGTTATCATTTAAAGATTACTAATTAAAAAAAAATCATGAGCTGACTCTGTGGGACTTTCAGGTTCACTAATAGTGTTCTCTGCACCCCTCCAACTATATAGAAAATAATATTTAAAATGGAGAAATGAATTATGCTAAGAACTGAAGCAAGTTTTCAAAATTGGGCTATCAACTGCGAATTTGAATAAATAATGATAGTTTTATTAGGGAGACAAGATTTTTGAAATATGTATTACTTGACTACCTTAAACATCGCAAACGTGGCTCAGAGATGAGCTTTAAGAGGCTGAGAGAATGATGGCTACTGGGGTGCAGGTGTATGTAGCTTACCTGTGCAGGTACTGCTGCCAGGGGCTGTGTGTGAGCTCTGTGTCTGTGGCTGTGTCTCCAGGACAGGTGCTAAAAGAGGTCCACAGAGTTCACTTCAGTCTGTTCATTTCTGGAAGACTTTGAGAGGGTTTTTTTTGTATTTGATTTCTTTTCTCAAGGTGACGCGGATTATGTGTGGGCTGTCATTGGGTGTTTGACAGAATTAAAGAGCTCCTGGGCAGTCAGAGCTCCCTTTTGGAGCACTGGCTATTCACCACAGCTCCTGGAGGGGATGGGCAGACAGTGGTGCTCACTATCCAGCTCTGAGCCAAAAGGTTTTATGAGTTATTTAATTTATTTTTTTCCCTTGTAAAATGAATGTTATCGCAACTCCAACTATATATACAGTACTGCTGGTGTAATAGCCTGCCTAATTCAGATTAATTGTAGGCTTGCAATGATAAAGGAGCTTCAGCACAGCAGTTATTCTGTCGCACAGATGCAATTAAAACCATATCAATGCAGTATAAATAATGCTAAATTAAGTTGCTGTCCTTCCACATGGTGGCAATTTTGAGCTAGTGCACACTGAAAGCTAGCATCTTATTTTGTTCAGAAGGAGTAACTACACCAAGAAACAGTTTCTAATTTCCTTGAATTGCTCTGGAGCAGTGTTATCCCCCAACAATATGAAGTGTGTAAACTACTGTCACCAAAATATCACTAATAATAATAATGAGCATTTCCTGTCTTGTTATTTATTCATCTTAGAGGCAAGCAGAGCTTGAGGTTTATATCTGAAACTCACAGGATACGTGTGCTAGTCTGAGATGAAGCCAAAGAGACAGATGTGCTAGCATATGAAAATTTCATAGTGGAAAATGAATGATTTGCTTCAAATTATTTAATTTTAACTGGTTTCAATGCATTTTTAGAAAATTCTAAAACAAATTATTTAGTGTCAGTTAGATTTTCCTGGAGGTTTTTTTGGGCAGCCTGTCATTTTGGGAGCAGAATGCTGTTCTAAAGAACCATCATTTTTTCTTACTGGTATGAAAAAGCTAGAAGATACCAGCCTAAAATTAGGATACTGCTTTTTATACTATTTATATCTTACTGTTGCAAAGCTGTAGCAGGAATAAGTTTAAGGAAAATGGTTACATCATAAAATAATTGGGGAAAAAAAGTAGAGGCTTAATATAAATCAGGGAAATTTCTTCCTTAGCCTCTGTAGTACAAGTCTGTGTCAGGAAAAAGGTAAAATGAAAAATGAAAAAATTAGTTTTTGTTGCAAAGCAGCCACACAACCTCACCATTAACTTTCTTATTTTGAAGAGTGTGGAAATAAAGCTACCTCTCCCTCCATGAACCCTCCAAGTGTTCATGTTACTGCTATTTTTACTTCAATGCTTCATTGTGCTTTAAATACACCTTAACTTCATCCCTGGGAAGGTTTTGTGTGTTTAAGTGTATTTGTCAGTATTCCCAGTGTAGCTGGAAAAGGTAATGAGGGACAAAGGCATATTAACTGCCACTGTTGGGAAGCCCTGCTTTCAATAGCTGGCTAATTTAATAAGTCTTTCTTCAGTAAAATGATTCAGCTGTAAGCAGCCTGTAAAAATTGTAATAAGCACAATAAGCAGTGCACTTCTTTTCTCCCCATTCTTTGGGGTAATGTTTTTTCATGCTGACTGCAAAGTCCACTACAAGGAATGCTGCAATGTTCTGCAAAGTTGTTTGTCAGTGCCTGGGTTTATTTTTGCAGAGAAGTATTGATTACAGAATGAGAAACATTTGGTTTAACAGGGATCGATGAGTAGCAAACAAAGGACACTGAAGTTTGACTCATTTTAATTTGAACGAAAGTACAGTACCCAGTGCAATTCATGATGAAATAAAAAATGATATACACTCCCTGGTTTTTAATCACATTTCTTTCCTGTCATTTGTGAGTGAAATAGGTTCAGATAGAGGACTGTAATATCCTGTGTGCTGGATTTGGGACCAGGTTGCACACGGGGAGTTTGGAGGGAGAGGAGGGACAAGCTGGTCCACCTGCCTCTGGAGAGAGGTGAGAATCTCACCAAAGGGATTTCACCCACCTTCTCTGTAAGAGAGATGAGGGCAAACCACCTTGGACTCCTTGATTTGCTTGATTTGCAGGACCCAAACACAAGCTCTCACAAAATACCTGTAACACAGAGAACATTTGTACTTCCCTTTCCCCAGCTTCCTGGGCCGTGGGCAGCCGGGGCTCAGGTATATTTTGTGGCACTTGAACAAATACCATTTGATCACCAGGCATTTTGTCGGGAGCATTAAATATTCATTGCGTCAGAAAGAATGGGTTACTTCGTTAAACCAACTTCGAGACCAAGTTGCGAATTCCAGTTTCTATTTCAATTAATATTTCATAATTAATTATTGAAAAGTGGAACTTCTTCACCATCCCTTTCTCATCTCTTGTCTCAGGCTGTTCTGTGGCTCCTGCCTGCAGCAGTCTTTCAAAAGGGCATGCAAGGGTAATAAAATAGTGGGTCTGAATACTTTGAGTGTGCATATTTATTCATGACAGTATTGGGCATTGACTTGCTAGAAAAATTAATTTTAGTGTGCTTCTAGTAGTTGCTATTTGTTTGCTTCATTCAGTTGTCATTGTTGTCTTCTCTGTGGCTACATTCTCTCTGGCTCGTGGGATGTTGTGTTGTAAACCAGGCTAGGAGTCTGTTAAATTATGACTTTTATGGCAAGGTATCAGAGGAACAGCATCAGAAAATGCATTAAAAATAAATACATAAAGACTCAGTTTAGGTTAGCAATGACTTAATGGTACTTCAAACTTTAAACCAAAAAAATATTTTAATCTTTTCTTCCCATCATTTAAATTCATTGCAAAGTATCTGTTTGAAATCAATATTAATTACACAGAAATTGTGAGCCTCTTTAGCAAATGCTTTAAAATAGTTGTTAAAAATTTAATGGGAAGGTTATTAGCCTGATTTTGAGCAACATTAAGCCTGTGCTAAATATTCTCATGTAGACTTTTTTGGACAAAATATTGGTCCCACGTTTGCATAATTAGAAGTACCATGGTAAACCTCTTCTTACAATGCACTGGGAAAGCAAAGAACAAATTCAAGACTCAATCAGTAGCTCTTTCCCCTACTTGTAATGTAACCTCAATGATGAGATTGCATGTGTGGCCCTTTTAAGACATATTTGAACTAATCAGTCTGGTTATATCTCACTGATCTGAAGAGCTGCTTTTCGTAAGACTCAAGGATAAGCTAAATAGAAGGAGGGAGCAGTTCCTAATGGAAGAGTTGGGCTGTCCCTGATGGATAGCAATGCCATGTGCAGCCTGCACTGTGTGTGCGTGTGTGTTCTAATTCTTCCCTTGCAGTCATCTTTGGTTTTAAATCTTGACACACAGCCACTTTTTTCTTTAACATATAGATAAAATTATCCATTATGGTGGTATGATTTTTATGTGAAAGATAAATTAACAAGTTAAAAAATAAAATGCTCTGGTGTGGTGGGCTGACCTCAGCCTTGGGTCAACTTTGCTCTTGCTCCGCTTCTTCAGCGGGACCTGGGGGACAAAAAATGGCAAAAAAGTTCACACACCAAGATAAAGACAGGGAGATGGAGAGTTTTGGAATGAGAAATCTGCTTGAGTTACTGAAATGCTTGACCATCATGAGGAGAAATCACCAAGTACTTCTCTGAGAAGTATTTTCATGAAGTTGGTCCTCCCATTCTGATGAGACAGGTGAAGGAGTTACAACTCCAAGTGCCTGACTTGGAAGGCTTTACTGTCATCCGTGTCTAGATTTAAAGTTAACAATGAAATAGCCCTGAAAGAAAGAAGAGGTAAGGCATCAGGCTTTCCGTGCCAAACCTTGCCGTGCCACACATTCCCTCTGTGAGCTGGTGTCACGCTGTTCAGAAGCAAAGGACCTGTTGGCATCCCTCAGCCCCGCAGCACCATGTGCTGCTGTCTGCCTTCCAGGCTGCCACCTGCCCCATCCACGCTTGTGCTTCCTCACTCAAAAGACAAGACATTTGCAGTTTGGTAGGATGTGAAAGAACTGGGTGCTGACATTTGTGACACATCCCAAGGGAGTTAAAGGAGACACAAATGGTTGAGCTCCTCTTGGCAAACACTTGTATGGCTGCACAGGGTCAGTCCTTAGACCAAGAGAACAGCTGTTAACCAGTAACTCTGAGAATAAACGGTGTCTCTTGGTCTTTTCATGGAGTGCTGATGAACAAATCACATTTTTCTGTCAAACACATGCATTACTTCCAATCTAGTTATAAATAGTTTTCATGCGTTTTGTTTTGATCGTGAGTAGCTCAGATTGGATTCCTTCCTTGACTTTTAGAAGATGACTTAACGTGTGGTACATGTCCCTGCCTCGGTGAGGAATGAAACATTTTGACACGAACATTTCTACAGCTACACAAAAAGGAGCTCGCTGAAGTGCAGGCGCTGGCTCAGGAGCATAACGAGCAGCCCGTGGAACTTTGTTCCATGTTAAAGTATTCTGGTACTTGCACGAAAGGATCTGTAGAGTTTGCTAACACTGTCTTTCACTCTAGTTTGTTCACATGAATTTTTTGCCTGTTTGGAAAGTTATCAGGAATTTGACTGGGTGATGTGATGAAAGTCAGGATCTCTGGGGAGGTTGAAAAGGGGAAGCAAGAATGAAGAAAAGGTTATGCTTCTAAGAAGAGAAGAGTACAGCTGTGCTGCAGAAGGCGAGGAGAAGAAACAGGGAAAAATAGTTTGAGCAGAGCTCATGGAGAGTAGAATCTGCAATTAAAGAGGAATTGGCAAGTGGGAATACATAACTTCATTCGAAGATGGCAATGATTTTTCTGGTGTTGAAATGAACTGAAGCATTTCACATTATACTTTTTTTTATTTAACCTTTTCTTCACATAGCATGCTAATTCTACTACTTTCTATTAAGCTTATATTCACTATAAAACCTTTAACCAATTCTGTTTATTTCTTCTCACACACCTATTTTTTTGCACAGGAACAAAGTGGGGTTAGCATCGAGGAGCTTATAAAATGCATTGTGTCAGCACAAAATTCCTGCAAAGTTCAGGGATATGTTTTCTTCTTCCAGGAGACAAAAAAAATCTAAAAAATCTCTGTTTAATCCTGGCCTTTCTGTACGTTAGGCTTACTTCCCTCTTCTGACACTTCATTATGGATTTTCTGGGTTTGAATAAAAATCTAGTTCTCTTTTCTGGTGGATAAGGTCACTACTGCTGGGAGCTGCTTTCTGTGTGTAGTATACTTGAGTGTTTTGTGTCCTGCAGACTGAAAACTTCCCAAGTGTGGGTGGTCTCTTACTCCTTTTTCTCCCCACTTCACAGTATTTAATGTCTGTGATCTGGCTGAAAGCAGATCTGCTTTCTGCCTGCAAGAAATGGCAGAAGTGCTGCAAGGTTGCCAATAAATTCTTGTGAAGAATCCCGGCAGTGAGGGCTGATGGTGTTGTTGCTGTGCAGCTGTCCCGTGGGCAAGTCTTCGCCCCATTCATACTGGAGAATTTTGGTAGCTGGGAAGAGAACCCAGAATTTTAGGGCCATAGGTCAGTGCTTTTGTTTCTCGTCTTGCTGCCTTGTGACTGGTATGTTGTTCATCCCTTACCCTGAAAGGAGCAGGAGTTTTGTACAGCAACAATACGTGCTCATATAAACTGTGTTGTAATTCTTGCCCATGAGGTGGCTGAATAGGAGCTGGACATTTAGCTCATTCCAGAGGTTCCTAATGTTTAAGGATTTCATTCCTGTAATGTTATTGTTCTTTTAATGCAAATTTGTTGCTCATTTAAGAGTACTTTTCCTAAGGTAATTTCTACATTCTTTCTTCATAAGAAAAAATCCCCATGTGGATGTGCTGATCTTTTTGTGTAGGATGATAACACAGGCTTCCCTAGGTGAATAGAAGGAGTAAATGGCAGCAACAGCATTCTCTGACCCATCAGCAAGAGGTAAATGAAACCTAGAAATAGCTTGCACAGCTCTTTGACCTGTAGGGAGAAGTTTGGGTTTGTGGATCTCTGTTCTCTATGCAGCTCTCTACGAGCAGGTGTGGGTTTGTGATGAGCAGGAGCATGGCCGTGCCTGTAGGAACAGCACAGGACAGACAGGGGAGCTGTGAGCAACCTGCAAAACACCCTGGCAGCAAGATGGAGAACAGGATACTCATCTGCTTTCCAGAGTGTCACCTTTTGTCTCCTAACCGTGGAGATCTGACTCTGTGCATAATGTAGGAAGATTTATTTGAGGACCAGAGCATGGCCAGCATAGCAGACATGCAGAGGTCGTTGCTGTATCAGAATAAGATCATTGTGGCTGTCGTGATGCTGAATACACCTTGAAGGCATAGCTGAATCTCTGGTTTACAGTCTGTTATTGTAGTTAAGCTTTACTGTCAGGTAGCTCAGGCACGGCCTTGCGTCAGCTTGGCCACTCAGGTGTTCACAGTAGCACCTTTCCTCCAAGGTGGCTTCTCAGTTCCTGTAGGGACAGCTGCATACTTGGTTCTAAGCCCAGTTTCTGTAGACACCACTGTCTTCTGAAAGCTTTTCTTAAGTCCTAGGTGGTAATTATATATTTCTTTTATTTCTTGTTACCCACTGACTCGGGAGAGCTTACTTGTCTGTTTAGCAGCAGTGACAAGATGTTGAGAGTGTTCTGCAAGAGCCTCTGGAGCGGGATCATTTTGAAGCTGGCACTGATGGGATTGAAGCTGGAGCAATACTGACTGCTGGGATTATTCTTCCCATATCATTAGCCTGAGTTATCCTTCGTGAGCCTTCTGTACAACTGCTGTGTGTCTTCTGCCTGGCGCTGAACTCTCTGTACTTCCTCCTGTGGCAGCACCTGGCAGGACATGGTTATGTAACAGTAAGGACAGTGATTAGATAGTTTAGTTAGAACAATGTGTTTATTCGCCAGTAATTTGTTTCGTGTTGTGCAGTTTTCCATTTTCCAGGTATTACATATGGCCAACCAGACAGAACCCCTCTGTTCTCTGCGTAATTCCTCCTATTTTTTCACAAGCACATAGATATTTCATTTAAACCTTTGCAGCCTCCCTTTGTGGCATCTGCTTATTTATCACTGTCTTTAAAATCTGTTTTCCACTTGGCAATGTTCATATTTTTGGTCCCCTGGTTACTGCTATTGTAAATTATTATCCAGTAAGATTTATAGCTGTGAGATTTGTACAAATAGCCTGTCTCCCCCATTTAATGGCTTATCTCTAAGATACCTTTGTTATTTACTAATGAAACTGTACGGATAATTTTTATATACATTTTTGCAGGTATGTCACGAAAATTTAGGTCAGACATGGAACTACATCAGCCTGTCTGACAGGCTGCAGATCTCCCTGCACCATAGGCACAAAGCAGATGGGTGGGGAACCCACTGAAGCTTCACAATGGCTTAACCTGTTCCTAGGCATGGGAACCCCATCACTGACAGAATATAATGTAGTGCCACATAAACTCCTTTGGGTTTTATTGATTTGTTATCTCATTTAAATTCACAAGGATAAAATTTAATTTCATTTCTTTCCCTTTTAACACGGGTAGCATGGAAAAGGCTGTAAATACATTTTTTTAATTGCAATAACATTTTAAATAACTTTTAGGTTAATCTCTCTGTTCCTCTTAAATTATAATTAGCCACTATTGAAACAGGATTTAAAAATCTTTATATGGTGTTTTTTCATTAAAAAAAAAAAGTTAGGCCATGACATATGTAGGTTGATCCAGGTAGTGCTGTATGTTGTGGGTTGGGTTTTCGGGTCCTATGTTTCGAGAATTAGCAAAACTCGTATTCTACTTGTCTTTGAGAGCTGTTGGTAAAATTAATGACACTTTTATTGCTCTCGTATTGGTTTGATTTGTACTCAGTTTTTAAAAACACATTCATTATCATAGTATTTCACTGAGTAAATTCAAATAAACTCTGTTCTACTGATAGGGATCCTCGTCTCAGCCAAAACAAGAACACCAGTGGCTGCAGAACCAGGTCCTTTTCCTCCTCATGAGGTTGAATCCTTAAGGGATGGGTGACAAGTTGTCCTCTGGACTTGTTCCATGCGTCCCACGTCAGCATTCAAGCATGAGAGGTCACAGATCTCAAACATAATTTTAATATTTATTTTAAATGGGGATGAAGAAAAAGCACTTTGAAGGAGAGGGTGGGTGTTTGTTTTTCAATATGCTGACATCCACGAGTGAACCGAGGAAGGGAAGCTCAGTGTGATGGGATATTCTGAAAAAATTCTTCTCTCTGCAACATTGCTGCACAAAAATGATAGGACTGGATTAGTAGGTTAATTATTTTTATTTTTTGATGATTCTTCCCAAATTAAATCTCTTTTTTTTCCTAAAAGCATAGTTTATGTGTAAAATTAATGAATAAATTTTTATGGTTTTTCAGCGTGAGAAGCTGATACATGAGTTGGAGGAAGAAAGACATTTGAGACTTGAGAGTGAAAAAAGGTTACGGGAGGTGACCCTGGAGTCGGAGCGGAGCAGAGCTCAGATGCGGGGGCTGCAGGAACAGTTTTCCAGGTATGCTGCACGAGTAAACTGCATTCAAAATACGGGAAGAACATACTTTGATGCAGAAACATTGTTCAGACGTGTTGATAACTTGAATGGATCTAATCTAAGGCAAATCCTCCTCTCCCTCTCAGATTCTGCAAGCATCATATGCTCTTGCCGTAATGATTGTTAGAACACTTAAAAGGCTTATGCCATCATTTTATGGGATGGTGAAAGTTTTCATTTCTAGGGATTTTGCATTTGTTAGAATTCTTAATAATTTTCTAAGCGTAGGTCTTCACTTCTCAAGAAGTGCATGCCACTGATAAGTCAGTATGTGGCTGTTTGTGTCTCGTAAACAAGAATGGGTTTGATCAATCTGAATAAAGAGAGGGGAAAAAAGTGAAGCCTTTTGGCAGCTTTGGGCAAGCTCATCCTGCTTGGACCTGCTTCAAGTCTTTTCCTGCATTGCCTGGGCCAGTGCTTTGGAGTAGAACAGAGCTCCATTAACAAGAGAACCAGTTTAGAACGGGGATTAACACAAACCATTCATATGATAATAGTAAGGATCTGATTTATTTATTGTTTTCGTGATGCATGATGAGATCTTGTACATCAAACAGATTTTTTTCATTGTTTTTGTCACATGAACAGAAACCAAACAATCCAAAAAATCAAGAGACAATGGAATTTTATGTTGTATCTTTTCCATCAAGGCTGAATATAAACTCATTCCCTTAGACCTCTGAATTGTTGAAAAGCTCAAGTTCAGTTTAATAAGGTGAAAAAAACCTGCAGGGTTATCTTTTTCTTTGGTTATGTTTCTTGGGATTTTTAGGGTTTTTCACTTTGGGCATTTTTTGTGGTTTGTTTTCTTTTCCGTCAGCGTTTGCCATGCTGCTCCTCTGATTTGAATCCGGGTTTCTAGGCAACACTGCAAAAACCATTGATAGCAATAGTAAAATTTGTTCTCCTCTGTTATTTTGTGTTTGGAAAATTTGCATTAATTCTCTACAGAATTCAAAAAAACTATTTAAAAAACCGTAAAGTGTTCAGTTAATTCTGAAATTCTCCATTAAAAATGTTAAGGATTTTTCTTTTTCAGTTTTCTGTTCCTCCTCTTCATTGATCTTTGGTTTCAATTTTACTTATTCTGATGAGATTCCTGTAGTAATACACACAAAATAAATCCACCCCATGAGTATTCCTGGTTAGAAGATTTTTCTCTATTGTATATTAATCTTTGTTTAAGGAAGAATTTCCTGAGGTCCTGATTTTAGAACAGCGTTATCGTTGCAATAGCTAGAAACCTTGGAAATTAACTTTGAAGGTGATGGAGCCGTGGTTAAGAAAAGAAGGGGTGAGGGGGAGCCGGTCTCCAGAGTGATACTCCCAGTACCTTCATAAAACTTTTAACTGTTGCGTATTCAGATCTTTTCAGGAGAGCTCTTCATTATTCCTGTGGAACTGCAGTAGTCTGATTCATTTCTACCTTGTTTCTGAAAAGAATAACTATTTTATTAGTTAGGATCCCTGAAGTCCACTATCTTCAAATTAATCCATTCTTTTTCTTCCGCTGCTATTTGCAGTCGAGCTTGCTCGGGTCTATCGAGAAGCCGAGGGACGCAAGTTCTTTGAATTAAAGTTGTTTGTCTCTTTATGTCTGTCCCTCTGATTTAGATAAAGGTGAAGGCCATCTAAATCAGCATTATGTTCTTTTTAAGGCCATCTGCACGTTGGCTAAACTGTTTGAAGGCAGACTTAAATATCACTTTTCATTAATGGCCCCTTGGTTGGCCCTGTTATTCCAGTGAGGAGAACTCTTGTTGGCCTCATCAGGCTGTGGTTTTATTTTAGTGTAGGCCAGATGCTAGGAAGAGAATGTGTCACTTAAATATTTTGTTTTATTTTAAAACATTGTGTTTATTATGATGAATATTAAAGGGGTTTTTTGTGATGTTTAGGAGAATATTAAGACATTTGCTTACACAAACAGACTTTCTCCCTAAATGAGTGTATTTTTTCTTACCCTGCTTGAGCAAATAATGGAACTGGAATCTGGACAATCCTGTGCTGCTTAGAAATTCTGTATTGTTTGAAGGATTTGCAACTTCTTTTCTCAATTTGAGCATAATTAAACAGGACGACAAATGGTGATGGGAGGAAATGTTAATATCAAGTGAAGAAGATGACTAGAGAGTAATACTTTGGGCTCAAACATTCTGTCTATAGACTAATATAAGAAGATACACTATAGCAGAAATCTTTTAAATATATGTAATTCCTGAACTGAGAGGATTTACCTAGTCATTTCTACATATATTTCTTTACATTTCAAACTATTTTCTTTGCATGATTGAAAGAATAAATATAATAGTTAGTGGTAATCTGTAAGTTGACCTTTGTAATCAGGAGAGCAATGTTTCCTATTCCTGAATGAAATGGTGGGAAAACTTTAATCTGTCATATAAGCATATGGTTTGAGATGGAGAACTTCAGAAGGCGAGGGGTTTTCTTATTGATTGACATTTCTGTTGTTACCAAGTAAGCAATATTTCAGCTTAGCAGTCTGAAATAAATCGAAGTTCTCTTTCTTAGCACCTGTATAAATCTGCCAGAGCCTTAAAGTGACACGGTAGTTAGTTTGATAAATATGTGATACCTGCTGAAAGAGCTTTTAAAACCAAGTTTCTTTTCCAGAAGTGTAATGTGTGTCCAAGTAGTTTTAAATTTGCTTTTTAATTTTTTTGGAGGTGAAATATGTTTGAGATGTGGAGAAACCCTGCAGGAAAAATATTTAATACTAAAGTTCGGGTTTTACACTCTAGTTGGATGCAGTTATCTTTGCATTGCCTCGGTATAATCGCACCTTGAGTTGAAATACTTGATGTATTCTTTCTTAAACCCACTGAGATCTGTTGCTTTGCTGCACTGTTAAATTCCATAAGGCTCTTTTTGGCATGACATGTATAGCTGCGTGTTGCTCAAATGCACAGAGACCTACCCTATAAGAACAAATCAGCCCAGTTTCTTCCAAGACAGTGCCCTGCAGTCTGACTTTCCCATTTCTGTTGTTGTAAACTGTGTCTCATTTACCTCCTTGTTCTTGGTTTCAGCTGTGCTTTGCCTGCTCCCAGCATTTTCCTATAACAGTAGGAACAGAAATGCAACACCTCTGCCCACAGCAGTAGGTGTGATTTATAATGTCATTCTAAAAAGCACACTAATAGACACAATATAAATTGATTGCATTTCCCTGCTGTACATCAGTAAGCAATAGAACTTGTTGGCTGCTGAATGCATACAGTTCAGGTGACTCTAAATTGGGATTAAATGTTAAAGCAGTAAAAGAGGTAGCTTTACTTCAGTTACTTTGATCACTATTTTGGTCCGAACGAAACAAGTTCAATAAACACTATTATAAAGTATATCTGGAAACAGTAATTGAAGAGCCCGTTATCAAATCTTAAAATCCCTTTTGGGTAAATTTCAGAAACTCTTTCAGTTAAGGTTGTGTTGTTTATTGGTACCAGTGTCTGTGACTGGAAAATTGCCTCAGGCTTTTAAGAATAGATGTTATTGGAAAAATAGGAAATGGCCTTTTTTGATCTGCCAGGGTCCTGTGAATGGGATGAGTGCAATTCTCATTAGACTGTATATTCCCCTCACATTAATATTGACCGTAGGGTTAAGCCTGTTGCTTCTGACAAGGGAAAAAATGACTGCTACAACACTTGGAACAAAAGGACTGTGTGGCTGTTGGTTCAGGCACATCCTTCGTGGTTTTTTCCAATGATTGTTAATTCCCTTTGCTCCATTCTGTCTTGCCAACAGGTGAGTGGGAATGATAACTTGTTTCCTCTCAGCTGTGATAAGGAGACTTCTATGCATTGCATCAACACATTGATGTTGAGTCATCACATTTTAATTTCTAAGGTCTGCTTGATCTAGAGGCCACACCTGCTTTCTCTGCCTTTCTGCCATGACTGGGAATCCACATCCAACCAAGACTGTGTCTGGGAAGTGTACACCATTCAGTAGGCCCTGTGGTTTGTCACTTTGTCTGAAGTCAACCATTAATAACATTTTAATCTAATTTCTGGGGAGATTAAAATGCTCTCCTGGCAGCTATTGATAGCATTCCTTTGATTCTGTCATAGCAGGGATGAGTAAAATCGTGAGTACTGTGTGGGAGTTCACTCCTTTTCTCAGAGGGAGATTACAGAGGAAGTTGTCTGCAATTCTCCTTTGTGTAGTTCTGCAGTAACCTCCTGTCATTCTCCCTGCATGGCCTGTGTGTAGGGTTGTTGTGGAAACAGGTTGGCTCAGATATAAATGGCAGAAGCTGCTGGACTCTCCAAGCCTCAGGACATGGTGTGAATGCTGCTTTTCTCGGGCTCTGACCTACTGCTTAGGATATTGATCTGACCTTCTGATTAGAATTGACAGAGTTAAAGAAAGAGGTTTCCTTTTTGATTAACACTCTTGGGGTGAGTATATTAGTATTTTTATTCATGTGCATCTACAACACTTAGCTACGTATTTCATCTATAACAGTTACTGAGAACTGTTAAGCACTATTATAAGTAGGATCAAGGAGCTTTTGTTTGAATAGTTTTCATCTGACAGAAAATAAAGGAATGGCTCTACTTAACTCATGAAACTAAGCCCAAAGAGGAGATTGCCCTAAGTTGTATATGGAGTTTGACCCCACTCAGTTTCTGGGCTACTTTGTACTATGTATGCTGGTGTCCTGTTGTTTGACCAACAAGAAGTAAACCAGAAATTTTATAGTTTTTGATACCAGGCCAAATTTTTTCCACTTTATAGTTCTGTGTATGAATATGGTGTTCTTGATGCTACATAGACATGAGAAATACCTTCAGTGAGTGTGTTGCCTCAGTTTTCTTCAAAACTAAAATTCTCATTCTCACATTAGAAACTATCAGGTTGAAATAATATTTTCATGCCGAAGTTGAGAAAGAACAAAAGCAATGAGCTGAGAGTGACTGAGGAACCAGGGTAAACTTGAAACACCAGAAGTTACAGCAAACTGTATTGCATGATGTATATTGACTTGTGTAGCACTTTCAGAGAGCAAAGGATTGCTTTGCTCCAGGCGTTATTCAAGATGCACAGGGAGGGATCTGCAGTTCTCCATCTTCTGTGGACTCTGAAGGCACTGAGGTCGCATTAAGAGCCAGCCCTATTTCAGTACCCTGATGCACTGCTAAATCATGTGATGGTGTTTCATGACAGCCCTTAGTTGCTGAAAGCTTCTTGCACAGGGACCAGGGAAATAGGTAATTTTATCTTCCACAGGCGAAAACACGGTGATCTGTGTGCTCAGGAAATTCTGTGTCTGGTTTGTATTCGTCTGTGTGCTCACAGTATGTATCATACTCAGATTTCTGGAAGTTTGCATCTATTGCCTTTTACTGATTTCTCAGACATGAAATGATATTCTGCTTCTTGTTTCATTGTGTAGACGCTTTCAAAGTCTAGTTTATTAATATAAAAATCAGATCCGTCTTTCTGAACCTGAACATTGAAAATTCCCTACTTCAGATTGTTTGTGTACCTTTGTCTTTTAAAAAATTATCAATGATTCATAATATCTGTATAACAAAAGAATATTAAAAAGGAAATGGAGGAAATACCCAGGCAGTCTGGTGATAAAGGTCTTAAATCCTTGCAGTGGAATAATACTATGGAGAGTCACCTTTGAAACAGTATTGTCATTTACCATTTTGAACCCAGTAATTCAAAGAGATCTGTGTAAATATAAATTATGTCCCAGTAGATTGATTAGAGGCGTTAAACTTGGTAAGAACAGGTGAGAAAAAGTCAGCAAAGAACAAGTATTACCTTAGGATCCATCATGGATGACTCTGGCAAAATAAAAGGCTGTTTTTAAAAGCATCAGTCTGGTGTGAGCTACAGGATCGTCCAGCAGAGTTGTTTTCTGCACCAACCCGGTGACTCCATCTCTCTTTGACTTCTTGTCCTTGTAGTATTGTACAATAGCACTTTTTATTAAAGACCCCTTCCTGATATGGAAATTACAGGAAAGTTTTGAAACCTCCAGTGCATGTGCCTGTCACAACTGGTGGTCTTTCCTATGCTCTTCTGAATCACACACAAGATGTGCACACTTTGGGACTGATTTCTTCAAAGTGAGCATTTACCCTGGAGAGTCACAAAGACACACACGTTTAAAATCAATATAAATAAGACTGATCCTCTTATTTCATGGTTAGCTTTAATTGCTACCCAAACAACGTGGATTTATCCCATTTTAGTTTACTGATCCTCTCAGACTTGTAGTTTCTTTCGTCACATGATTGAAAACCCATGCTCGATACGCAGTTTGCAGATTATCGACTGTTCCTCTTTACTAATGGATCGGAGAGAAACGCGAGTTTATGATCACAATTTTTGTGGTTGTTTTCCTGTTAGATGCTTAAGGTGGCTTGTATTAGTAATTTTTTTGTACTATAAAACTCGTGTTGTAAACTGTAAATGTATCATTAATGGGCAGTGGTGTGCATTTAGATTGATGGTGGTAGGTACAGAGCAAATTAAACCATGAGTGAATACTATGATTAAAAAGCTGACATAAAATCAAATGATCTTCATAGTTACAGTTCTCTTTTATGAACATGATTGGAATCTTCAAAGGTTCATTGGTTGACTGAGTCTAAGTTTTACCTTTACAGTTTTATATCAAACTAAACCAGGGAGCCTACACTCCCATTTTAATTGCAAGCAGATAAAATCTGATCCTGAAAAGTGCTCATCCTTTTTAACGTGCTGGTGTGACTTCTGTAAATCTGACCTAGTGGGTGGCATCCCTGTTCATGGCAGTGGAGTTGGAAGTAGATGATTTCTAAGGTCCTTTCCAACCCAAACCATTCTGACCCGAACCATTCTATGATTCACCTCTCATTAAGGGCAGAAGGAAAAGAGTGTTTCAAGTACTTTTGGAGAGTTTAGTGCCTTAAGTAGCAGGGAGGTACAGGTTAGTGGAAAAGAGGAGTTCATGAAATCCTGACTGTTGTCTCTCTGGGTAGAATAATAGAGGAATATTTTGTTTTGTCTAGGTTTAAAGCAAGGCTTTCTGGTTTTCCTGTGTATATGAGGCAGGGAGGAGAAAATGCCTTTCTCAAAAGTACTCTAAAGGAAATGGTACAAGCAACAGTACAGGAAAACGGGCACAAAGACGTCCCTGTCTTGACATCACCTGTTGTACCTGAAGGTGGGCCCTATAGATTGGGACTTCTGCTCTCTCCAGTGAGAAACTTTTGTGAAATCACATCTTTACTCACAGTTTGCATAGCTGGCTTTCTAATGCTGGTGTGCGGGTAAAGAGCTGGTCTTTGAACGTGACCAATACATAATTTGCAAATATAATCAGTTTTTCATCCTGCTCTGCATAACCTTTTAAGTATCTCCACTAACTAATGAAAATAGAATTATTTATCTGCCTGACTTGAGGTGGTAATGCATTTTTTCAACCTAGTAGCAATTCGTAGCCTGCATAGATTGGATTGTTTCACAGGAGAATTATTATGGTAATTTTAATTTTATCTTAGAACTTGTAATTATTCCACGGTATTGTCTAAAGTAACAGCCTGTGCAGCAGTTCATTTGTTTTTCAGTGCTCAAAATTGGACAGGGCAACTTAAAAATTTAGTTTTAATCTTACTCTTTTACCAAAACATTTTGAGTGTGTGTTTTCTTCTACTCACACATTTCAAATATGATTACTAAAGGTTGCTGTGAGTATCGTTAAAGGTGAACAGCTATTAAACTAGATGCACACTTTTGTGGAGTTTTGCTTCTGAGGGTACACAATAAATATTAAGAGAACAGGATGGAATTTGTTTTCCTTATATCAGTTTATAGACCTACTTTTTCTAATTATTCATGCCTTACTCTGATACTACATTTTCGTAGTTACTCTGCAGGTCTGTCCTCAGGGATTTATCTCCTGAAGGCATAAGGAGTTTGTTTCAGCTGCATGGATGTTGCTAGTTCATTTTCTTGACATATGTCATGTAGAGGAAAAAAATAGGATGTAAAAAGGAAAAGATGCTTGATTTTAGTCCATCAGTATCAGCAAGGACAGCTGTGAGGGCTTTCCTCTGATTCTCCCCAGGTTTAGATCTAGACTTAGCAGAGGGAATGTCCCTTGGAAAGGAACGGGCATTTCCCTTCTTAAGAATGAAACATTGAGGGACAAATGGAACATTTTTAAGTCATCTGACATGATTCAAACTATTCAAATAAATAGGGAAAATTGGTGAACCAGATCCTTACCAGGTTCTGAAGGGTGCCGGGTAACTGCACTAAAAATGTAACAATAACAGGCAGGTATGTCTGGCTTATGGCAGGAAGGGACCTCAGTAATTACCGTGGGCTTTGCCTGTAAAGGGTTAATTGCTACGTTCTTGATGGTTTTTGCAGCATCATTAATCATCCTGAACTTACACGACTAATATTGTTATAACTCCTCACTCCACAGGGATTCTGTCACAATTTAGTAACAATTACTGTCTTCTATTTCAGATAGCTTTTATTGTAGAGCATTGCCAAAAATATTAATGGGATTATCTTTGGTCATAATGTGTGTTTCTGTTTGCAGATACTGTAAGCAAATGTAGATTGATTTGAATGATTGTTTCACTTTAATGTGGTTTTAATTCCGTGTGTAGTGCCCGCTCCATAATCTCAAACTTTACAGATTGGGCACTGCTACCCTTCAGTCAAACTGTGTATTAAATAGCATTAATTAAAAATGTATTTCAGAAAACATCCATCTTCTAAGCATGCAGTGTAATAACTACAAATAGGTTATCCTGAAAACATTGTCCAAAGGATGTCAGTAGAATATTGTATTGCATCAAAAAATGAGCTCCTCTGGTGACAACCAGATAATTAAGGATGTGCTGCAAAAGGATGCAAAAAAATTACAAATCCAGTTCAGAGCAAGTCACATCGTAGAGATCACTTTTAGCCTTTTAGGATGTTGTTGCACACTCTTAGTTTACATTTTACCTTGGAGAAGATTTTTCTTTTGCATCATTCTGTTTCATGATAACTGAATCTCAGTTCAATTGCTTTCTAGGAAGATAAGGGATTTTGCTCTTGGTTTTCACCACCACTCCAGATAGAAAGGAGGAAGTGGCATGCCAGGGAAGAGCTGCATTTGTCATGAGAAAAGTGGTTAGGAGGAGATATGAGATCATGAGGCTTAAGACTGCAAGGAACAGGGATTTCTGTAGTCTTGTTTTGGCACAGGAGGTTGTCCTGCATTTTAGAACTTGACATACCTTTTTCTGCAAGTGTTTTTGTTCTTCTATATTAGTGCGATTTAACTGTCCATTTTTCCATGCCAGTACATAGCAGAGAAAGATGTACATCGTGCCAGAACTGGAAATCCAAGCCAATTGTATGTTTTGAACTGAGTTTTCATTCTCTAGGAATACAGATTAGATTATTAAATTGTAGCGCCCTTATCAGTGTTTGCAAGCTGCAGTCTATTAATTGAATGAATGTGGCATAGGTTGAGACACTGCCTCACCTGATGAGAAGGAAACATTTTTCTCTCTTTAGCTGTAGGTTTCATCCTTCATCCTAAAGCCTTTTTGTAGGCACTGAGTTGGTTGTGGTTTTTTTGCTGTGTTCTGTTTGTCTTCATCTGGCAGATTCCTTCCAGTTTGTGTCTACAAACTATGAGAAAGCTGATCCTTTAAAGGTCATGTATGGATGATAAGCAAGTAACAATCAGCCCTTGTGTATATTGCTTTTTATTGGAAAAATCAGTAAGAAAACAGAAAATTCTGACCAACTCTACTGAGCAAGGTAATCAGTAGATTAAAAAGCCAGGGACTTGACTGATTTAATTACAGTCACAATTACAGCATATCAAAGTGAGACTGTGCTAAAAGTGGGCTACAGTGGAGATCTGTCCCATTGGCTTGTTGAGTGCAAGTTTATCTCAGATTATGAGTTCTGCTAAAGACAAAGTATTTCTTCATCTTCTCAAGTACTGCGTCTGCTGCTGCTGCGCTTTTATTCTCAAACTGAGCAGAGAAAACCACAAAAACTATCCAGTTGTCAGTTCTTCCTTAAAAGGCAAATGTTTCTCAAACTCTGTTTTTACCTCATAGTCTCAGCCCTTCACAGAGAAAAGAGCTCCTTTCACCTAAGCCAAGGCAGTAGCGAATAGTGGGAGAGTCTCTTACGTTGGTGTGAATTTACTGTAGGATGTTAAAATAATACTGAGTTTCAAACGGGCCATTTGGATTTGTTTCTGAAATATTTGTTGACAATTTTAGTGTATACAGGGGAAAATAATGAGTCACTGGTTTCACTAGTTTTGTACTTTGGTGAGTGTCCTTGTGAAAATATTTTAAATATTCTGGGTTTCGTTCAGCTGCAATTCATAGCGTTGCAAAATAATGAATGGTGTTTTCCTGTTCCAGACTTGCTTGCATTTCACTGTGCTGCATATTTTGTGACATATTTAGTGTTTATTGGAATGCTCTATGTGTATTCTCAACCAGTGTGTAATAGCACAATTATACTGGCGACTGCAAAGTGAAGCACAGGCATCAGGATCCATTGTAGTGCTGGCAGGCTGAGAAATGTCAATTGAGGTTGTCATAAGAGGTTTCCTAATCCTGCTGAAATAAAGAGTGAGATTCTTTCTGAATCATTGCCAGCTGGAGTATATGAAAATTTGAAATAACCTTTTATCATTAGTTTGGCGCATGCTATGGAGCAGTATTGGCGTTGATGAAGTCCTAATGAAATGAAATACTCTGCAATGAGAAAAACTCACTGCTTCATTATTTTGTCTAGGTTCTTCAAAACCCTTCCCTCCAATTTATGAAGGTTATTGAGTAGTTAATAATGTTTTAAATCTAAAAGACACAGTCTCTGTTTACAATAATCTGGCATTTTAATATGGATATTAATCTAGATATAAATACAACCAACATGCCTGTGGTGGAGAATAATTTGTAATTCATACTATAACCAGGTAATTTAGTTCACTTTCTCTATTATCTTGACTTGTTCTAGTTATTTGATAGGTATGTGTTGCCCATAAATTTTTGAGCCTAAAATTAGGCCAAGAAGCTTCATGCCCCACCTTGTCAGGAGCAATCCTGGCACATACTCCTGCCGTGATCTCATCATGCCCACTGTGGAATATTTATTGTGTCCAACTGTTGCTGTTGCACCCCTATTCTGTACTGAGCTGCTCTTATTTGTAGTATGCACAAATACTGCTCAGCTTATGCATGTTTGCTCGTCTATCAGGTTCCTTTTACAAATACATACTGACTAACACCCAGCAGAGTTTCTGAATGGCCAGTTGTACAATCCTTGCAGTCAGGACAGACTGATATTTTCTAAGTTTCTGCTGTTTGGCAAAGCTCATATGATTAGTCACGTTTCTAGTTAAATATTCTGATGCGGTGTGGGAATCTTGGGAGATTCATCTTGAATCTTCAGTCTGTGCCTTGGTTCTCATTTTGAAGGGTTAATCATGGTGTTGTTCAGAGAACTAGATGGTGGTCCTCTTCACTGTTCAGATTAAACAATATGAAGTCTGAGAGTTAGTGCTGGATTTAGAAGATAAAGGATTAGGACTGTTTAACTAATTCCTTTGAGAATGTGATTTCATTCTGATGCTTAAGTTGAAGTGGGCCAGTGTTTTTTTTTATCCCATACATATAGTAGATAAGAATATATTTTATTTTAAGCATCTTGTTTAGTCTCTGTATATTCTTATGTAATTCTAACAGAAATTTATGTCTGCAGCATTGAGATTAATTTAACATTTAAAGAGCACCAGCCTATTCTTGTGCTAGTTCTGTTTATTTCTGCTACATAGACAAACCCAAAACACTGATAGCTATTCTGTAAATGATATTGTTCTCAATTTCTAAATGCATTGGGATTAAATTAAAAAAAAAAAAGAGTATCATCTTTTATTTCTTAATGTTTTGTATTCAAACTTTTTATTTAAACCTCTAAATGCATCTGCTGTTGTGTGTACATATCAGTAACAGTAATGCAAGTAATACACAATAGCACATTTTAGGCATTCTGAGAACTTGATTTACCTCCTTTGTTATGATTTTCCAAGACAAGTGCTGGTTTTACAGCTAACTAATAGCCTGTGAAGCTGCATAGATAAATTAAAAAGAAAAACAACGCTCCTTCTCCCACCAGAATATTTTGGGGTAAGTCCAGCTTGGGGTGGTAGCTGATGCGAAAGTATTCAGTGAGTAACACAGCACCAGAAGTAGTGTCTGCATCAGTGTATCCTCCAAGCCTGCCTGTTCCCCCATTGTTCCAGTCCAATTCCCTGGACTGCCGTGCAGGGATCTCCTCAGTCCAGCGCTCTTGGTCGGGATCGACACCAGCTTGTTGGTTATTTGAGCTGCAGCCTTGCTTTTGATGAAGAGGATGCAAGTGCTGCAGAAATAACAATCAACAAAGTATGTTAGGAAGACAAGCAGTTCTTTCAAGGAGAAATGGTCATGCTTTCTGAAGTTTAAAACCTACATTTGAAAAATACGTTAATTTAATAAATGGTAGTGACAGCTTCACTGCCTTCCTGGTCCATGGAAATAGAGATTTGTGAAGACTGGTTGTGTCCCGTGTTACAGAAGCTGATACAAGTGTAATAAACAATATGATCTAATAATTCAGCATATACCTAGCTTGAAATTTTCTGCTTCTGACCTGAAGAAACATTTGTGTAAACAAGTTTCACCCTTTGTTTTTCTGCATCTAAATCAGTTGGCTTTGTAAAAAGTTTATGAAAATGATTCAGAATTTCTTGGGGTTTGTTTCCTCTGTTGTCTTCAAAATGAAAATAGTGACGTTTCACAGCTAAGCAAATAGAGAAATTCTGAACAATTCACTAACTAATATTGCTGTGAAATTATACATAGCATTAAGAATAGGATGGGAAGTATTCAAACAGTGAAAGGAAACCTTGGTAACTGAAAATCTGGTCCATCTACCAGGTGAAGAAAAGATACATGTACGAATGAAAAGACACAAATGAACTCTAAACAGATGTCAAGTCTTTCACAGACAGATTGCATTTAGTGGAAGCCATAAAAATGTTTCAAGTGGCTACTGACCCCATTATTTCTAACCCCATCAGTGGCAGATCATCAGACCTGATGTCTTTCAAAGTAGTTGTACATGTATGCTTATGAAAAATCTGCCTGGTGGACCTCTGGAATAATCCAGCGTGTGCTTTGGTGTTGTGTTCTTGATGATGAGTGAGTAACAAAAGAGCACAATCCACCTGAATCTGGTGTGATTAATCAAAATTGTGCAGTTGTGTTATGAAATGGGATCTATGGGCAGACAGTGATTATAGCACAGAAGGAGTGTGCCTTTGCTCTGACCCAGCCAACTAACTCCCATTAAAAAAGATCCACAGCAGCCAGTGCTGAGGGAACTGAGCAGGAAAAGGGACAGCTCCTTGTGTGTCTTGCCTCCCTTTCCAGAATCAAGAATGGTAAATTCAGGTAACTTGTGCTTAGTGAGGAAGGAAATACTGGAATGCTTCTTGTCAAGAATTTTAAATGATATTTTTAAAAGCACATTTGAAAACAAAGCAAGGTGAAACATTTATTACAAAATTGTAGGGTTTATGATGGTTTCTTGGGATTTGAGATGTTCAGAACAGGGACACGAGTGCTTCACCAGGAGTTTTACAACAAAACTAAATTCCCCAGTAGGATGCGGGTAGAAAGAGCTCCTCTCCTCTAAGAAAATAACCTCATAAATAGGCAACCTGATAAATACCTGTGTGTTTGTTTTTGAGGGGGTGTGGCAGAGCAGAAGGCTTCATTTTGCCACCCTTTTTTATGAGTGGAGTGAAGGGTTGAGAGGGAAAAGTCTTGATTTCCTTAAAGTGTTCACTGTGGGCCTCCCTTGCATGGGTTTGTGATGCAGGAGGTGTCCCTGGAGCCTCTCCAGCAGCTGCTCTGGAGAGCTGTGAGCCAAATAACCCAATTTGTGAGATGGGGATTTCAATCCCTGTCTTTGTGTATCCTGTGGAGGCAGCAGAAGAAAATACTAGGAAAGGAAAAACAAATTTGTTTGTTGTAAGGGACAGGCAAACGGAAGAGACACGCGATGTGACGGAAAGCAGGGACAGCATGGAATCTCCCTCCCCCTTCGTCCCACTGATAAGTATCACCTTAGAAATGTAGTCCTACTAACCCCAGTAGTTTTCCANGTTTGTCATACATATATGTAAATTTTTTATACACGAGACTTCTCATCAGTGTTTTGCAAAGTAAATCTTTGTTTTTTCAGTAAAGCAATGTCACACCTGAGACAAAAGATCCCAGTCTTGACTCTGATGAACTTCGTAAGGTGGGTAATAAGACTGAGTTCTTCATCAGGCATTGAATGCTTGCCTGAAAAAACAAAGTAGCAGTTGATGAAGCCTATAAAGCAGCATTGAATTAACATTAAAAAATACTAAAAAAAGTTAAAATTGAACATGAAAAATGGGGTAAGTGGGAGAGAACAGTGTTGCTGGATGTCAGGAAAATATTTTTCTATCTGAATTTCCAAGCTCCATGGTCTAACCATCAGTGTGCTACTGATTATACAAGACCTTTTACAAATACATTTTCTAAAAACCCTAAATTGAAAAATACCTGACACATTTCCAAAGGTTCCTGTCCAGTGTAGTGAAGTTTTCAGTCATCATCAGTCTTCTCACTAATCGAGAAGATGAAAGCTCTGCTTACCTGGTCTAAGTCTGCAGGCTCCCAAATCGGATTAAGAACCTTTGGGAAAAAAAAAAAAAAAAATCAATCCACTGTATCATTTTGGGTTTCAAAATTCGACGTGGCACAGATGATGCTATTTCAATAAACAACTTGCAGGTCCAGTACAGAATATTGCTCACTGCAAGCACATTCTGATTGAGTTCTGCTAAAGCTGATTTAAAAGGTTTATTGCATTAAATACTACAACAGAGATACCTCGCTTTCTGATAAACAGAGTAATGGCAGATCATATCTTTGTAATTTCTGAACGCAGTAGATTATTATAGATGTCATTAATTCGCTCTGATATATTTTTGCAAAGAGAACAAAAGGATATGAAAAAGAAGTTGAAGAACAAGAATATTAATGAGAGGTGGGGGCAGGAATAACGCTTCTTGTCGCATGCCTGGCTTTCCTGTTTGGGGTTTAAGAAAGTCTGGCTATTAGGGTGTGGATTAGTGGAAAATTCATTCTTCTTCCTGATGTAGGTCAGACACTGGCTAACATGTGGTGAAGAAAAAGCCTGTTTTCCCCAGCACAAGTGAGAACAGGAGCTCTGCGGACTTTGGAACAGAGCGCCAGACAGAATGAGTGGTTCTGATGTCCTGTGTGCTAATGCAACAGATTTGAAATGTATGAGTAATGAAGGCTTCACGCAGAAGAGTGTCTGCTCAGTGTGGGGCCACATTAATGCTTTTTCAAAAAGCAGCTCAGTTCCTGAGTAGCCCCTTGTGAGAAGTCATTTGTCCAAGTCAGAGAAAGGAACCGGCAATGTCCCGGAACGTGCACAAGAGGAGTGTCCCCGGCAGAGCCTACTCACTGGAGCCTGACTTTAATTTCATGCTAAGAGAGGCTGTTTGCAGGTATTGCATCTTTCTGGAGAAACTTTTCGTATTGATTCTGTTAAGTCTGAGAGAATTTAAGATGAATGATACAGTAAAGTTCATAAAGCTGATTATATACTGATAGAGTTCACTTGTGTGAACTAGGTAGAGTACTTGTGTGCAATCAATTTTAAGAGGTCTTTAGTTCCCTTTTGGAGAACTTGGAATGTTGGTCAGAAGAATTGTTCCTTCTTTCAGTGTTTTACGTGAAATCTCATCATTTTTCATGCCATGGAAAGCCTATAACTCTGATATGTAGCAGAGTATGATTTATGCAAGCCACAAATTTAATTTACTCATGATTTAGATACTTTTATTATAATAGTTTCATAGATTTATCATGGGCTAGTTCCATTGCAGCAAAAGTGTTCTGACAGCTTTCTTAATCTCATTTGCAAGCTGTGATAATGGTATTGTTGACTTAAAAACTAATATCCAAATTTTAGTCATCTTTGGTTTTTTCCTTCCTCTCCATTTTTGTTCAGATTTTTAAATTCCCATTATTTAAAAACCTGTCATGGCAATGACTTCTGAGAACTGACTGCACATAAACCAGCACCATCTCATGTGCATTTCACACTGCATCTTTAGAAGGTTTCCCTTCTTTAGAGACAAATTTACAGTTGTCTTTAAGCATCTATCCTATTTATAACTGTAATATTTTTTCACTGTTACAGTCATATTTACATTTTTTAGATTTTTTGCTGCTCAATTACGTATTGCTCTTTTAAGGACTAGCATTTAGAACAAAGATGAAAGAGAGGGCATAGCTGTAAACAGTTGGAAGAAAACCTTACTCATAAATCCAGTGTTAGGCATCTTTTGTCTTCTTTCTTTTTTAATTTCTAGCTTCCACTATCTAAATTGCTCAGTTTAGTCATCACAGGAATAGAATAGAATTGCAGAATCCTTTTTGTGCAGTTAAGAACCTGAATTTTTAAACTTTGATATCAAGAAAGACCCTTGGTGTCTAGGATGAGACAGTGCACAGGTTTGTAAAATGTATGGAAGGATTGCTAGAAAATCAGAAGTTCTTATACCGTGCAGTGCTGTCTTTGTAAGAAACAGAAAATCTGTTGCTTTGTAGGTTTTGTATTTTTCAAGAAGCTTAAATTTCTAGCCCTAATATACCGGAGGTCTTAAATTGCAATATTAATTGAAACTATAATCAGGATCAGATACGAAGTCATCATTATAATTTTCCTTATTTGGCTTCTCTAGCATCTTTTGGATGGATGCCTCATGAAAAAGACAAGAGTAGCTGAATTTCAAAAATAAAAGTAAGACTATAAAGTGGTGGATTGTGTGTTGTCAGTTTGTTAATCAAGTTTGTTGTGCACTGATGTTGTAGAAGCAGTGGCTTAAACATGTTTGAAGACTCCTTGTGAGCATCTTTTATTGCGGAACATTGTGTCCATGGAGTAAAAGTGTTCTCATTTGCAGGTGATATACCTTGCTATGTCTGTTGGAGCTTCCGTGTGCTTCCATGGCATGCAGTTCCTAATAAGTGGCTGGAAAATGTGTGTGTGCTGCAATGGAGTTAGTTATATCCACTGGGGTTAACTGAGTGCCTTTGCCGTGTGTAACCGTAGGTTTTCCTGCTGTCAGCTCTTCTTTCAGATATCTCACAAAATTACACTGGCTGATACCATTTCAAGGAAGTTCACAGTGGAAATTTTGGTAATGGGAGTATTGATTATATGTTCAAAGCATGACACTTGGAATCGTATCTTTAACTCATTTCTAAGGAAAGATTATATCTACCCCCCACAGGCGTTTTAGTAACTAATCTGGATGAATCAAATTCTTCCTGCTGGGTGTAATTAATTTTTAAGCCAATCTAATGTTTTGTAGGCTGCTTGTTTTGTATAGAGCAGCTTGATTGCAATGAGCTGCGAACTACAGAATTTCTTTCTGGTTACATCAGCCAGCTGAAGACATCTATCTATTATCTATCTATCTGTCTATCTGTAGCTGTATGCATTTTCCTGGTGATAACACCATGAATCTGTGTTCCAAACATTTTTGTGAACACTGTCCCTTTATCCTCCTTTCAGTCTACTGCCAGTACTCTGAGAGAAAAGGTTGATGCAGAGGTTTGGGGTATTCCCTTTCTTTGTCTTGCTAGGTTAAGCACCTTTCTGAGATGATTCTATTGATAAAAATTTTAAAAAAACCAAAAACAAACCAAACTTCGGTCATATAGAATTTCTAGGGATATTGAAAATAGTTTGAATCTTTTATTTACATGTTATCCTGTGTTAAAATAGTTGAGGTGAGATGGTGAGAAGTTTGTTTGGACTACAGGCTCTTTACAGCTGGATTTTCTTTCCTTTTATTAGGCAGGTTTTGATGTACAAATACATAATAAGATGTTTAATTTCAGGAATTATGTTCTTCCCCACCAGTCCCTTCAAGTTCAACTCGTGCGGTTAATTTAATACTAAAGGCAATTTTGGTCTAACAGAGCAGCTCTAACAGTGCTGCTTACATGGGTGCATTCCGCCCACTTAGTGTAACGCAGCAGTAAAATGGGAAAATTTATCTGTAGGCATTTCTGTGTGTCTCAGCACTGTATAAAATCCTAACAGAGAAATTCTGTGCTAAGTGTGCAGCCTTTATAACTGGTGAACTGTATTCCTGGGGATTGTTTCAGCAACAACAGTGGCTTTTTTTGACAGGTGAAGTTAATGGTTTCTGACAGGAATCATTATGTAGGCTTGTTTTCTTCAGTTTGAGCTCTCATGTGTTAAGCTTTCACATGTCAGACTTAAAAGAATTTATCTGTATTTACAACTCAAGGACATATAAATAGGACAGTTTTTGATAGTGCCATTCTAAGGCTATTTTATGAATTTTCTGGGTTTTGGTGTTTTAAGTCTGCATTTCAGATTTTTGCGGTCTGTCATCTCAATCATTATTTAAGCCTGTATGAAAAGTACTCATTTTTAAACCTAATTCTCTCAATGATGAAATTTCATGTGCTTAAAATATCTTGAATATCTTTTGTTCTTGCAAGGAAGTTACCATGTATAAAATCTGGTGTTTAAGCATTGCATACTGCAGTGCTGTGCTCAGGAGATGCTTCATTGACCATAAGCTTCTGTCAAAACACAACTGATGGTTTTCAGCTGCAAAAATGAGGAGACTATATAGGGGAAATCCAAATTTATCCAATTAGTCATACAAAATATTTCCCAGTTATTCAGGAAGTCTGCTTCTATGTCTCTAAAAGGCACAGCAAGTAGAGACGTCTTCAGAGAACTATTTTAACTGAAAGGGTAAAACCCACAAGCCAAAAGCAAATGTCAAATATCACAGTTTTTTTCCGTGCCTGGGTATATGACACCTGTAACTTATAATTGCTGAAATATGCATGAGGGAAAAAAAAATGACAATACCTTTTTTGCATATAATTCCCAACTTCCACTTACAAGAGAAAAAAGTAAAAATATTTTATGTAACTGCTATAAAGTTTGTCATCAAATTTCCTCCCAATGTAGTGAAAAGCAAGAAGTCTTTGTTGCAGTTCTGCAGTTAAATACTCTAGCTGTGATTCTAAACTGTGAAGTTTAAGATTAGTGCAGTATAGATGGGCGGAGTCCTAACATACTCAGATTTTGTGGAGGATTATCAACTTGTCCAAAGACAGATGCCTGCATCTGTTACTGAAACCATGTGAGATTAAAAATGGCATTTGCTTCATTTATAGTTTCCAAAAAGAAACACACAGGAAAGTTATTTGTTGATAGAGGAATTGAATGATAGAATCATAGCACCACTGGAGAAAAATAAACCAAGATTCCTAACCATAAAGAGCAAATATTGCTATTTCACATTTCACTAGGAGCTTTTTTCTTGAGGTTTTGTTCTTATGGATCTGATAAGTAACTAATCTGGATTGAAAACCCCCCTCTAGTGGAGGACAGACCTCTTTTGCCAACAGACACGTAGAAGCAAAAAGATGTGAAGCTACTTAACAGCACTCAAAACCTAAAATGTGTGAATTGTGGCTGTCACCTTTCTCCTGTGGAGCCACACTGTTAAGATATCATGTGAATAGATGTAGGTAGATATTCTATGATATATTTTTTGGCTCTCTTTGCACTTACATAATTCGTAGGCATACATTAACATGCACATAAACCAACCTTTCATAATACTTCAGAGTCCTGTCTTAGTGCTGAAGGACATATGTGAATATAGATTGTAGCAGTCCCTGTGGCTATGGCTGAAGAGAGGAAAGTATATGGAGCAAGTGAGGAAAGTAGATGTCTTCCGCCTGAGGATGAATGTGGCAGCTGATGTTGGAGTAAGTTATGTTAATACACGGTTAGCATTTGATTTGCTGCCCACTGTCATTTTGTTAGGAGTTCCTAAGCAAAAGCTTTGCCCTGTACAGGAAAATCACATCTCAAATACTTCTTGTGATTTTGCACATGAGCCTGATATCAGTACTAAATATCTGATATTCTTCATTTTTTTTTCCTGTTGTGAAAAAGCTCCCTCTGGCTGGTAACACTTGTAAAATAAATGCTGGTACAATTAACATTACTAGAATTACTTTTACTCAAATCTCATTGGCTATTTAAATGGTTTTCAGCAGCTTTTTGGTATCATATTCCTTATGATACCAAGGTATTGAAGTAAGATCTTTTTCAGTAACCTGGGTTTGCTCAGTGTAGTTCAGGCCCAATGCCTCTGCCATTGGGTCTGTTCCATGGGATGGCAGGCACTGAGTAAGGGAGTTACATAGCGAGAAAGTCAAGCCCTATTGTCTTGTTTTGCTTTTAAATGAGAACTTCTCTCTGCTTTTATTGGAAAAGGACACTTTATCTTCTTAGAAATCTGATGTGATTGATTTGCTAGTGATGGCTCCCATACAGCAGAAATCACAAACAAAATAAACACCAAGAGAACACGTGGCAATCAAATGTTTTTTTACTTAGCATGTTCTTTGGTAATATCCTAATTTGTTTCTTAAAAAGTTTATTTTGCTTTTTCTTTTAAAATCCTTTTTTTTTCATTCATCCTTTAAGTTGCATGTTGATGATCAGCATCTATGTGCTGAAAAACAAATAAACAAACTGAACAAAGCATAAAAATACACTCCCAGGAGAACTTTAATCTCAAGCTCATCATTTCATATGATCTCTGTAGTAATAGACCACTGGAAACATAAAACAAAATTCTACTTTATTAACTTGGTTTTACTACTGAACATGTACTACTGAACTTTGCTACTTTATTATGTGATTTTCCTGTGTACTGGGCTAGTGACAATTTTCTTAAGATACCCCGAAATTTCATGTCCTATCTTCTGCGGATGTGTAGATCTAGCACTTGACAAGTGTATTTCTTTCTACAAACTCTGCCAGGATCTAAAGAGAGGTTCATGCCTTTTGCTGTCATACATAAACCTTGCTCTCCACACACACTGTCTTTTTGCTTTATGAAACTGCATTAGTATCTCTCCAGCCAGCAGTGTCTTAGCACAAGCACACCCCTCTGCAAGCTCCACATGGGTGTATGTGTCTTTCTTCCATCGAGAGTAAGAGGAGAAGGGGAAATGTTACGGAAATCGCATATGAAAATATGTCTACAATAGTAATGTTGAGACTTTATCCTATTTATTAGCTATTTCTTCTTCTGGAGACAGAAGGTTGTGCCTAGTTTTCCATTTTCACAGCTCTAGGAACCTTGGAAAGTGACAGGGAAAGAAATAGGTTGCAAAATTTCTACAGATCAATCTGCTTGGGCATGGAAACCGATAACTAAGACAAACCTTATCTCCAGAACTGATAGGTGTTTTTTGCTTGGTCTCTGAAGAACCTCGCATTAGCATCTTTCATGCCCTAATTGGCATTAATAATCTGTTGTGATAGAACTGAAATGCCTCATTGAGCTGCATGCTCTCTAAATTTTTAGTGGATGTCCCATCCCATTTACTGCTGGAAACTCGTAATGGCTCCATGCTGTCTCTGGGTCGATCTAAAGGAGTTGCTGTCCTAATCGAAGGTCACTGCAAGAGTCCTGTACCTATTCCTTTTCCATTAGTATTTTGTGAGCAGGAAAGGACAAGAAATGAAATGTGTTTCCCAGTTTATCAGAGCTGTGAGGGAAGTTGCTATTAATTACTGGAACAGAGTGATAATATTAATATATTTGCCTGGCTGCTCCTGCAAGCGCAGTATCATATTAAATGGAGTAAGAAAGTGTTTGCTGTCTTTAAGGAACACAGGCATGAATTAGTTCCACTTTCTCTGGGCTTTGTAGGTCTGTTGTATATTTGGAATTTAATATAAAAAAAGTAAAGAAAGTTCGAGTGAAATAAAAATATACCTGCAGAGGGAACAAAAAAACCAAAATTAGGTGCTCAGTTTCCCACTATGACACACAGAGAAAGGTGCTTCTGAGGGGTGATTCAAAAAGTCTTCCTGCTGACTGAGAAAGCACCCAGAGCTGAGGGTCAGACTGTGTCACTTCACAGAGCTCGTGCGTGTAAATGAATGCCACAGCTGAACTGCTCAGAAGTTGGCTCTTAACTGTTTGGAAGGAGAAATGATGGTGTAGGAGATCCACTCTTCTGACCACTCAATGAAAGCAGCACCTGAGTCAGAACTGGAAGACACAGTATCTACACAAGCTTAGGGTGAGGGTTTCCGGCTGCTCTGTGGTCCTTCAGGATGGTGTCCCCCGTCTGGCACATGAATGGCCTCCTCATGGGAATATTCTCCTTTCCCCTAAAGCTGGTTTCCTTCTGGAATTAGTTCCTTTTGCGTGGGTCCATGTAACTGTGCAGTCACTGGAAAAAAATTGCCGCATGTCTCTCCTGGAACTGGTAATTTTGAGACCTTTGTTGCCGTTCTTCACAGTGGCCGTGGCCTGTAGCTCGGTACAAGTTCCAACTACAGCGCTGCAGCACAAAAGGTCAACATCACCTTTCTCTCCCCACATTGTGTGGTTGTTGTGACCATGATTTAAGGCACTTTCAGTCCTTGGCAGAGGTGATAGTTGTATTCAAAGTGCACCCACCACATCAGGTCCTCTTTGATGACTCTAGTGCTGCTCTCCTCCCTTCTAAAATCAGACTCAGCTCTGTCTCTGGTGCATAAGCTCACTTATGAATCCAGTTCACAATGATTTAGTGCTGAACTTCTGAATTGTCCTTGGCATGGTTGAACTTTCTCCTCTATGATTTGAATTTGGCCAAAATAGTAAAAAAACATTGCTACAGTGCTCCAGCCTTCTGTATATTATGTATAAGCCTCATTCTGTCATGACTGCTGATAGCAAGGAATATAATTTTCTAAGTTCATATGATTATGGCTTATTAAGATGGTTTATGCATTCAATTGTAGCCATGTACTAAGAGAGATGAGTCTCATAATACATTTAAAATACAAAAGCAAATAGTATTAAATTATTAGGAAGTGAGTGATCTGTGAGAATATACAAAGCATTACCAAAATGAGGGCTTTTAGAATGTTAAGCCAAGGTATGAGCAAAAGAACCTGAAACTTTATTTTGGAACCTACGCTTTAGATAGCTTAGACAATGAAAAATTATCATTCAGCCAGGGAGAGTTTAAATAGGAAAGAAAACTGAGATAAGATTTACCAGGCAATTGATGGCCACGGCCTAATGCCACATGGTCCTGACAGAATGCACAATTAACCTTTTTGTTTTATTATGTGTGCTTCAAATACCTGCAAGGTTATAATATTACCCTGGGAAAATGAATTTGAGTGACCTACAGCTAAGTAATGACATGAATAGTAACAAGAGATGATAGGTGCAGTGAGGAGATAAGTATTCCTGCTCAACCACTGAACCTTATTAACTATGTATGTTACAGTGTTCTTAGGGAAGTACTTGGTTAACATCTCCTTACTTTCTCACAGTTTGTTTCTGGGGGTAATGTTAGAGCTTCACGAAAACCTTACTTGGATACACTTAGCCATCGAACAAAATTAAAGCTGTTTTTCTATTTTACAGTGTGTTGCTTGCTAAAAGTATTACAAAATTTTCATGTGTAGCAGTGATGCAGACCTGGGAACATTTTTTGAACTGTTGGTCTGTTACTGTTATTCATAACTCCCCGTGTCATTGGGGAACATTCAATGTCTGAATTTCTGCCCTAAGCAGTGGAGAAATTGCTGTAACTATTTCTCCTTTCTAAAATACTTTCTTTTTGATTCTTGTAAGTTGAAAGACATAAACTCATATCGCTTTCCTCTTCTTTTAAATAGAAGTTATTGCTGTTGCAAGATACTTGCCTTGGTAGTAAGATTATAGCACTCAAAGCATCACCCTCCGTCTGGTTGTGTCCCACTGAACTCAGTCAGACTCCCACAGTTTCCTCACCTGCTCCCAGTGTCTTTTCCATGCAGGGCAGCCACTCTTGCAGAAACTAAATGACCTCCCTGACACTTTCGCAGGAAATGGCAAAAATAGAACTTCAGTAATGGCCCCCGGCCAATGATTCAGCTAATAAAGAGTGAAATTTGAGGATAGGAAAACGAGCTGAGAACTTCCAGACAAGAGCTGGCCAAACTGAGATCTAGGAGCTGGGTCATACAGCACATGGATGTTGATGATTTGGAGAAGCTGGTGACCACCTAATAACAGTGAAGTATTCTGTGATAGTTTTGTCTTGCTGCTATGTGAATATTGGTCTGAAAATAAAAGAACTGTTTTTCTTTGTTGGTTTTTTTAAGTGAAATTTCCTTACAGTTGAATAAATGAATGTAAGAATAATTCTTTGGGAAGTGTCTGTTGTGACCAGTTTAGGGAAGCACAATACATGGGCAGTGTTGTTGGTGATGCTTCTGAGAGAGGGATCCTGTTAAAAAGTGGGGGTTACTAACACTGTGTTTTACATAAGCATTTAAACCAAGGTTTTCAGATACTGCTGATTTCTTTTTCAATTATTTCCTTGGACTGGAAAGAGCTCTGTACTGACCTGGCACTGAACCCCAGGATTTAGCTGTATCTGACTTCACAGACGTGCTTTTGTACAATGGGCTCCTGTTCATGCCTCCGGTCTTATTACATTTGTTGTCATCGAACCCGCCGATTTAATATGATAATGATTGTGATGTTACAAAAATATCCCTGGTAGCGGAAAAAGAAGCATATTTTGCCTCTTCAAATACCAAGATTAAAAGAAAAAATCTGTTTAAGTATCGAAAATTTACCTTAATCACATTAATGTGTCACAAACACTTGCTGTTTATTCTGTAGGAGGTTGTTCCTGAGTTACAAGAATTACCAAAAGAGAGAAATAGAGTGTTTAGGATTGGGAGAGGAACACATGGAGGGTGAGAAGAGGAAAAAGATAAAAAACATGCCTGAAGAATTTTGTTGTGAACAGCATTTGATTGTGCTCTTGCTGAGGGCAAAAATAGAAAGACATTGCTGTTTAATGTACCGCAGATAGGCAGTATTCCAAAGTCAACCTTTTGGTGTTGAGGTCAAAACATCTTTTTCTTCTTTATTGCAGTACTCTGCTTCTTGTAGCAATCCAGAGAACCTAAAGTTCATTTTCTTTGAGGAAAACAGTGGGGATAGCATCCCCACAAGGTAATGTGCTATTCTGAATGACAAGTAGGAGGCAGGAAAGGAAACAAAATTTTCCAGCAGTGTCTTTCTCTTGCTTGGAAGATCAGATCTTTCTGACATACAACTGCAGAACAGTTTTATTCACTGTTCACAGTGTTTTATTCACAGTGTTTTGAATTGGCTGTAATAACTGATTATTCTGAACCATCAGAGTGGATGGGCAGCCTTTGTGATGGCTCATCGTAAATGTTGACTTATTGGTCCCATTTGAAAACAAACTGCTGAGCCATCTTAATGAGGCTGTCCTGCAGTGTGCACGCATTCCGAATAATTGAATTAAATTGAATATGAGTCCTATGTAATTACGACCAAATTTATTTGATTATATTCCCCATAAGGAAGGTAGATACGAAAGGTTTCAGTAATTTTAAAGCTCCTTGTAGTTTGTAGATGTTATGTCTCTCTTAATTGTAAGTTTTGGAAAATTAATGATATTGGAAGTATTTCTGGAGTGCTTATGTCATCTTTTATCATCGTTTTCGGCAATATCCACTTAATTCCAGATCCCATTTGTCTTTTTCTGAGGGTGTTTGTGTACAGTGGGCCTGGGGAGGTTGTGTGGCACCCTGTGACTGCAGACTGGGGATGGACCAAAAGTCGGGAATTTTTTCCTCTTGCATTTGAGATCCTAAACATTTTTAGTAATTTTTTTTCTTACCATTCAATAAAACAACACTTGCTTATAAAAGTGAATGCTGAACAGAGAAGGAAAGGTATCACCCTCCTAGTGCATTTTTGTATTGGTGATCACTTCTGCAGTGCTTCTTTACGGGTAATATCTACATATTTCTGTTCAAAATGGGACGTATGGAACAAAACAAGTCAGCAATAAAAGAAGGCTCTCTGTTTAAAAAGTTGTAAATTACTATTAAACTGGTGTGGGTTGTTGATTAAATTGGTGTAAATGTCTAAACTTCAAAAATTTGTGCTCCACTGTTCATTGAACTGGACCCATAATAATACAGTGGTCAACAAAGTATTAACCAAAGTAAAACTTTAGGATAATGCAGAATAGGCCATCAGCGCATCTCCTGGAGAATACGTTATTGAAGTTTATTAATAGATTTTTATTATGTGTTCTTAAGTAACATTATCTGGTTCCAAAGTTGGAAAAACATGGCATTAAGATCCCCAGTCTTGCTTTTTATAGTGGCGAGTATACTCAGTAACTCAGCTAGAAAGAAAGTGCAGCCATGAGTTCTTGTAAAAGCAATGCTAATTCTCTGAGATACCATTTTCTTAAATGTAGAAAGAAAAGCAGTCAAAATATTTAAGGAAAACTGTCCACCAGAAGTTTTGAAATTATAGTCATAGAAATTCCTTCTTCTTTGCTATTTTCCTCTGTAATTAAATATTAAATTCATGCGAAAATTTGGGCTAGGTCCGGATTTGAGTAAATGAAATCTGCCTGTCATGTCTGTGGCAGTATCTTAGACATAATCTAGCACAGTGACTGAGCTTCTGCAGAGGTTTAAAAGTAGGGCACTGAGGAGGAAGCCCTGGAGCCACACTGGTAATGTGCACGTGTAGTGGTGTAAATAACATTCAATCAAAATGACAATGAAACTCTTTAGTAGCAAAGGTAAAGTGAAAAGATTCTATTTCAAAAAAACCAAAACAATATGGAAGCACAACCCACCATTTCCTAACTCTGGTCAAACGCCATCAAACTGGACCCATTCAATCATCCAGCTCTAGCTTTGAACTTTTTACCACTGAAAAAAGTTGAGGACCTGATCTGAGCTTTGCTAAAACTTGTGTTCCAGGAGGTAGCCTGAATTAAGCAGTTATTTAAAAAACAATAATGAGTGGCTTCTTCTGTTATTCTTGATGCATGATGAAATACAAAGACCTACATGCAGACATGCTCACCAGAAAAAGTCAAACAAAAAATTAAATGTATTTAGCGGAATTAAGTCAATTTTCTTTTAAAGTACATTTTTTTCTGAATGTGTTTTCTTGTCAGTTTTGATACATGCCATGGATGGCAGGACTATTTTACACTGCCACAGGAAAGCATGTCATCTTACGATGTAGAGCACAGATACCTCCTGAAAGAAAGAAAAGTGACAGAAATGGACACCACTAGGAGAATTCCTACTTATTCATATTACTAAGTCATATAAAAAGTCTGTATACAAATGGATTGAAAATCCTATTGAAAGACCTTGGCTCAGAGGATGATTTCATGATTTTTGGAGGACAGAACAGTTTCAGTAGTAGCTGAAAGAAGCGTTAGTTTCTGGTGGTACAGTGTTATGAGAAGTCCATGCAAGAGTGATTTGCTGTATTTTTTTGTTTATTTTTTTTAATAGGCAGTTTATATTCCCTGGCCATTGCAGTTCTGGTTGTGATTCACAGTGCTGTCCAAATGTCAAATTTATCTTGCAGAAGTGAAGCACTACTGACCTTGTGTTTATAGTTCATAAAACTTTAGCTATCTTTCTTTTAGCTATCTTAGCATATCTTTATATATGTGGCATTTTATCTCAATTTTATGCAATGTGTGGGCAGAAATATATAAATTTTATATGAGATGACATTCATTAGTATATATACTTGTGAGTTTTAATAAAGCATGAGTGTTGTAATTCAGTATAATCTGTGCAGTCTGCATGGCTTGAAAACCTCAAGCAAAATTTTTCATCCCAAAGTAAACATGAGTGAAAAAATAGACATCAATAAATTTTTTCCCATGGTATTTTAAAAATAATTAACCGTTGGGACTGGCTGTCCTCTAGCAATGTTTAGGTTCAACTTCAGTAACTTGAATAGATTGCAATTTTAAGAATATATTTCTTCAAAATCAGACTTGTACATTTATAATACTTTCACATTCATATATTACTAGACATTCATATAGAATGGGTAATAATATTTTTTTAAAGCATGTTGTATATATAGATTCCCATATGTATATTTGGACTCTGAAGGTAACCTGTTCGTTTCTAATGCCAAAGGAAATATCTTTATGATTGTTAAAAGTGACATTTTTAAAATATATTTAAAATGTACGGTTTTTTAACCCAGTACAATATTACAACATAAAATATTCATTGTCTTAGATCTACACTGATTATAAATTTTCAAAGCCCAGTTCAGAAGCAGATGATACCTTTTTTTCCCTAAAACAATCACAGTTGGTGATTCTGTATTAACTTATCGGAGAATATGGATGGTACTTCCCTCCTGAGCATTGCACGAGTAAGGATTCGCTCACAGACTGATTTATGTCAGCTGAGCTGCTTCAGTTTTCCTTTCACTCCTCAAGTTTAGTAAGATTGCATCACTTCTCTAAACTATTTCCCTTAAAGAACTAAAAACTTGGTATTCAGGATGTCTCAAAATGCCAATACTCAGGCATGGATGTGAAAAGCTGAGTATGACAAATATAATAGATCTGGGAATTTTTTAGCAGTTAAATCTGGGGTGCAGCTCGTACCCGTCCAAAGCTTTTCCTCCCTCCTTGCAATGACTGACCTGGTTCTCTGACTGAGGTAAATTTTAGCTTGGTAAATAACCAGCCGTGCATGCATCTGCCTTGGTTGAGGTTGTCACACCAACTTTCAAATTTAATTGGTAAAAAAATATGCTCTAAACTTTGGAAGAAACCTGATTTTTTGTTAATCAACTCCCAAGTAATTCTTATTGTACATTCCTCTCATACTGGGATTGTATCTGTAGCCATACTAAGACATTACAAATAATTAACTCTTGCTTATTATTTCAGCATCTCTTCTGCATGTTTTGTACATATGCCGGCGAAAGTCACAGAAAAAAAATGCTTAGACAATAATTGTATTTTGAATATTGGGATTACAGAGCAAAGTTTAAACCAAATCATAGAATTTGTGTCTAAATGAAGGACTAAGATGTAAAACAATGCCTTTACTTTATCAAAGAAAGTAGGAGGCAGAGTGTACTTGGTGTGGTTTGGTAACAAAGGCCTAAGATGGGATGCTGAGTTTTATTCCAACTAAATTATTAACCCATCCAGGTATTGCTTTCACTGAAATCTGAAAGGAAGTTTGAACCCTTCTGGCTGACTGTAGGCAAATTACCCACTTTTCCTGTGCCTTTTATTTTTACCAAAAATGAGAAAGCTTTTAGGACAAAACACAGAGTGTAGGAAGTGCCAAATGATTTTGGATTGTCTTTTTTTTTGGTTGTCCAACATGAAGGGAAGGCTTTAATACTCTCAAGTATTCTACAGAATACAGGAAAATGTGATTTTTATATTCACAGTTGAAAACTGTTGTTTATTAAAGGCATGTTTGTGCTGGAGGTACAGTCTCCCTTCAGATTACTGTTAATACATGATCTTTTAGGTCTATTAACCATTTTTCAGCCCTTAAACCTAACACTTGATGTCCTCAGTGTTTGTATGTGTTTTGATGATGTTTGTAAGCAGGTGCTTGAAAAAACTCTCTTGACAGCAGCAGTTGTCGATAAATAATAAATAATAAATAATACTCAATACTAAAATGAGTTGGTTGCTTACATTTTAAGCTAACAATAGCTTTTTCCTCTTGCTTTAATTTTTTGTCCATTATAGACTGAAAGACTTGTTCCCAAATAAATTAAAAATGCAGAAACTTTCCACCTGTTCAAAGAGGTGTAGATTACAGTCTATTAAAATCAAGATGTATTTGCTCAAATTCTAAAAGATTTGCCTTTATCAAACAGTGTTAGGAGTCAAACAGTGAAAGTCATCACCCCACCAGTTAAGGATTTGTCTCGTTTCCTCCCATAAGACTGTTTTTCGTTTGGAGATGCATCAGTGTAAATATCAAAACAAAAGGGCCTGTGTGAAGAATTGTGTGGCCTTTATTGTAAAATGAGTTACCATATTCCTTCAGCAATTCCAAATATTGGTGGATTTATAATTTTTACATTTCCAAACAGTAGGTTTATTTTTTTAGCAGGTTTAGTTAATGGCATTTGTAGACCAAGCAATTTCTCAGAATATACAATATGTTTAGTGGCTTCAGCAGTGAATTAGGGTTTGAGATCATGAAGATTAAGAAAATCTATTGTATTTTATTGTAGTATTCTGAAATTACCTTGAAGTGAATCATTAGCAATGAGCTTAACAAAGGTATAAAAATGCTGGTCTAGCACTGTGCTAATAAAAAGACTGTCAGCATCTTTATTTTATAAGGAACTTGAAATAAAAATGCTGTTTAGAACACACTAATAAAACAGGCAAATATGGATAATTTACAAATTGCTATTATAGCAGTTATTTTAAAAATAAAGTGAACGTGGGTGATGTAAAGTAATTCAGTTTCAGTTTAATTTTACACTCAATGCCAGCATTGGATGTTCTGCAAGATGACACTGCTTGCATTTGTGTCAGGTGGGGTTGGCTCTGCTGTGAAGGCAACCAGCAGATAGACCCACTCTACAACCACTGGTCTGGATGTGACTTTTTAGCAGGGATAGGATTTTTGCCCACTTGCTTTATTCTTCCCATTGCCTCCTTTTGGCTGACGTCTGTCTAAAGCCATGTAGGCTGGCAAGATCTGTGTTTTCCAGAGTGCAGCCCCCCTAGGGAGGTCTGGCCCACTGGTTTCTGTTTGCCAGAGCCCAGCCTGCTCTCTCTGCCCACCTTGGCCTCTTTGGGTCACATCTGTAATAAAAATTTTTTTCGTTGTAACTACAGAACATTGAAACCTGAGTGAATTATTATAATTGTGTCATAAAAGAGAGCTTAAATTAACAGAGCAAGCAGGAGTCTGAGATGTCTCCTGTGCGCACAGGTTGTATTGCTTTTGTGTAACTGCCTGAGAGTCCAGCTTTTTCACCTGCCCAGCTATGGATATAAAAGGACCTGACACACCTTCTCACATTGTGGGAATCCCCTGTCATGCACAAGAGGTCCTGCCCTATGTAGCATTTTTGCTCATGATGAAGGTAAATGGTCCTTCCTTTGTGAAGAACAAATGGAATATTTAAAGCTTTGGCCTGTGAGATGCTGCTGTTCCATGCTTAACGTTCATTCCCAACATGTCCAGCCCAGCCTCTTTTTCCTGTATCACTCTGACTTTTTTTTGCGGTTGTTATTGTCCTTTTCCCCTCCTGGACATGGATATCTAAGTTGGTTTTCCAGGAATCAGTCTTCAGCACTGTAATGGTGTGTTATAAGATAATGATTGTTTTCTTTCAACTTTTTATAATATTTAATTAAGGATTCAGAGGGATCTTTTTCTTTGTGTTGATTCTTGCCTAGAGGGGAAGAAAGTCCCTCAGGAGAACCACTAAATTATTTCTTAGTAAGGCAGGCTTGTGAGGCTTTGTTTCCACCAGATTAGCTAAAATACATGCTGTCTGTTCACTTAAGTCACAAAGGCCCTGACTCTACGAAATGAACTGTTAAGTTCAGTGGAAGGACTTATGCTCAATGTTAGGCAATTTTGCAATAATTCTTGCTGGTACAGTTGAAACTGGTAGACACAGTAGTTTCTAAAGTCATCTTATTTTTCTGAATTCCACTGACATAAACTCAGAATCTTGCAAAATGATGAACTTCGTGTCTTACGGATATTTCTTGAGGTTTTCACAGTAGATGGTCATATCCAGTATCCTGTTCTGTAAGTCCAGGAAAAAAGTGCTAATCTAGTTCACAACATAAGAATTTTATTTGCTGAGCCAGATTTTCAGGTATTTTTAACATAAATGTATTTATTCCTGAGGTGATCTTAAATTTTCATGGTAGCACAAACTGCATGAGTACGGTAACAATTTATAGTAAGCTACTGATGTTAGTATTACATCTAATGTTAATTTCTGAAGCTAGAAATGTGTTAAATATAAATACGTGTGTGTATAAGCAGCTCTGTTTGCTGTTCCTTGGTTAAACTTCTGCCTAGTGAATGTATCAGCTTTCTCTGCAGCAGTGCTGTTCCACTTAGCATGTGTTCAAAAAGCTGAGGGTCTGTCCCCTGAAATAGAAATCCCTGAAACTTTCTATATGCCCAAGTATGGTTTGTATTCCAAAGGGTGGTGGAATATGATCTACTGTTTGGGTGCATGAAAGATGATTAAAGTTGTATCTTCATGGATCTGTTCTGAAAGCTGCTTGTGAAAGGTGAAAACGCAGAAATGAAGCTCTTGTCTTTACAGAGCATGGATGGCAAAGATTTACAGGTCTCAAAGCTTTCAAGTTATGTCAGACCTGATCATGGAAAGAGCCTTCCTCTTGAAGGGAGAGAGGGAGCTGATATTGAGGCTTTTTTTCTGTGTCTGATGAATCTTTGATTAGTGCTTCACTGGTATTTATAATCATCATAAAGTTGTTATGAAGTAGAAACTGTTAACTCAGTTTTCAGAGGAAAAATCTGAAACAAAGCCACAGAGGTGTCCTATGACAGTGGGAAGTCTTGAAGAGAGGCTTCTTGAAGCTTAGGCTGATGTGCGAACTGCTGGATCTTCCTTTCTGAAGCAAATGAGGTTTGACTTGATTTTGTTCTCTGCTTTAGATATTATGGAAAAAGTAAATCCTAAATAGTCATGCTAAATATTTTTACAGAGGAAAAAAATCCCTGTAGGAAACACTAATGAGCTTTGCAATAAATACTAGTTTTATAAATGACCTAAACTTTTTTTCATTATAGTCATGTCCTCTGAGAAGTAAACAGGGTAATGTTCAACTAGTGCATTATTTAGAGGTTTTTGGAGTACATTCTGAAAGCTTCCTACGGAGCTGTGTCCACAGGATTCCCATTAAACACAATGGGAGCCGTGTGGCTAAAATCCTGCGGAGCTGTTTGAAAATGGATCCCGTGCTGTGCTGAAGACAAATGATTAAAGAATGAGTGCTTGAATGGGGCGGGGGGGAGTGATGTTGTGATTCTCCACTTAGGGCTGTAGTTAGAATGAAAATCCTTCTCCAAGCCCTTCTTAAATGATCTCCTATTGGAAGAGCAGCTAATAGCTTTCCTGTTTCCCGAAAAGAAATACCGATACAGTACAAATGGGTGAACATTTGCACCTTAGAGATGTCCAGACGTACTTTCACTTCTCTTGTCTTTACATTTAACTTTTCTGTTACACTTTTCTTTTTCTGTCTTCTTACCTCTTGCTTAAATTTTTCATGACTTTTTTTATTTTCCTCCAAGTTCTCTTACATCTTTTATGCTAGGTTGTCTTTATTTCTGATCCTCACGTCTTGTACTGTTCTCTTCCTCTCCATTCTCTCCTTAAGTGGTAGCAGGCAGTAGTGGAAGCACATCCATGCAGCAAATATTTCTGTGCGTTTCAGTGCAAATCCTTCATACAGAAACGTTCCCCTGCATTTATTCTGTTTGTCTCCAGGATAATCCAATTTAAAGAGAAGGGCTTCAGTAGTGTCAAATTTGGCATTTTGAAGCTGTGTACTCCTGTTGTTACATCATACAATGGATAATGGCTGTGACAGAATACCGTGTTTTTGGAAAGATGGTGGAGTGCTTTATGGCACTTAACATAGAGGCATGAAAGTGTCCCTGCCTTTTTCTTTTTTTTTTTAATGCAGCTGTTACTTTTTTCGTCTTGCATTTCATTTGCACCTTGATATTATTTTTTTCCCCTTCTTTTTCTTATCTTCTTTTGCTTTTGATAGGCTTGCACACATACAAAAAGGGAAAACATGAAAAGTTATTAATGACAAAATATGTGTCCTTGATTTTTTTGTGACCAGTTCACAATTAGTTTCATGCAGGTCTTGTTTGTTGGTATCAAAGCTGATGGTGCTGTTTACGACACGACTGCAACACTCTTCTGTGTGCACTGTCATGTATTTTTATTGCCTCATTATCAACTGCTTGGCTGTAGAAAAGCTGTCAATATAATTTTAGAGAGGCTACCACTACCTAATGACACAGGTAATTAAGCCCTTGGAGACCATTATTCTAACTATATATTACTTGTTTAGGCCGTTTTGCTCTGCTGCTGTGATTTGAAAATCTAAAGGCACAAAAGCTTTCGTGCTGATGTCTCTGACATGACTTGGTCTTGTGGGTGTTTTCTAACGACCTGAAAATTAGACTGCAAGAGTAATTATTTGTACATCTGAGATTTCTTTAGTGGTAGATATATATTGCTGCTTACTGCATCTGTCCTGCAGAAGGGTAAACTCCCTTTGAGCTGGGCACCATTGGAATAGGAACCTGTGTTGTTCCAGACAGTGCTGCAGGAAACCCACCTGGAAGAAGGCATTCCTTATGCTCAGGAGAAGATACTTGGCATTCACCGTCCTGGCAGTCACTTTGGATCTACTTTGAGGCAAAACATGCTGGAAGCATTTTATTTATATATTTTTCATCCCATAACTTGGTAATTTGGAGAGTGTAATGGAGAGGGTTTGTCATGTGAGGCAGTCCCAGTCACGCAGAAGGGACATCAGGGCATCAGCTGCTTCTGGAGACACTCAATCACAGCTGATCAGCCCAGAACTGGCTCATACCCTCTGTTTTGAATATTTGAAGATCCAAAGCAAGCTCTCTGCAGAGGAGAAAAAAGGAAAGAAAAATTTTAGATATACCTACAGCAGCACATTATCCCCCTTAAAATTAAAATATTGTCGTATGGTTATTTGTAACGCAATCACTTGGAATATTCCTATGCATTTCATCCATCTTTGCTGATCTTATGTTTAGAGGCTTTCAGGAAGTCACAGCTAACTTGAAAATCTCCATTTTTTACTTTTCTTATTGTAGTCTTTTTGAGCTGAAATTTAGAAAGGCTGAAGTCCAAAAATTCAAAAGAAATTATATTTATTAAGACTCCCTGTTGTCTTTAAAAGTACTTTTAAACAAATCTCATGTAGGGGAACCAGACTATTGTTTCTTGATATTCTTTGTGAACATCAGAGGTGACCTATTTTGGGGGAATCCCAGTTCAAAGCGGGAAGGTTTCCTCTCATAGTTGGATCTTGTGCAGTTACATGTGCAGGACTCTGGGCCTTTGCAGGTGGTGGTACAATGTCAGGAAGGGGCTGGAACTGTCATGTGAATTTGATTTTTGATGTAAGATTTAGGTTGTTGAACCGAACTAGGAACAGTTTCTTAAATTTTGGGTTTTTTTATTTAGAGTTGCATTGACTCCATTGGTAGTTACTTTTTCGAAGTCCTTAAATTCACAAATAACATTGTGACATAACACAGAAATTTGTGCAGCTGTGTGAGGGTGGTCTCGGCACCACTTTGAAGCTGTGACTCAGAATTGAGCAAGAGCTTTTTAGTTTTGAGTGGCTGTACCATTCTGTAGGTAACTTGAAACAAGAGTGTTGGGTCTGTATCAGGGTCCTGATATGCAAAATTAAATATGTGTGTTTGGAGGAACTGGTACATAAGTCTTTCCATTCAGCTAAACATTTGCAAATATGGAAAAACAAATATTTGTTTAAAATGTAGAAAAGAAGAAAAAAAGTAAACCCTCCCAATTATTTGAAATTGGGAATATTTGCAGTCTGTTTGTATAGTTGCTTGTAATTTTTTCTGAAGCTTTTAGTCATGACTATTTCTGGTGCCTCCAGCATGAACATAGTTTGAACTTATGAGCATATTTTTAAGATGACACAATAATTAACTTTCTGTGTATGCCTGGTTCTATCCACTTACAGTTAATGAAAATATCCCCTGTCCTAAGGTCCCAAATATGTTACTGGGGAACTGTAGGAGGAACAATCCTTCCAGGTGAAAAATCTTTTCAATTGCTGGTGAACTGTTTTTCTACAAGGCTTAGTCTTGGGCTGGATTTTATTCCTTCATGCCTGTAACTTAAAAAATCATATACAGGGCTCGAGATGGAAGACACCCATGCAGTCCATATGGCATTTGTCTATCTGTCAACACAGAAATAAACATTACCACTGATTTGTATTGCAGTTCAGAAGCTTTTTGCTGTAGATAGAAGTTCGATGAGTGAAATCCGTATGACTGAGCGAGACAATGGAAACACTTCCAACATTTCCTAGCTCAGATGGTAGGTAGAGCAGTTTCAGAGAAATGTCAGGCCTGCCACTGCCTGATAACAGAATTCAGACTTGTGTGGGGGCAGTGATGTGCCAACGCTGAGGTCTTTCAAAATCCTGCTCTACTTCTCCGGTGCTCAAGGCACTCACGTTATTTTAAGGATACCTTGAAAATTTCCACTGGGATCAGTGGCCAGTGACTCAACAAAATAAAAGTTGTGCTTTCAATTCTGTGTAATTTGGAGTGGTGGTATGGTCTAGGGGACAGAGAACCTGAGTAGGTTGTCCACTTTGGGGAAGGATTCTCTTCTACTCGTGTGACTGCAGCTTGAGGCCTGTTTCATTCCAGCGCAGCCGTGCAATAGCTGCCTTCATCACGCACAAGATACTTGTGATGCTCCTCATCCTCAGAGAGCTGCCCTTTTGGCGACAGGTCAAGTATGCTTTGAGTGTATTTTGGAAAGAGGGGTTTGTATGAATATGTGGAAAGAGCATGGCTTGTGCAGTTTGGATTTGCCACAAGCAAATGCCACAGGGCTGAACTGCCCAGGGCCTGTGGTGGGGAAAGGGCGGTGATGGTGCTGCAGGAAGAGGATTTGCCTGGATATTTCTGGATTGATAAGAACCTGTGCTGATGAACAGAAAGAATAAATATAAATTATACATTACATGTGCGTCTTTCTGCTGCTATTATGAAGGATCTGATTACTTTATTTTCCAACTGAAATATTAAAGGGTGATACTGAGCATTCTGCTTTGCCCAGCTCACTGCAATAAGGCTTGTACCAATGCTGTATCCTAAGCAGAACTGAAAACCCTTTGGGGTTTAAATTCCCAGCATTTCCCATCTGTCAGTTCTCTTTTAAGTTTATCACATACCCATTTTCACTTCTCTCTCTCTTTTTAATCCATTTCCAATATCTAAATTCTTTGTAGAAGGTTGTGTCTGTCTCCTGGCCACCTGCTCTTGAGGCCGTGGGCTCACAGCAGGCTGCAGGGGCTCCTCAGGAGAGGACAGCAGGCTGGGACACAGCCCTGGGAAGGAGGGCCCACTTCATCCTGGGGACCACCATGGCTCACTGAGGGTGTTGAGGCTGTCGGTGTGGCTGGCAGGACACTGCACAGTCTGGAGACGAGCCTGCAGATCAGGGGGAGAGCTGAGGAGAGCAGGCAGCCATGTCTGTTCCTAACGGGAATCCCTGGAGACAGAGGGGAGTAAGCAGCGTCTGCAGCTCAGACAGCCACTAATTTAATTGAAACCAGGTAAAGGGAAAGACACTCCTGCAAGGATGCAGTGAACAGGAACTGCTGTTGATGAGCTCTTTTTTTTCTGTTATGTGTTGTAAAGCCACTTTGATATTTTCCCTGTTTCAAAAGACCTGGTGCCTTACCTAAAATCTGATTTTTTTTATTTGTTCGGGAGCTGGGGGTGTGCATGTGTGTTTGGTGACTTTGAAGGCTTTTGTTGTTTAAGGAACTTACTGAAAGGAGAAAGTTTAACCTGATCCATTGCAGAGCTTTGAACACAGTGGTGAGGGAAGTGAGATGCAGGTAACCCCAAACCTGAAGTTCAAAATCACAAACAGGTAAGAAAACAGATTTATCTGGGATCTGAGTCAGAGAGAAGCTCTTTGGTTGGTTGGATTATGGGATTGGAGAGATCTGGAAGGCTTGGACAGAGGCACAGAATTCTGCCACAAGGCCAGACAGATTGCAGTCTCCAAAGAGACAACCAAAGTCCAGCTGGCAAAAATACCTGCTGGTTCACAGGTGAACATGAGCTAAAAAAGCTGAGAAGCCACATGGGAACCTGTTCCTTTGTCTGTGATCCTGTGGTAGGAAGGGCTGAGACAGCTCAAGGGGCTAAAACCCAGACCACATCTCCAGGAAATCTGTAACTAAAAATGGGAAGTCAAGAGACTTAAATTGGAGACTGCCCAGGAGAGAGACAGGAAGCTTCTCTGTGTCACAGATAAGAGCTGGAAGAAAATATCCACCTGAGAATTTTAACTACACTGAAGTAACAACTTAAGCCAAAGATAGAGACAGATCTGTTATTGATATTTTTCTTTAAGACTAAAAAGAATCCTGCACCCTGTGCATGACATGGGAAAGAAAAAGCTGAAATATAAACCTCAAGTGCTGCATTAATATTCTGTAGAAACCTTTGGACACAGCACTGTAAGACTAAATCAGTATCAAGCTGAAGGAATTCTTGTGGCATACAATTGAAATAACCACCAAGTACTGTCACATCAGCTTGAGGATGATGAGAAGGGAAGGTGATAGCACCTAGCAAAAGGTAGCTGCCAGCCTGTGGAAATCTTGAAGGAAGTAGGTCAAGGGGGAAGGGGTTGAGACTGTCATCTACCTTCTAGTGCTGGAGCAACTACGTGTTACCTGTCCCTTGGAGGGAGAACGGCAGGAAGGGCTGTGTGGGACATGGCTGAGCAGAGCGTGGGTTACAGAGAATGTTTATTTATGACAGAACTGGGAGAGGCACAAAGCAGGCGGGCTTTCTGATCATGACTCCGATGCAGGATGGCACAAAGGACGTGCCTGCTTATGAAAGCCATGGTCCTGAGAAAACTGAGAGGGAATTTAGGAGCTTAATTGCCCAGTACTGATGCATCAACCTCAGCAGGGTCTGCGCAGCCTGGCCTGGTTGAATCTGTGCTCTGGCACTTGCTGGGAGTTGCACCGGCAGGGCCAGGCAGGAGAGGGAGGCGGCAGAGCTGTCAGAAACACGACATCAAAAGTGCTAAAAGCAAGTCTCCAGCAAAAATACAGGGGAAGCTTCCTCCTGCAGCCTTGGACACATGAGCGTCTGTGCATTGTGGGCTGCTCCCTGGGCAGGGAATGTTGTTTCCTCCTTTCCATAGGTTCCTCTCGCCCCCTTGCCCGGAAACACACTCAGAAACAAAGCCGAAATAAATAACTGTCCATTGCAATTGGATTAATTTCCTGGTATTCTCTCAACAGCACAGGACAAATTGCATTTTTTAAGTGTAGGAATGATTTTGGTTCAGCAGGAATAGCAGCAAGAACCTGTGGGTCATAAATTCAAGTCCTCAGCTCTTGACCCTGATGTGTAATTAATTTTTTAAATGAATCAATTGTGGCTTAAAACTGTTTGTATTTCTCATCCTGTTACTCTACCTGGCAGGCTGGTTTAGAGTCTCACTTTTTAAATGATTAAAAACATCCTAATTCCAGCCTAAATGTATTTCTAACCACTAAATTCTCAACTTGTTTTGTCAATCGTTTTCCTTAGGTTGATTTAGTTTTCTTTCACACTTTACTTTCTCTCACAGATCCCTTTGTTAAGTCTTACCTGGCCTCTTAAACCCTTGGTCTCTTAAGTTTAGCGAACTGTGTCTTCTTGTGGCTCAGACTGTCATTTCAACAGCTTCAGAGCAGTCCCTTCGTGGAATCCTCTCTGGATGAGCCATTCCTGAACACTTGTGATTGTAGTTGTAGATATCTTCCAGATGGAATTTTGACAGTGCTTTCCACAGTAGCATTAATATTTTATGTTACTTAAATTCTTATATTTCAAGAATAGATTCTGGTTTCTGAATGCCTCATTTCTTCTTCTGTTTTGTGCTTTGAGAAATTTGTCCTTCGGATAGGACGGGTGGAGATCTGTTCCCCTACACTACACCAGCATTTTGTCAGGAAACCTAAGGAGCTTTGGTCGAACATGGTTTTAATTTATTTTTCCCCTTAAAAAAACCCTAGATTTTTTAAAAACAGAGGCTGAAAGGAGCACTTGAGTTTTAAGAAAATGGCAATTTTCCATTCAAATGACAGATGTAGCAGAAAATTTAATGGCATTATGCGAGATGCTTCAGATGAATAGACAGTAAATAAAATACAAAAGAAAGGAGAAAATAAATGTTCTTAAATAGTGCTTGAAGAATGTAGACTCAGAAGTGATGAGCTTTAGAGACTGATTTTCAGATTTTAACAGCTTGGTAGTTATATAAGATACAGAGAATCCTTGGCAAAACAGTCCAGCAAGAAGGCAAAATACCCACATGGGGATAACTATCCTAAAAGTAATCTGGAAGTGCTGGATGTTGGATTGGGTCCAGCTGGGATATTAGAATTACGAGCAGGAGCAGGATAACCTTTTGTGGTTACCAGAAGGGGGAAAAATATAGGTCAATGTGTAGAAATAGCATTTCATAAAGCTCATAATTTTTCTGCTTCACTTCCAAAATTTGCATACCCTTTGGAGGCCTTGTTCAGGGAGCAAAACATGGGATCCCAAGCTAAATTTATAGAGGCTCTGTTATTTTTGCATTCTTAAAATAGGATTTGTACTAGATTGTTCTGGTATGTGCTGTCACTGTGGAGAATACTATAGGTCACAATATAACAGTGGCTTTCCAGTTAAGGTGCCATTAATTCGTGCATCAAAAACTCTCATTCATAAGAAACAAGTCTTGATTATCCTCCTGTACCGTATTTGGTCCTTCCTAAAAATGGACAACTGGGATGCAAGTGAAGAAGCAGCAGCCTAGAAACTGCAAGAGCACTGGCCATCGAAGCTTTGCAGTGGATTTGACTGTAAGCATTATTCACCTCCCTGTTTGTCAGAAACTAGTCTTCTCTTCTTTTTCAGATATTCCATAAATACCCGAAGCTTGTAAGATCCTCCCAGGGCTGGTTTGATAGTGATGTGACCACACAGTCTGTTATGTCTGTGGTTCAACATAGTAGCTCTCAGCTCTTACTAACTTTTATAGTAGCTGCAAACAGCAAAACCACAGAAGTCTCAACTGTATTTAACCGAGCTCTTGGTCATGTTTCAAAGATTACTTTATTGCTTAGAAATCTGTGTGCTGATGGGAGGTGTTTCTGATTGCCACAAGAAGCTGTGTGCTTGCCTGCCCTGCAAGGCTGTTCAGCAAGACAGGCTTGTGGTCCAAAATAGATTATCTGAGTTTTACTGAAGATTAAAGGGCCTATTGAATTTCAGAATTCATGATTTTTCTGAGCTGGTTTAAGTGATCATAGTAATATGCAACTAGACTTTATTTTCTTTAATACTATTAGGTCTAAATTGAAAAACCGTTATTTAGTGCTGGTTGAATCTATTCTTTCTCCCATTTTTGTTTGTTTATTAATTTGGAAGAATGTTGTGGAGGATTAGAGTTGGAACTGCATTTGCATAGATAAACACCATAATTAAGAATCCTATTACACCATTAATTTAAAAATGAAATGGTGAGCATGTTAAGAAATTAAATCTTTCAGTGAGGACTGCACAGGAATTTATGGTGTGAACAAAAATGATTTGTTCCTTCATGTAAAAGGCATCTGATTAAGGTCAGCCTATGAGCAGAAATGGTTCCAATCTGCAACTGAAAAACTGCACCACTGTCTGCACTAGAGATTAGAGCTGGCTTGGTTTTATGCACATTTGGTCAACAGATGGTCAAACTATTCTGTGGGCATTCTGGCAGTGTAGATGTCTGCACATCAATGACAAAAAAACGTCACAGGAATAAGTAGAATGTCAGTGTTCATCTGAATAGAATGAACACCCAGTGTCAGCTTCTTGAAAAGTAGCGTAGTGGGCTGACTTGAAAGGAGAAAACCTGGAATAACATCACATTGTTGCTAAATTAGCCAATGCCATTCATTTTGATGAGACTGAAAGAACAGAAAGACTACGAGGCTCGTATAAAAGGTAATGCTACTGGCCTTTGGCCAGAGCGGTTAGCTAATATTTTCAGTCTCGCTCGATTGTTACCTTAGAAATAAACAAATATAAAAATGATATGCTGTGAATAATTCTTCTGCTCAATTTCATTTGGAAAGAATACTACACAAAGGTCATGTTTCTCTAAACACGGTAGAAATAAACAACAGCAGGCAGTTTCTGGTTTGATATGCCCAGGAATACTGGCGTGTTCTTCAAGGTCACTGTTTTTATATACAGTGTATCTGGCAGTATGATTTAAGGTATTCCTTTCTCTCTCCTGCTTTTGCATCACCCTTATGCCTGTGCCACAGCAGTTTTCCCTTCTCCAGCCCCTATTCCATCTGGGCTGTTTTTCCAACTATCTCAAGGGACTGAAACTGCTTAAAATGGAAAGAGCAGAAAATGTGAAAGGAAGAGAGAAAAACTGTTGCAACAGGGCTGAAGGAGAAGCGGTACAGGGGTGAGAATCTCTGTAGGACATGGGGAGTGGGGAGAAGTAGTATGAGGACCTTCGGCTGGAATCGTCACTCACCAATTTTTGTTGTGAAACCCAGCGTCTTTGTTGCTGAGTCCATCACTGCTCCTCTGGCTTTTGATCCTTTTCCTCCTCTTACCCAGAGCTGAAACCAGCCCTACTCCCAGGCCTGCTATTTGTGGTCAGCCTTGGTGACATCTTCCAAGCCCATGGGATTTAATTTCTGATCCACCTTGAATGGGACCAGGGTTTCATAGGTGTCTTTCCTTATTCCTGTTGTGGGAAGGAGCAGAACTCCTTATTCTGAGCAGCCTCCATTCAGCAGGGTTAGTGTTATTATCAGTTGAACATTCTTGATGAATGTGTGTAGATCAGAGATGCCTTTTGGTGGTGTCTATTAACAGCTTCTAAAATGGAACTGCAAACCTTCCTCCTTTCACTGATGGAGCTGAAGTTGATTGCATTGTCCTGAGGTGGTGGAGCCTGCACTTGCTTTTTACACCCGTTTGAAAGGGCAGAGAAGGGTGAATGTGTTCAGCAGCTGTGCCCCTATAAACCGAGGCACTGGCACAGGCTGCACCCATAATACAGCAAGTAAATACCAGTAACACCACAGACAGCCTGGCTGAACTGCACAGACCTCACTGTTGGCGCAGGACACAGCTGGGTGTGGGGTTTTCAATCTGACTGTTCCTAAATGGCAGTAGTCTTATCATGGTGTTGTTTACACTGTTAACAAGGTGATGTCTTTTGCACACATTTGGTTTTAGTTTCTGTAACGGAGCTCCAGTAAGATTTTAAGAATACGACTAATTACTGTGCAAATTCAAAAGATAAAAGTGTGCCCTTAATGTGTTATTCATAACATGGAGCGTGAGAACATTATAAGGCTAGGATTGTCTTTAAATATTAATTTCATGGTAGCCATGGATGCATTAGGCTCTTGTAAAGAACAAAAACACTGAATGCAACTCTTAAATTTTTTCCGTGCAGTTGACTTTTATAAATATTTTTATTCTCTAGAATGGAGGAAACAGTGAGAAATCTGCTACAGAGCCAAGGATCCCCAGGCCAGCATGGAGAAGGAACTGTCAATATCATGAAGGTATATCAGGTATTAGTGACTTATTATGTGTTTTCTTGTGATAGAAAAGTTCTTTAAAACAAAAATCCCACTACTGACATAAGTGTGTATGGCATTGTTTACTCTATGTGTTTATTAATTATGAATACTTGTCAGTGGTAGTTGATTCCGTCTACATTTTCCCAGATGTTCTCTCAGCAGAGTTTAAGGGTTTTCACTTTTATTGTCCTTGTGTTATCTGCAGTTGTTGCTCCTCGTGGTTCACAGGGGGAAAAGAAACCAGTTTTGTAACCTTTATTAAAACACTTAATATTTTAAGTCATATGTTCCAGCATCTCTAGTAAACATAGGTGTTTTTGACAACTTGACCTTCAGATTGTGATGGATAACTTTACCACTCATGTTCTTATTGGGTGTGGGGATCCCTATCAAGCTTCACAGTTTCATATCCTTGCTTGTGGCAGGTGCATTTTATCACCCTCGCTAGGGGTAGAGAGAGAGTTTCTCAAGACAGAATTTAGGAGAGAAAGATTTTAGAGGTTTTTCAAAGGGAACCAGGTCTGTTTATAAGACAGAAAAGTTTTACATTTTCCTAATGGATTGTTGCATTCTGGAAACAGTGCACCTCTTTTAATTTAAGAGTCTGGAAACAGGAGTGAGATACATCTCAGTTAATCAAGTATCAGGCACATGAATTCTTAAAAATATCACTTAATAAAGTCAGTCCTGTGCTGTATCTTTTTAGTAGAATAAGCATTCTTACAAAGGATAAAATAGGGGAATAATATATTAAAGTCTACTACTACTACACCAGATAGTAGTGATCCATGGTAATGATCCATCAGATAAAACACTTTTCAAAAATTCCAGTTATATTAGTTCATTCTTACAGCTGTTGGATCAAAAACGCAGCAATATAGCTAAACAAAAATGTATATTAAAGAGTATTTATCACTGTAATTAAATTTTCATTTTAAGCTTGGATTGAAGAGAAAGGAATCTTTTAGTTTAACCTTCAATATAATCTAATTTTCTTGTTCAAATGATAGCCTGTAAAATTTAATTTCAGGACAAATTAAATTTTTTGTTATAGTTACAATAGAACATCGTGCTTTTAGAAACTGGTGACAAAGGCATCTCTGTTTTATGCACTATCATTTTGGGGTGCAAAACTGAAACTCAGTTCCCTTCTCTTATTTCAGGGTTTAAATCCATACATCTTGCTAACTCCTGCCACCATACAGTGGTTGTTCTGAAGTAGGCTTGATGTCGGTCTCTCCTTAAGGTGGATTACTTGTCTGTCTGTTCATAACAGACATCTGGAATGATATTATTATCTGCTTTTCTCTATGCTGTCTTACTGGGGAAGCCCCGGTAGGGTGGTACCACAATTAGGTTTCAGCTTCTTTGGGTTTGGTTTTTGCACTCTCGAGAAGAAAAGCAAAAAATACTGCAGTTTTGTTTCATCGAACTGAGGGTTTGGGGGTGCTTTATTTTTCTTTTGGGCACTAAACTGGAAAAGAATTAACTATGTGGTCTTTGAAATTTGAGACTTTTTGTGCTGCTTTCCTAGAGGTGAGATAAACCAGTCATTCTGATTTCAGTGCTTGTATATTTCTGTGTAGTTCTTTCACTCTCTTTTATTAGTTTCTTAATTTTTGAAAAAAGAGAGAATTTGGGTATCGTCTTGGGTTTTTTTTCTCCTTCTGGGCCACACTGATATAGACATTTGTTGTCTCCAGCCAGGCAGGAGAGAGGGCACCGTGGTGTGTTTTGTGTAATATCGCCTGGGTTTATTTTCTGACCAGCAAAAGAACAAGTTCTGCCCAGTTATTGATAGCAGGAACAGTTCTTCATTTTCCTTCAGCTCTAGCAAACAGCCCCCTCCACTCAGCAAACTGGCCCATTTTGTTCCCTTCTTTCTGGACACACGGTGTTCTTTGAACCTTCTGGTTGGTACTCGGGGCAAATTCCTCAAACTGGAGATTTACTTTCTTACAGAGTGAAGCTGTTTCTGTCCCAGGGCCTTAAAACACCCATATACCTGTTTCTCTGGGATTATTTTAATGCAAAACACCTTCCTTCCTCTTCTGTTCTCTTCTTGTTCCTGGGAACATTTTCACTCATGTTATCACTCAGCTTGTTTTTTAGCAAATTTTCATTTCTTCCGTATTGCCGGTATGCAATCTTCTTTGCTTATGAATTTCCTCTCCTAATCCATGACTCAGAAGCAATGGGTTTTCCTCTCCTGGAGGAATATCTAGGCTGCTGCATCATACACCAGTCTGTGACTGTTAAATCAGGTCAGAAATGCGGAGCATTTGTGCTGTGTCGTGAACTTTGTGGGTTTTTTTTTTTCTTGGATGTCTTTTTGGGTCATTCATCCCAAATCCCTTTTGTTCACTTTTATGACAAACTTCTGAACAAATGTCTTGTTTTTCTGGGAATTTCGAGGAATGGCTGCAATCACATGCCCTGGGATGGCTCCCTGCTGTGCAGGTCAGAGATGGGTTCATTTGGTGTGTGCTTGTTACCCAGGCATACGGTAAAAGCTGTGTGGTGGGGTGTGGGCGGCGACTGCGTGTCACAGTCACAGCTCGTACCTGAAAAGCTCCTCAAAACAGGTACTTGGCAAAGAGTCTCTGGTCTGGAATGTTTGCAAAGCATTTTAGCATTGAGAAACATATTGATGAAACATTAGATGAATCATTAATATGTTGCTGAAACCAGCTGTGTGGAAATCATGGGCAAACATACCATGTAAATACACGGTGAATCTTATTTAAATGCTGTGTCCAGATTCGGGAAGATACATCAATATTGCAACAAAGGCGTTTCATTTGTATTCTTCCAAATGTACTCAGGCAGTTTTTTGATATATTTTTAAGGGTAATTCACGAATGGGAATAGAACCTGGATGTAAAACCCAGGCAATGTTCCTTAAAAACACTGAATGTAAAACCCAGGTAATGTTCCTTAAAAACACTGATATATTCAGGTTTTTGGGAACATGATAACCGTATTATCAACCTCTATTTTTGAGGGAAGTATGAATGAAGTTTTATGTATTATATTCATATACATACAGAAACCTTACTGAATGTATAAATACTAATGTTGTTCTGAAAGCTGTCCTCTACAGTCACTTATCTTGCGGAATATATCCTGAATCTCACATTTCTCTGTGATTACCGTGATATGATCAAAACTATATGATCAGTTGGTGCAGTAGAGTAAGGGACTTTAGTGCAGATTCACAACTCTGTATTTCGTAACAAATGGGGACAAACGAGGTGATCTCCAGTGTGATTTATCTGTCCCGTATTCTCTGACACTGTGGTGAGTTAGTGTGTGTGAAGCTTGTTGAAGTAAATATCTGAATAGTCATAAAAGATAACTGCACAATAAATGCTTTTGATCTATTGAACATTGTCTACATATTTGTTTTTTACAAATCTAATTATCGTTCTGGGATGTATGAAATTGAGTTCTTACTATAATACCAATATGCCTGACTCCAGAATAAATATTCTTGCTAATGAACTTCAAATGTTGCATAGTGATAATGTTAGGATAATAACAATAAGAAGGTGGACCCTAAAGCATGCGGTGTTATTGCAATATTTTGTTAGATCTTGCCAGTATTCTTACTTAAAGCGAAATATTCTAACTCTTTCCATAGAGCTAGATGCCCTATGGGATTTTAATTTGCTGGACTTACAGATGAGTTATGTGATTTCTTTTGAGTAAATGAATTAAGAAGCAGGATTGTAAATAAAATTCTCCTTTGTTATCATTTTACATAATAATAGGGGGAAAATTTATAATGAAAGTTGGCATAAATGTAGAGAAGAATGGATGTTATTTGAATGGCCATGAAACATCATATTTCTTACTTTAAAGTTAACTTGACTAAAAGGCTCTAGCATGTATGAGCTTTATGGTGTTTCCAAGAGACACTGCCCACCTAAATGTACGATGAAAGGCCAAACCAAGAGCTCATGTGTTCCCCAGAAATAATTGTGTGCAGTTCTTGAATCCCATACACTAAAGCAAGCATCCCACAGACCTTCTTTCCTGAGTTTGCCCTTAAAAATTGGATATCAAAAAACTTTCGTGTTTGATCACAATTCTGGATACTCTAAGTAGAGTCTTACCTGATTACAGATCACTCAAAGACTTTAAGGGGTTTTTAACTCGTTTTGACTCTATGTCAGTGTACAGTGATCAAAATAAATGAGGAAGAGAATTTGTTGTAAGTTCACAATTTGTTAAAATTCTGGAATTGTCAATATGAGCACTAAAGCTCAGGACAGACATGGTGCAGTCACATTGGGGAGGTAAAAACATACACAAGTGATACAGGCACTTCGGGTGGCATTGTTGGCCACATCAACCCAATTTTTTGTCTGCCTGCTTTTGTGATACTCAAATGTGGAACAGTTGTTGTGGCTGTCACTTCTAATTTGCACAGCCGTTGGTGTCAACAGCTCTTTCATGAGAGGAAAAACTGTAGCTATTGGCAATATAATTTTATCTTAACACAAAATTATACAAGCTTATTGTTCAGGCCATTGATATGTAACATTTTATAGATGAGGCATGGCCATGGATTGAAAAAAAGGCACTAGTTGAATTCCCCAGCTAAAATCCACGTAGGATTTTTAATGCTAACTTCTATTGCAGAAAGAGGATATATATCCTTAAAATTAAACATCTGTCTCTGGAGTGGAAGTGCCCGCAGGAGACTGCATGTACCAAGCCTCCTGAGCTACTAAGGAGTACATTACTAGGCAAATATTAGCAGATTTGTCTCTCACAGAGAAGGACAGAGAGGAGCCATCCGCACTCTTGGGAGCTCCACTGGAAATCCTGGGCTGTCAAGGACACAAGCATTTGCTGTTGGACTGCTTTTCCATGCAGAGAAATCCAGGGCTAGCTCAGTAACAACTAATACCTTGTGGCTTTTTGTGGATTTCCACAACTATGCAAAGATTCTGTTGAATATTTAACAAAAATGAGGTTGGATTTTCTACCCCCAAAAGAGGGTGATGGTGCTCCTGAGACACTGTTCAAAATTTCAGTTTTGTTGCAAAGGGCTTTCCGTTTTCAGTTGTTTGTGGTACAGAAACACAGCAATGGAGCTGTGTTTAACGCAGCAAAATCTCATAACTGGAATTTGTCATTTGTGAGCCTGTTTCTCAGTAAACAAGCAGTTCTTTCCTTCCCAGAATCATAGAGTCACATTTTTTGGGTTGGAAGAGACCTTAAAGATCATCTCATTCCAACCCGCTGCCATGGGCAGAGGCACCTTCCACTAGACCAGGTTGCTCCAAGCCCCGTCCAACCTGGCCTTGGTCACATCTCAAAACAAAGAACTAGCAAAATTAAAGAGGAAGCAAAACAAGGATGTCCTGTATTTACTTGAGAGTTATCCACATGTTTGCTATCCGCTATCCATAGTCTTTGATTATATCCAATCACTCACAGTTTTTGCCCAACTCTGGCCACCTTTCTTGCCATCAGGGTTTTGCTTTGAGAATGCAATACCAGTCCTTGAAGTACTAAGTTTGCAGAAGGATAGATGAGGTCTCCAGATACAGATCTACATTTTCATGGTGTACAGGTGCCATTATGCTACCACTTTAATCCATCACACATCCTCTAGATATCTACAGTATCAAGAGGTGAAGATCGACTGATTTGATGGTGTTATATTGTATTATACTGACTATAATTCTAGTTTGCATTTCCTTCTACTACAGAGTGTTTCTATCTTTTGTTGTATCTTCTGGTTCTAACTTTGGGAATGAATCCACAAAAGTCACCCATGTACATTGCCTGAACATGAATGTTTCACTTTCCCCAAACGAATGAACTTATATATGGTCAAGTGGCTTGCTCTCTCCCTACTTCCACATCTCTATAAAAGATACCGTTCATTCTGCATTTTGACATTATTCGCTTGATATTTTCAAACCAGCAGAAAGCAATGCTAGTTATTAAATTTTAAAAACTTGAAAAAACTCTAAAATTTTGCCTAATTGAAAAAGAATCTAAAGTTTTGCTTAGTTTCTGAGGCAAAAAAAAAGGGATATTATGCTGAATTCACAATCATTCTGTCTTTGAAAATTATTTTAACAAATGAACACACTTAGCAGTATATCAGTAAATTTATTTTGGAAAGAAAGTGCTCTTCTGATCAGGAAAAGTTAAGAGAGTTAATCTGAATTACCATAACATATTTGAAAAGTTGAAGTTCTGATCTAATCTGGAATGATTGTTCCTGTATTTTATTTTTGCATGAAGATGAATTCTGATCTTCTTGCAGAAGTTTTCCTGACAGGGCTGGGAGACATGAAACTGTTCCCTGGAACTTGCAAAAAAATTGCCTGGTAATGGAATAATATACCAATTTTTTTTTCCTAATCCCACAGGTAACTTCTTAGGTTGGCTTCTGCAATTGTGCTTATGGTGAGAACTCATCAGCTAATACATTGCTCTCCTTCCAGAATACTATGAGGAGAAAATTGGGTTATTTCTAGCCATTTAAATCCAGAAGAATTTTGTTGCCTTAATTGCTGTTACAAAAAATTTGCTGAATTTGAATTTCAGAATAGTTTGGCTTATTTCTACTTCAGTCAAAGGAAGGTATTTTAATACTGTAGCTTTAATCTAGCGTAGTTACTATAATACCTACAAACACCTTCCCAAAGTTTAAATGCTACATAGAGGTTTCCTGGAAGGAAAGATTATTACTTTAAACATGGTACTATAATGAACAAATTTCTAAGAGAATATCTGCATGAAAAATCACACTGAATGTTATTCTCCTATTACCTTATATACATACATGAAGAAGGAACAGCTTCTTAGTTCTTTTTTCCTGCTGGTAACTTTGCTAATCAATGTAACTGAAGCCTTCCATTTTGAGAGGAACCAGGAACACAGTGAGCTCCTGGGCGCTGGCCTGCCACTGCTGTGCCTGAAACCTGGCAGAGTCACCTCCAGAACGGTCAGTCTTTGATTCTGGCCCTGACAGGGCCCGAGGTGGCAGTGCTGTTGGGAATGGGAATATCCATTGACTAAAGACAGGAGCTGGCGCTGGGCTGGGGACTTGGGGACAAGAAACTCATCTGCTCTCACTGATCTGAGGAGTACACTTCATCTTCAAGTGCACTCTGAAGGTTTTCTGCTTTGCGCTCCTTTCTGATCTGAACTTTTTCGAAATAAATATATGTTTCTGATGCATGGAACAGCCAATAAAAGCATCATTGGGAAATTTATTAATGCTACCGCAGAACTGTTCAGCAGGGATGGTAGCTTGTACTGGTGAGGAGTGTTCTGAGTGGAGAGTAATGTGGAGTACATTTAGATTGATACGCGGGTGGAGGGAGGCACGTATCAGAAACATAAAGTATGTACTTGGTCCTCTTATCCATCACAAGTATTTAATCTAGGGAACGTTGCTGCTCGCTCTGCTTACTTTGTAAGTGAAACCCAGAGATGAAAAAGAACAATCTAATATGTTCTTCTGACAAGGGTAATGTTAAATCATGAACAATCTGGGATGTTTCTGTAAACTTTTGTGATATGTTACATTCCTTTGTTTTCCTTCAATTTTGGTCAGCTTGTTCTGAACAAAAGCTGTTAGCTAAACAAAAATATATTATTGTTACACTTACTGATGTGCTATCTAAAGCAAAGCTATATTTTAGTCTCTCCTTCCGCTGGGAGAAAAGAAAGCAAAAGAAAACAGCTGAATACATAGATAGAAGCAAAGAGGGCAAAGCAGAAGTCATATTTGTAGCCTTAGAGATAATTTTGGTTGCATGTAATTTTAGTTGCATGTAATTTTTTTTTATATTGTAACTTGTTTGCTCAGTTACGATTTGGTTTGTGTTTTCTTCGGACACAGGTTATTGTGTTGAATGGGATTCCCATTAGCAAATAAAGAAAAATTTTTTTTTTCAAAATTGCATATGGAAAAGACATATTCAGATCACAGTGGTTACTGCTGTACTGAGAATCGTGCAGGACACACTTTGAGAATTCATCACTTACTTCACGTTGCTCAGACTTAACATATGTGTCTTTTACACATCTCAGGTTTTGCTAAATGGAATATGTTATAAAGCATATCAGAAGACACTGTGAATTTTCAAAGGGTATATTTAGCAAAAAGAGGTCATGATGGGGGAGAAAGAGGAGCAAGGTGCCACTGGAAAACAAATTTAACCTTGTTGGAATGTTAAGTCTGTCGTCCTTGGAGCAATTTCTGCCTTTTTTCAGCTTGTGCCATCAGACTGAGCTATTTGTGCATAGCTTGAGGCTGTTTTTTTTAATGAAAGTACAAATAAACCCTCATCTACTGTTTTTATCTTCATCAACAGGCTAGAAATTCTCATTTCATACTGCTCACAGTGAATAGTGTTGAACACTAGGAGGTCTGCAGTGGAAACAGCGCTGAAAAGACATCATCTAAGAATGCATCAAGATTATAGAATGGCCTTGCAAGGAAAAGCTTTCACAATTTATACGCTGTTGTGTTTTGACTGCAGCTGGCAACCAAGCCCCACACCCCACTCCAGCAGGATGGGAAGGAGAGAATCAGGAGGGAAAAAGGGAGACAGCTCATGGGCTGAGAAAATAATTGTTTAGTAATCGAAATGTTATAAAAAACAACAACAACAACAACCACAAATTGTAATGGAAAGGAAAATAACAAAGATAGAGAAATAAGCCCCAAGAAAGAGGAGTGATGCAAATGTAAACAACTGCTCACGCCGCACTGCCTGATGTCCAGCCAGGCCCTGAGCAGTGGACCCTGGCCAGCCTTCTCCCTCTGTGTTGCTAAGCAGGATGCTGTATGGTCTGGGGCATCCCTTGGGTCACTTGGGGTCAGCTGTGCCCGTTGTGTCCCCTCCCAACTCCTTGTGCACCTGCAGCCCCTCTCTGTGGGATGAGGAGCACGAAAGGCCTTGGGTCCGTGTAGGCACCACTCAGCAGAAATGAAATATCTCAGTGTTGTCAACACTGTTTGTAGCACAAATCCTAAACACATAGCAGCTACTGTGAGAAAAAATAACTCTATCCCAGCCGAAAGCAGTGCAAACATAAACAATTCTGCGTATGGATCTGTAAATTGCAGTTTGGGTTCAGAGGGAAGAGTCTCCCTTGATTATAGAGAGTGTTACAAGTGTAGTGTAGTGTATTCAGATCACCACATTCAGTCACTGAAATCTAAGGTAACTGTTCAGTAAATATCTCATTTGGAAGGTCCTGTGGAAGTTCTGGACAAACCACAGAAAGCACTAAATTTTTTGAGGTGCTGAATTATCATCGTAGTTTGGGTTCCACATAGACTGGATTCTTGGTTGCCTGTTACCACTGCCTCTCTATAAGAACAATTAATAGCTACATCGTGAATCTTTTTGATTTTTTTCCTCAAATAAGTGGTTATGAGCAATCATAAGCACTGTTTAATTACATATCCTACATATATTTTATTCTTGGTTGATTAATGTGTGATTAAAGTGTGGTTTTGGAAAATTGCAGGCATGACTCTCAGAAGAATTTGAATTTGTTACCATTATAAAAGCTTTATCTCTAATAAATTTCAGAAGTTGGAGAATTAAAAGGAATTCAGAAAAGAAGATCCCACTCAGGCATCACAATCTGACACCCAAAATTGAAACAGAGATCTTTTGTATCTGAGAGATCCTTACTGCATTGCATCTGAAAAACTTCGCTTCTCTGAAGGACTTGTGTTTATCACATGAAAATGATCTTTAGCTTCTGCAAGCAAAGATGTCATCTCTAATTATTACTTATCACTTTCCAGACACGCAATTCATGTCATCCAAGACTCATTGGGAAAATCAGCATTTCAAAGATGTTGATCTTTTTTTAATTCTTGTTTGGTTCAATCAGATTTTTGTCACATGTGCTTGTGAAAGATTGCTTGTTTATAATCAGTGCTCTAGAGCCCAGATCCAGTTATATCAATACTAGATTATGATACCTTGTATTATTTTAGCCACTTGTCTGGTGCCCAATCTTGGTTTTTAAGGTAAAAAAGAAATTCTGGAATAATTTTTCCCAGCTCTTTTTTTTTTCCTTTGCGTCTTCTGACATTTACTCTTCTTGGTGTGAAATTTTATAGCTGCAAATTGAAATATTTTAAAGTGAGCTCTCTTTTTTCCTCTCTTTTTCCGTGTGTGTGTGTGTGTGTGTGTAGTGTCATTCCCAGAAAGCATCTTAGAAAGAAGAAAGGGCAAAAGGACAGCCAACTGATGGTATTGCCAATAAAACTATTAAAGTAACATAATTTCTGAAATAATAATGGTTACGAAGTAGCTGGCTGGGTATCCTTTTGATACTTTTCTTCCTTGGTAAGGTGACAATTCATAGAGGAAAGACATCCCAATTGACTAAGTGTTAGGGTTAGCAGCCTTTTGCCTTTCTTGGGATGAAGAAAGAGGTAATTTCTGAAATAGGCAATTTGTTCTCTTATCTTTTGAAAGCTTCCCTATGATCTTTTCTATCACTATAGTTACTCCCTGTTTATCAACAGTGAAAACACTATCTTGTTCAGTATTCTGAAAGCTAGGTGGAAGAGACAAGAGAGAAAATTGGCTTTACATTCCACGAATTCCAGTAAATTATCATTTGCAGTTTCAGGTGGATTTCCTGCTCTCCTAATTTATTATTCTTACTTTATTTATTAGTGGGAAGAGGGAATATTATACTGCTTTTTCCTGGTTCAGCTAAGTGAAATCCAGCTTTCTGATAAGTCTCAGTCAGGCCACTGCATTGTACAGCTTCATAGATCAGTGTCTTTAGTGGTTTATATCTCTTCATTGATCCTGGAGAGCTTGCCATTCCCAGGCTGCAGGGGCTGTTTCCATCCCTTGTTTTCTATTGGCCACAGGGCCCAGAGTGTTTCATCAAAGGGTTCATCACCAGTGGACTGCTTGTTTGATTTATGGAGCAAACTGAATACTAAGAAATAATGGTCGGGGCAGGATGTCATTTAAGATTTGCAAAATACTGTTGGTTTCAGAAGACCAATGACAATTTAAACCAGCCCGAGAAGCTTACACAATGTGGGACTTGATTGTAAGTTTCTCATTAATTTCTGTGGGAACGCGTCTACAGTGAGCAGCATAATCCTAGTTCCAGTAAGATTTGAATTTTTAATAATTTTATTATCTCTTTGTTGACACAGAGCATTAGAGAAGTAGATGAGCCTTTACTGCAGAATTCTCATCAGGCTGTTGTGTTTGCATCCTCTCATGGTACAGGCATGTATCTTAAACTCATTGGTCTGGGGACACCCAGAGCAGAGTTACTGCTTTTTTTTTCCCCTTTCTTTTTTTTTTCCCTTTCTTTTTTTTTTTTTTTTTAAGGCTGTTTTACTTTCAGAACACCATTTCCATCTGTTACCTTTTCCCAGAAATTAAACTGCATTGATCAGCAGGACAGCACTTACTCTGCCTTTGCTGGACTTTGGACCTGGGGGGGATTTTGTTATTCAGCTTGAACACAGCCTGTCTGTGACTGTGCAGTATGTGAGGCATGAGCAGAGACTGTTCAGGGGTGGCAAAAGATGCTCCTTATTTGAGGTACCACAAGAAGTGTAGGACTCCAGTGAAAAAAGGAGTAAACTGCATTACACCATTGTTTTCTGCCCTCAGCATGCTCACTCCAGAGCTCTCTGTAGGATTTGACCAACATCTCACAGGAGATGCACATTTCCTCTTGCAGATCTCTGCCCCTTCTTTCCTCCCCCAGCAGCCAGCTGCCTTTGATATTAACAGATTTTGCACACTCAAGAGGTTTCTGTCATTCCAAAAGCCTTTGTCATCTTCCCTCTTTAGGGATTTGACTTTTAGCACAAAGGGTGCTTTACAAATAGCTGTTTTCTTTGCTTTCTGGAGTGTGGATTTTCCACTCTACCCTCACTGGGCATCACCCAGGTGGAACTGGTGAATGTGATGGGGCAGTGCCCTCAGCACATGGCATGCCTAAGCACAATTTCTAAGGTTAGAAGAGTTTTCCTCTGTTCTGCACCTTTTCCATGACTGAAATGCTGAAACTCATTTATTATTACTCAGTAATAAACTACTTTTCAAAATATGTGAGCTGTTCTTCGGCACTCAGGCAGGGGTAACAGTAGTTAGTGTTGTGAGGTATTCAAGTGCATATCAGAGTAAAACAGGATGTGTGTTCCTGAGTATGCCACCAGTGTGCAAAGTTCTTCTAATTTTGTAATTAGAAGATGAGCAGGTTACTTCTTTATGTGGCTGGGATTTACTCAGTGAGGAGCTGCATTACTCCCCTTTCTCTGATGAAATTTCATAACTTGTGCTTTCTTCTACCTGTCCTTTGAAATTGCCCTGAGTTTGTGCAGGAAAGGTGACCCTGTGCATATGTTTGCGTTCTCTTCTATTGTTAGCCACATCCGATTCATGTCACATTCCCTCCTAAAAATAATAGTTTGTATTTGAATTGCATCAGAGATATACCTTTGTCCTTTCTTTCCCCTGAGGTCATTGAAGTGTTTTATCTCAGTGCACTCCTTGGGGCAACTTGAAGCAAAAATGGTTTAATGGCTCCTTTACAGATACCTGACTGTTGTATCAGTGAGTAGCAAGCATGAAAAAATAAAGCCCAAGCACTATATTTATGGTTCCTTTGTGATCAGGGTAGCACTAATGTTGGAAATCTGGTGGAATGGCTCTTTGACATCTATGTTTCGGGGCTCAGAATGAGATCTTTGCTTCATGATTTGTGTAAGGGTGTTCAGTAATTAAGCCCGTATATAAAATTAATTCTTGATTAAAGTTTTAACATAGTAATAGTCGATTTCTAAGCTAGTTAATATTTATAAAAGGCATTGTTGTGAATGTGATCCAGACTGCTGATTTTTAATTCAGTTACTTTTATGGGTTAAGATAATGCCTTGCTGTTATTTGCACAGTTATTCAAGCTGGATCAGTTCTTCATGAAAACGCACACTTTTACATTTAGACGGGGTGCATGCTGTGTAGTAGTTGTGGGGAAAGCATCTCACTTCTGGGTAACTCAAAGATCATGAACGTATGAGCTTTTGTACATAAGAATTATCAGAAAGGCACACGGAGAAGACGAGATGCTCGTTGAAGGAATTCTCTAGATTTGTTTTGACACCCAGTATTTAATGTTGATTTACCTCACGTTTTCCATTCTCAATCTGCTCATGAGTTTTCAGACTGCATCTGCTCATTCAATTAGGGAAGATGGTTTGCAAGGTGGAACCTTTCCCTCCCCTGTTGTGCTCCAATGATGGTTCACTCTACATCTGTGGAGTTCTCTTTTTTCCCCTTATGCTTGCCTTGTCATTTTGGGCAATGTTTTACATTGCCTGCTCGTAGTCTTTGTGTTTTGCTTTCTTTATCTCACTCTCTCTGTGAACAGAGAGCTTGGACAGATAATTAACAGAGTTAGCAGGATTCACTGTTCAATCCTATCATTTTTACAGATGTCTTGTAAAACTCAGCGGCCACAGTCCACTCAGCAGCTGCAGCTGATAACAACTCAGGCTGACTGACTAGAAGTAGACTGGGGCACTTCTGAAAGTTTTGCTGTCAGTCTGATTCTCTCCAGTTATATGCTAGAGCAGATCTTAAATCAGTATTCATCTGGTAGCTTGATTCTCAGCCCATTATTTAATAATTCAAATATTAGCTCTAGATGAAGAAAAGTGAAATACATTAGGCATGAACGTATGTTAGCTTTTCCTCAATAAACTGCTTCATCTCTCAGTGGCAAAATGCTACCACTGAAAGCTGGTATGTTCAATTCTCATTGCTACTTTTAAAGAAGCAAATGGAAGTTATTAAAGAAATGATGACTTCTGCTTTTTTAAAAATCTGAAGTAGATGTAGCAGTTAAGTTGTGCATACACTTGCAGAACTGGCATAGTGTGTATCACACACCCTTCATGACTCCGCTTGTTTAGTACTTTAATCATGTCACAAGCAACTTGCTTTGTCTTTTTTTCATTCATATCCAAGGGAGAATTGGAGATATTTGCATAGTTAAATTCATTTGCACCTGTGAGTAATGACATTTTCAAAAAAATCCTTTCAGGAAAAGCTGTCGGAAGACAGTAGGAGATGTAAAGAAGGCATGGAAAAAATTCACACACTGGCAGACGAAGATTCAAGAAGTGAAAGCAGCAGCACTGAGGAGGAAAAAGAAAAAACAAAATTGCTTTTGGAGCGTTTGAAAGCTCTGGAGGTAAGAAGCACAACAGTTTCACACATAAAAGACCACCCTTCCCCCACCTCATTCATTTATTGGCACTGAATCACCCTGTAGTATTAATCTAATCTTTCACAGTTCACCTGATTTCATGTTATGGGGTATTTTTTTTTACATTTCATTTACCAAGGATGAACAAGAGGCTTAGAACCACTAAAAGGATCCCTCTCTAATGCTGAGCATCAAGTATCTTTAAAAAGAACTTAATACATTATTTTAATTCCTTTGAGACCATTTAATAAGAAAAATTGGTTTTACTCATTTTGTTTCAATTATTAATATTGCAAGACTAATATAGGTGGTTTAACAACTGTCATAAAACTAGTTTTGCTCCATTGTAGTTTATTGCTCAGTTTTTAATTGCTGGACTGCTTGCTTGGGAGAGCTCAGGCCTTTTTAGTGCAGGGCTGGGGAAAATCTATTTCCTTGTAGACCACACAGAGAACTGCACACTCTACATTTTGAGTGCATTTCTGGAAAATTAGGATCTGCAAAATAGTGCACCTTGTGATAGCTTCTAACTGGAGCAGTTTCAATGTTTTCTTAGGCAGCCATGGACAAGGTGCAGGTAAAACTGTAACCACAGTATACGTGAACTTATTTTGTGCTCCTTGATAGAAGCGTGGGCTTCAATGTCTATGAAAAGATTGCAAATTTTAATCTAATTTTTAACTACTACAAAGTCATATTTTTGACCTTTCAAGTGTTTCCTCCCTTTTCTTCTGTTCAAGCATCTGTGTAGCATTGTAGGTAGGGATAAATGAATGCCTTAGAATGATCTGAGTGACATTTTGCATTTTTTGGTTACATGTGAAGGCCTTTTTACATGATAATTTTAAAGTTGTACTCTGATCAGACTAAAACCCTGGGCTTTTGTTTTTGAGGACTTTGTTAAAAGTAAAACATGAACAATTACAATCAATTCTGTTTGGATCTAAATACAGCATCTGAAGTCTCAAAGGGGTAGGCAGTCTCTGCAATTTTACTTTAAAGTCTTAGACTGTAAGATAAACACGTGTAATATTAAATAACTCTAATTTTGCCCTGGGGAAAAAAACACATGCTACTAAGTTTTTAAGGCAGTAAAACTCTAAAAAAATGTGCAGTTTAATATAGTCTTGCTTTACCTGTTGATGGAGAATGATTGTAAGTTCCTTGTGATCCTTTATTTCCAAAATGTGCATGATTTCTGTTTGCTTTGCCTCATTCTTAATCAGTCTGCATGACATATGCAGTTCTTTATGTCCTCAGTTGGTAGGGAGGTGTTCAATAATGTCACAGCCTTTATCAGTTGTGGCAAATTGCCCAGATATAAAATGTAGCACTAAGGACAGGGGGGATCTGGTTCAGGAAGGGCAGGGGAGACGTCTCCTCACCGGTGTTGGTGTTGTGCAGTGCCGTGTTCAGAGCCACCTGTTAGAGAATGCCAATACTTCGAGGATTGATCTACAGAAGTAGTGCAAGGAGCTATCAAAGTAGAAAGATGAACTCCAGGGCCAACATTAATTGTGATCCAGTATAATCAAAACAAAGTGTCGTTAATTGTGTGTTGTTTAACGTTATGTATTTTTGCTTTATTTCTCTCTTGAAGGATATAAATCGTGATGTCAAAGACTGTATGGTTTATTAATTAAGAGACTTTTTTTAAAGTTACATGCAATTAGCTGTTCTAATTCTTACCATTTTTGGACTAATTATTCTAAATATTTTATTAGTCTATCTAGAAAGAGACAAAAAAATACTGTTTGTTAGTTTTTGTGCTGTGGGTGTCAGGATCTTTAATCTTACTTTACAGGATTAGATGTTTCTGAATTAATGAAATCAGAAAGGCTAATAAAGTGCCTGCTGGAGTCGGTCCTCCATCTGTGCCCTGTAGAATCTGAAGACTGCCTATAAACAGAAGCTATTAAAAGTAATAGTCAGAGTGTGTGACCTAATCCATTAATGCTTATTAATATAAGTTCATTAATATCAACACTGTTAAGAAAGCTTTTGATATCTCTTCCTATTAGTTTGTTTGATACTCAAGTGTAGCTCATGACAAGCTGGTCTGTTAGTGCGTTGTAGAATTATTCCATGCTCTTCCTCCTCACCTGTGTTCACTGGCCTATTGCTTGGGTGAGCTTCTCTTAAAGCTTCTACAAGGGCACATATATTATAAATTTACACTTATACACATGCATATAAATGTATATGGCAGTGCAAGTGATGTGAAGTTTTTAGTCTATAAAAGTTTAGATCCAGCAGGTAATTTTTTTTCTGGTTAATACCTTCCCTTGGCTGATCACATAAAAATTTGGATAAGTCTGGGCTAATTTTTCAGTGAATGAAGTACCAAAAGAGAAAAGCAATCCACCAGCACAGGGATAAATGGGTAGCTCTGCCAGTACACATACAATATAAGAGATTATTTAGTTTCTTTTATTTGGAATGTCTGTATGGGAAAATGATTCCTGTTCCATACACGGACCAAATTGTTTCTGCTCTTCCTGGAGTACTGACGTGGTAGATGGGAGATACGTGGTGGTTTTCTTCAGGAGTTTCTGTGAATGGGACAAAACCTGTAGTCATCCTGGTCAGTTGGATCTGGAGCAGGAAATCTAAGAATGAGAAGAGGCAGAAGGCTTCAGTTTCACAGAAAACTTTCTTTAAATAGCTTCCATATCGTGGGAGTTGTATTTAACTTTTTTTTTTTTTTGGCTGTCAATTGTATTGCCAAATAAATTTCAGTAATACCTTTTATGTTTTATTAACTACTGTTTATCCTAGAAATTTTCTCACTGAACAATACAAGTCAGTATAATAAAGTATCTTTGTAGTCAGCCCAAGTGAAAGCTATCATATACTTTGATAAGAGATATCTACACGTATTCTCCCACTGCTCCTTTTGCCTGTAATTTTTTTTTTACATCCTTTATCGTTTACAGCAAATTCTATTTCCACTCTACTGAATGATAAATACCATACGTTTCTAATCAAATGAAACAGATGACAAATAAAAAATGGTTCACACCATCTTGTATCCCATTTTACGTAGTTGAAATTAATTGTGATTTCCTGGATATCAAAATTCCTTTGTGCCTTCAGCATTTTTAGTTGGCTGCTCTTGAAATGCCATTTAATTTACTTCAGCAGTTATGATCAAATGCCTTCTAACTCTCACAAAGAAAAAGAAATTCTCTGATATCTTCTCTGTGAATTTGGAGTGCTGCAAAAAATGAAATATTAATGAAATATGGGGAATAACATATGAAGTCCATGGTGGAATTTCCTTTTTTTAATTCTGCTTTCATCACCAGAAGAATTGCAATTTTTTTGTTTATAAACTGTAGCCAGAAATATACACAAAATATAATTTATTCTGGACAGGCATCAACCCCCATACAGCAATTCCAGATTTTTTCACAATTTTCACAATTACAGTAAAACAATAATGTTATGTTTCCAAAATCATATACATAAAAGTTGGAGATTTTTCACAAAGCCTTAATTTGCTCTCCTGGGTATGTTAGGTGTTACATGGATTTTCATTTCAAGATTGTCTACTATTTCTTTTTTTCCAGCAAGAACAATTTACACATTTACAGTCCACAGAGGAAAGCTTTAAGAATATTTGATATTAGACAAACAGTGTCTGTAAAGGCCTTAAGAGTGTCCCAGAGCTTTGTTATCCAATATGGAGCTATGAGTTCTCTGCCCCAATTTAGCCTCAAATGACTGAAATACAAGCACCAAGCACCTGCATAATTGCAAGTGATTTAAGCTGATGTATGGCATTAATGTCAGTCTTAATCTAAACATGTCTGTAAAAGCTATAGGTACTTTGATTTTAAAAATTTAATCAGTGATAAATACTGTGTCATCTTTGAAGGCTTATTAAAGTCTGTCATTTGCACAGACATTTATGCAGGGAGGGTAATTCAGTGTGAATTAACTGTGTCTGACTCCATGAAATGTTCCAGCTCTTTCGGACTTTGCAACTGCAGTAGTGCAACTTTCTTAGAAAGTATTTGCTTTTGGCTGCTCATGCAGAAAGTGAGCTGTCTGGGATTGCTCCAGACTAAATGACCAAGGAGTACTTAATGCACGTTGTATTGGACAGTGCTTTGCTTTGACAGTAACAAAGGGATTCTGTAAGATGCACGAGTTTTGGTGGTGGTATTATGTCCTTTCACACACTTCATGTCCTCCCAATTCCTCAAGAGGAAAGGGGAGTGTGAGACTAGATGAAGACTCAGGGGGAATGGATTCAGCTCCCAACTCAGCTGCAGATTTCCTGCATCCTCAGCAGTCTAATCTGTTTAGACTGGTAGCACATCTGTAATCAGATGAGGTGATTTACCCATTACAGCCTGGGACAGTGCACAGCTAACACCTTGTTAAAACCACAGTATTTGCGTTCAAATTAAAGTAAACATGGCCAACAAAGAGGAAGTTCCCCTGGTTTGCTGAGTGTCCTCTTCCCCCTCTTCAATGGGCACAAGTTCTACTGGCCTCAAAAAATACTGATTGAGGGCTGCTCCCAGCCTTGCATTTTTCAGCAAGCCACTGGGGTAGCATTAGACTGTAACCCTGAAGTTATCGAATGAAAAGCCTAATTCATGTGTGAAAATCTCATTGCTTGCGGGTGAGTGAGACTCAATGAAAGTTTCAGTAAACTAAGCTGCAGTAGAAGCAATATCTGCTGGGGTAGAATCATGAAACCACTCTAATTTTAATTAAAGAATTTTGCCCTCTTACCCTTTACAGTTCACCATAGAAGGATGTGTTTTGTTTTAATAAATTGAGCTTTGGGAGAAAACTCACTCAGGATAATAAGCTAAATGTTCAAATATATTAGAGGGGTAATTTCCCTTGTATCGTGACCATTAAACAAATGAGGAAGTATGTCAAGTATTTCCAATAGTATGTTTTTACTACTCTGCAGAGGAAGAAAGACATGATAGCAATGAACCATGAACTATAAAAAAGAAATATGAGGAGGGTACATAATTCCTCTGAGTGGATTGAGAAGATAACTTTGAATGGGATGCCTTTAGTTTTCATTTTGGTCCTTATTTTCTCTTCTTCATTTTTTTTTATTTTCCATATACTGCAATGTAGAATGGTGAGAAAACTGGTAATTATTTTCTTTTCCATGGAAAGAAACACACCATATGCAGGGGCGAAGAGCCCGAGTTTCTGAAAATATCTGTGAGGAAAGATTTCTTGTTTATTGAAAGTCAGCTGATTCACTGGCATATAGGAAATGTGCATCACTTGACTTAGATGCACAGAAAAATCATGAAACATCTAAATATTTTGTAGCAACGTTCTAAAATTTTGTAGCAACCAGTCTTGTTCCAGCCAATGTGTTTAATGTGATTCAGCTGGAAGCCTCTTCTTAGCCCAACATCTTGGCCATCCACGTAACTAGATTCATTGTGCTGATTTGTCACCGAAGACCAACCTACTTAATTCTAATTATTGGATTATTTTACTTTAAATCTTTTTGGTAGGAGACTTTTATAATTAGTTTTCTGAACTGTGCCTAAGAACTCTTTTGTTTTTTTATAGCGAGGGAACAGACAATGAGGCAGGGAAAGTCTTATTTCCAAACTTACACAGCGGCTGATAATGAATCAGCACAGAATTGCATCACTGGTTTCAAAACCAGCCCAGTTTATTCCAGCTCTTTCCAGATAACAGTACTGAGAAAGTGTTTCAGCTTTCCAATAACTGAGTAAATTTTAAATTAAAACCGATCAAGTACTATCAAGCTGAATGTTTTCTATAACCTGTTGGTGCTTGAGCTCATCTACCGTCGGTCCTCAGTGGCTCAGTTGGTCTTCGGGATGCAAATCTCGTGGCTGCTACCTGTTTTTCCTTGCCTTTGTGCCATGGGGTGCTTTCCTCCTGCTGTCTGTCCTGACCTGCTCCTGCTGAAGTCCTCAAAAGCACGTCCTTCTCAGATATTTGTACCCCTCCTGCCAGTTCACATCTTCCACTGTGGCTTTTCCAGCCATCCCATGATGGTGTGAAGCTCCATAGTTGGCACAGGGTTATCTGTTGGGATGTTACTAGAAGTAACATCCTCGTATGGACGAAGACTAATAGAAACTTCTCCTGGGCAGACAGTTCAATTCAGTTAGTATGTGGTGAGTGTTTAAGAGAAGAGGATGTATCTCTTGCAGACATGTAAAATATTGATCTCTCTATTTTTCTCCATCCTTCTACATTTTTTTTCCCCCTAAGCCAGTTGAAATTCATGGCAGTTTCTTTTTGGCATGGAAAAATCAAGATGATCTAGGAGGGACATGAATTTACAACAGGGGTGTTGAAAATAGCTCTGCCCACTGGATGTAAGAGCTGTTCAGATTTAGTCTGTCATTGCTGTAACCGTTTCCTGCTATCGTTAGAGGTAGACTTCTGATCTACTGTTCACCAAACAGTTCCATCCCCTGAAATGGTAGAATGCCTTAATATAAATGACTGTACATTAAGTCATTGTAACGTGGTCCAGGAGGTATGGAGAAGAAGGCCGTGCTTATCTGCGTTTTTCTCACAATTCAGTTCAACAAAAGCTTAAAAAGCTTTCTAAAATCAATCTTGGTGCCTCCTGGGAATTTTAGTCTGAGTTACAAATGGTTTTGTTTTCTTTTCTGACTGAGTGTAAGGGAAAATAAATGAATATCGAATTGCATCTCCTATGACATACCATGGTGGTGGTTCAGAAGTTAAATGTTTTGGGTCACAACATGCAGAGCTTCTGAGTTTTTGGCACATGTTGAAAAGGTAAAAGCTTCCAGATCAACTCTGTTTTGTACTCTGAGATACCCACGAAGCCGTAATCTGTTGAAATTTGCAAATTCAGACAAGTACTCAACAGAGTGTGCTTCAACTATTATTCCTGTTCTGCTGTGTCTTAAAACAGTGTTTAATTGTTTTAAGAGTGTCATCGTGTCATACCCCATCAACTACTTGTGAATTTTGCTGCGTATCAGAATTTTTCTACTTTAGCCTGCTCATGCAGTAAACAGGTTTTAATGAAAGTTACTTTCTAGCTTCAGTGCTCATCACACACATCAGTGAGGTACAAGGCACATAGGAAAGGAGTGAGTGACTTGTTCCTTATTTCTTCCTTCTCAAGGCAGAACGATATAAAATGCTCTTTTCCAGGGCAGTGAATCCATCATCTTTCAGGTGGGAGAAAATGCAATATATGCATATGTGCAACTTTTTTACTTGACATTAATATTTTAGTCAGGGTACTGTTTAGAATATCCTTTAGTTCACCTATAGTGGTGATTTTTTTCCTAAGTTTTGGTGCATGCAGTTGTGAAAATTATAGGTAAACTATAGAATCCTCAAGACAATATATTGAGATCTGGAAATTTTATTGAAACAAATGAGCACATAGATAAGCATTTAATGTTCATTTTACCACAGCCAAATGGAATTACCTATATTCTTTGTAAAAAGCAGGTTGTAAATCAGTTTCTTTCTATGATTTTCCAAGTTCCAGTCCAGTGGCTCTTTTCTTACAGAAAAGAGAGTACCACAGAGAAAGCTCTGTGGTACTTAGTTGGCTAACATAACAGTCTTTAAATAGTTCAGAGTATTGAATATGGCCACAAGAATAATGATTTGGTGCCAGAAGGTCTGAGGAATAGGTGTAGTCGGTGAAGAAACGGTAAGTCACAGAAGTCAAGGAAAATCATCTCGGTTTTATTAAACCTGTCAGATTTTCTCTATTGAAATGAATGTTGACTGTATTCTGCACACAGTCCCTGCTAGGTTGCACTGAAGGAATCTGCTGGTTTTTTTCTGCCTTTTATACTCTAATGATAGTTGTTCAGTGCCCTTCTTTCCAAGTGTGGTGTCTTCTTGCAGATAATCGGCAGTTAATGTAACTTACCTTTTTTAGCAATCAGGTGTGTGGTACAATTGAAAATCCACTCTCTCCACTGAATGGAATGAGATTTTCCAACCCTGTGTTATAGATCTAGGTGGCTGTGTTTATCCCCACACATCTATCATTTCGGAGAGTGAGGCTCAGGAGTTTTTTAAATAATTTCTCTCAGCTGTGCACTCTGGGCCCGGCTCTCTGCAAGCCCTTTCTGTGAGCCTGCTCATTACTCACAGTGGCACTTGTTTCAGAGGAAAGCTTCTATGTGACAGAGATGGTTAGGATCACGCCCTATATTTTTAATTTACGTACTAATGCATGCAATTTGGCTGACAGTAATGACAGTTCTACAGTTCGTAAACTAAATAAGTAGTTGCAGTTCATTTCAGACTAACATTATTTTAAAAATCCTAGTATTCTGTGGACATTCTCCACTGGCCGCATAGGAAATCCCAATTAATTTGCCTCAGCTGTTAGAGCTGAATCCCTTACAACTCTTACATAGTGAAATAAATTCTCTTTCAATTTCTCTTTACTGACCTTGAAAATGCTCCAACAGTAATGATATCTGCATGGCAATGCACTTTTTCTTAATTTGGTACTGATTTCTTTTTTGTTCAACTTGTAGAAATACAGCATTGGAGATTCTAGCAGGCATTCTGAGCAGGTATATTTACTCCCATACACTAGAATTACGGGCACTGTGCTGAGTTCTAGATTGAGAGGGTTGGCTTCTGTGTTGGTAAATGCTTAACTACACATGTGAAATCTGTATGATTAACATACTCTTGAAATTCGATATTCTCTGGCTTTATTATGCAGCTAATTTGACAGTCCACAGCAGAAAATACTCAAACGATTATTTTTAAGTCTGCTTAATCTGTCATGATGACAAGCAGAGATTTTAAGATTAGTTATAAATATATAGAGAGGATAGATAAATCAAATGTGGAATAGTCTGACATTGGTCCATTATGCGTGAAACTGCTTTTTGCTGATGGTTCCGTAGATACCTGATTATCACTAAGTGTTGAATTTCAGTGTATAGTCAAAAAAGCTGTACATGGATACAATACAGCCTCATGTGCTGGATGTGGATAGCTACATGCACATCTCAGTGTACACTTGTCTGGTTCAGATGCTATTAAATGTCAAGGAGAGATTTGTTTATTCATAACCACAGGGTTTTTTTATCTGTTTGTTTTTGGGTTTTATTATATGCTTTCTCATATTGCCCACACCTTCCAGTTAAGTTGTCTTTCCCCATATGGGGTCAGATCCTCCATTTTTTTTCACCTTAGGCTGAACACCATTCCTCTGCTTCCCACCTGGGACAGCCAAAGCAGGTCTCTGCCCAGGACGGCTCCTGCTCTGCCCTTCAGCAATGTGCAGCTCTCACCTTCCCATGCAGACCAGGAGCTGCCACCTGGTTTTCCTGACCTCTGGGCCCACGTGCAGATGTGGTTACCTTGCCTGGCAGGGCTCTCCAGCTCCATCTGGGATCTACGGGCACATAATGCCATCTAGAGGGCAGAGTTTCTTCCCTTCCCACAGGAATACCTGTGATCCCTGCTGGCCTTCCATCACATGTGGTGACAGTGCTCGTTCATCTTTGTGATTCATGGATTTTCCTATTCGTCTTCTGGGTAGTGTGTACTTAGACAGGGCCAAGACTTGGAAATTATTTAGGAGAAGGGCTCTGTTGGTGATTACAGCTGTTTTCCAACAAGCCTGCAGGTTTCCTTCTTGTCTTCAGTCAAACGGTCTGCTCCTCCAGAAAAATCCTCCTGACTTTTAGTGTTCTGGGTCTTAACTTTTAAGTTCTTCAGGAAAAAGTTATTTTACATAGAGGACGCAAGTAAGACCTGAGTTTTTCGTTCAGCTTTTTGTTAAGCTCTAAGAAGTACTTAGACATTGGCTACCTTGCTAGACAAAATCCTCTGTAAAGTTATTGCAGCAACAGTTTCAGATCAGCTGAGAAATGGGTGTGAGGGTTGTGCATTATGTGAGACTGCTGTGTGTTTAAACAGAAGTTAAAGTATTTTTTTGTATTGCATCTGTCCCGCTACAAGACTTGGTTGGCATTTCTCTTAACAGTTAATGCTAATCTGGAAATGAGCAGAGGCTTTTCAGTGAAGAGATCATGGGGCTGAAACAGCTGAAATGTCTCCTTAATTGCCCCTAATAGCTCCTCCTTTCTCATCTTTTGAACCTTATGGAGTTTATGTATTCAGACCTTAAACGTGTGTCAGAGAAAAGCCTGTTGCCTCCTCCTTGGTAATTTCCTTCAGTCCTATTTGACGTCATTATACTTTAGCTGCTGTTACCAATAATGACCATTGTGATATTCTTTTTCTTAAATACAATGACCGTTCTTTCTGTGACCTTAAGTCTGATCTCTATCATCACAAAAAGGGTTTTGTTAGACATTGAAGCGTCTCCCCAGTGCCGTGCAGAGATTACTGTTACACACATACATGCATAAATTTGATTCAATTAAGGTAGGAGGTGTGAAACAGAGAAAAAGGCTCTGTTGCAAGCTTTATAAACAGCATCATCTTTTTATATAATGCCCTGCCATGCAAAGTAGTTCAGGTAGCAGAAGCAGTGTAGCTGCATGAAAAAGCTTCATCTGAGCTAATTAGCTCTTCTTGAGAACCAGAGTATTGGCCTCAGTAGAACAATGCATGAGCAACCTGAGCCAGCTTTAGCAGATCTTTGCAGATAGTCTTGACGTAACTCCACTTTTAAGGGAACAGTTTGTGTCTTCCTCTTGGCTCCTCTTGCTATGGCACAATATAGGTTTTTTTCCATTCCAGTGATGGTCGTCTTTTTACTGCTTTTCTCAAATATTTTGCCCTTTGCAATGACCCCAGGGTAACTATTCAAAATTTTACCCAATTAGATGAGTAAAAATAGGTATTCTTAGTTCACTGTAAAAAATAACTTTGCTAGTATTAGGCATAACCTGTATTTTTCACTGTAAAAAATAACTTTGCTAGTATTAGGCATAACCTGTATTTTTCACAGAGACATTGAATAGAAATAAGAGATGAGAATTGCTCCTGGTTTTAAGCAAGCGATTTGCCTCACTGGTGACATCTGCCAGGCAGGAATATTTCCCAATTGCAGGCCAGTCTGACAGAGCAGTAATGTGATCAATTCTAGATATATGTGACATTGCATAGTATTTCGTACATCGATTTATTTTCCTTCTTTTCTCTGCATTTTCCCTTCAGGCCAATTGATTAATCACTGATCCTGCTCTTAAACAGGAGCTTGGAATAAGACAGCAGCTACATTTCCTCATCGTTGATACCAGTGTTATTGTATTTGGCTATCAAATTTAGACTTGTGAAGGTGGGTGCAGTTCCAGTGGCTGCACTTGAGCTGTGTTTAATTATGTATACTGTGAGTTTGGCTCATTCTGCAGATCAGGGCTGGGCTGTTGGGCTGCTGCTGCTGCTGCTGCGCTTTTCACGCCTGAGCTTCTTACTGGGGCACCACTGAATCCCATCGACTTTGACCTAAAGTATGTGCCATATGAGACTGTGATTGTCAGCCCAACCTTGTCTTTTTAAGAACTTCTGGTTTGCCACATTCTCCCAAAGTTGTAGTCTAAGGCATTTCTTGGACCTCCTAGAACGTAGTTTGCCAACAAATGGAAGTACAAAGAACAAAATCTGACAAAAATTGTATATGCTGAAGAGCAAGGTTAAGTTAATAATTGAGAAAGTGTTTAATATAACACAGGAGCACATAATAATATATAATTATGGTAGAATTTGCTTTCCATGTAGCTGGCTTGAATGTATATATTTCTGTACAGGTTTTTATTTTCTGTTTTCATAATGTACAAAGCTGTAAAAATATCCAAGTAGAAAAATGCCTCTGGCACATCTCTCTTGTGTTCAGGAAAAGGTTCCCAACAGGCCTCTCGTTTACTTTGGTACTGTGGGATACAATTTTGTCCTGGCAGTTGGCTTCCTTAGGGCTTCCCTATTAATTTAGGAAGATATCCTGTTATAATTGTGTGTCTGCCTTGGGAGCACTGTGGCACAACCAGGAGCACATCCTCAGAGTTGTGCTGTGTACATTTTGGGGAGTCACTTTGGCTGAGCTCCAGGAAAGCCCAGAAGCAGCTGGAGTTCCTCTTCCTGTTTCATGTAAGAGAAACCCAGTCCGTTGGATCCCAGGCCACACCACGGTGTGAGCTCTCATCTGGTCACTGCGATGATCAGAAAAATCACTGGAGATCAAGACGCTCACAGCTCATCCAAGCCAAAAAGGCGATGTGGATGGACCTGATGTCAGCCAGCTCGGTAGGAGACATTTCGTATAACTCGCTAAGATCACAATCAGGTGCTGCCACATCAGTTTCCAAGGGATCCTCATCCCATCTTCTCTAAGTGAGCACAGTCTGCACAGGGCAGAAAAAACCAGACAAAACTCCAATCTGCTAAATCTTTTAAAAGGCAGAATTTGAGGCCTGGGCTGTTGTTCTTTTGGGCCAAATACAATTACTCTGCAAATTCACTCTAAAAGATTAAAAATTAAATGAATCAGAACTTTCAGTTTAACAAATGTCACTGCAAAAGCCACGTGTTGCTGTGTGGAGCAAGGGGCATTGCCCAATTCTTGCTGTGCCTGTAAGAACAAAAGAGAAAAACATTCAAAGCTCTCAGGAGAAACAAAGTGATGTTTGCAAATAGCGTTTCATTTCAGCTAGCAAGAAATGAGCAGTAATTTTGTGATTCAGTTATTAGGAGTTGGCTACTGGCTACAAAACAATTGCTGCATCTTATGTGGCATTTGATGCTCTCCATAACACAGCACCAATACCTGTCCTGCTCCACTTGGCTTCACAACTCCTTAGCTGGGAGGGACAGAAATAACTGAGGCCATCAAGAGAAGTTCATTTTAAAATACCTGGGGAGGTTGACTTATGGGTGACTCCTGATGAAGAGAGTGGAATTGCAGGAAACATCGCCTTCAGGAATAACTCAGTGCTCCCAGGTAGTTAAAGGAGAAAAACTTGTTATAAATTTATGCTGCAAACTGTGAAATAGTTGACATTAATAGCTTATTGTGGTGGAAAGCTTTTAACTTGAAGTCTTTAAAGGAACAGAGTAAAATGATTCAGCACAGGAGGAGGAAAAGAATATATTTTGTATTTTATTGTGTTTAAAAATACTTTGTGACAGTATCAATTATACCATCACATAATTTTTAAATCTATTGCATAGTATAACAAAGAAAAGTCATTTTTTTTCTAGGAATTCAAATTAAAAAAAACTCAAGGGACATTTTTTTAAATGGAAAACCAGTTGTATATTTTACTTTTTCTGTTTCAGAAAAACTCATACGTGTTTCTTTGGAAAAGACAAAAAAAGATTTTCCCACTTGCATAGCATAGAACTGGTATGTGTTTCCCATCACCCAACCAGTGAATGTGACATTCAAGCGTATGGAATCAGTGTTTTCCAGACTGTCAGTTTAAATCATTTTATTTCATAATTATTTTTGTTTGAACTAAATGAAGGAACTTAGGATAAATAATTAGGAAAAAATATTTCTTGATAAATATTCAGCATCCACTTTCTCTGAAGTCAGAGCAAAACATCTGTTGTTTTACCTTCCAGTGAGATCCAAAATAATTTGGTATGAGATACATTTGTGTTGTAGATTATACGTTAAATGAGGGGACAAAAAGCAGGAATGCAGTAAAGTCTGAATATTTTGTCTCTATCATCAGCCCCCATGAGCAAACTCGATTCCCTAATTTCCTTGGGGGAGTGGAATGGGTGAGTGGGGAGGAGGTTGGTGTTGGTTTTCCTTGAAGACAGTGGCAAATTGAGCTCCAAATTTTTGCTGTTTACTATAATTTAATAGCAGCCCTTCAGTTCAGGTGCATTGAGCAGCCTGGAAGCACCAGTTACAGCATTAGAGCCATTTTTTGCACTGGCCTGTGAAATTATTTTTTATTTTCAGTCCAATGTTATTAGAAAAAAACATAGAAAAGCTACTTTAGAGGAGAAGAGGTGCTCTTGATAGATAAAATTTCTAGAAATTAAAAAAGGAAATCCTGAATATACTTTATGTAATCCTTGTCCTCCTGATAGTTAATTTCAAGGTTTTCCACCTGTAAAGACAGTTTTTCCCTTGGTCTTCTTTTTCCATACCCACTTCGTAGTGTCAAGAATCAGTATTTCTGTATTTTCTCCGAACGTCTCGGAGACAAGAGGGGGAAAATAAGAAGTGTTTTCTGCTGGGATGAAGTGGCCCAAAGATTAATTTTCATACACAGATCTGAAATGCCCTATTCCTTTCAACCTCCCCATTAGATGAACCTTGAAGCTGAGTATGCTACTCAGGTGTGGATAATGGAATCACAGCAAGTACGAAACTGTCACAGTGTCACTGAACTCATGGTCGAAATTGCCCAGCTTTGAAGGATAACTCATTTACGGTAAATTCTGAAGTGGCCTTTTGTATTGCTTGAAAAACTGTATTAAAATATATGAGTTTTCCTCAAAATGTGGATTCAACAAAAAATAAAAACAAAAAGAAAAACTACCTTCTAAAAACTTTTTTTAAAAGTGGTTGCCAAATGTGTCATCTCAGAAGGATTCAAAGCCAAAATTTAGTTATTGGTTTCAATGTCGCTCCTAAATTTGATAAAAATCTTCTCCAAAATGTTTTGTTGCAAAGCAAAGCAAATATTTTCTTTGCAAACGACTGCACTGTAAGTTTTGTATTGAGCTTAAGCACTGGGTTTACAGATAGTCAATGGTTTTCAACTAATCTTTATCAATAATTACTATTATCAAATGTATCAAACAATTACTGTTTCAAAGAGTTAGAATTTCCCTTGGCATGAAAAATTGAAACAAATGCAACTGACCAAATCTGATCTGCTTGGCTTCTATAAGAGTTTTCAGTGCAAAGAAACTTAGGTGTATGTCACATGCAAGTTGATATTAAACACAAAATACCATTTTGGATTAATCAGGTCCTCACCATATGCCTTTATCTGTCTGTGTTAATTGTAAGAATCTCAGTTTGACTCACCATTTCAGCATCTCAGGACTTTTTTCATGGACCAGGGATTTTTATTTCTTCGAAAGAAGAAATAACTGTCTGTGAATATTACATGGGGAAGCACAGTAAGTCTGTCAGAGTGCAATGCTCTCAGTTCTTAAGGACAGCAATTCCATAAAGGAACAAATCACTTAAAACAAGAAGGGGAAAAAAAATAATGGGATGAGAGTTGTGGTGGGACTTTTGGCTCTCCCTGCTTGTACCTCTATGGTTGATCAAGTGCGTGTGTGTTATATAGACGATGTCTTTAACTTTAGCAAATACAGTTGTTTGCTGCCTCTCTCTGCTTTTTTAGACCTCTTCTACTCCTTGTTCTCAAAAAATATTTTATATGTGCTCATTTGGAAGAATTTTGGGGGAAAAAACCAAACGGCATTCTTCATAATTTTAATCCATTTGTACAAAGGCCTGTATTGACAGTGCTTTACCAGTGGAAATGTTGAGAGTCTATTATTATCTCTGTAAATACTGGTAGAATTTGCTGTTTTCTGCAATTTGCATGCAGGTAAACATACAACACTAATATTGATATATCTGTTAGTTGTGGCCTAGGTGATTATTTGCTTGAAGATAAGCCTGTGCTTATAATGCAGTCTGTTTTGCTGGATCTATTCCTAACCTTCTTAAAATGTCAACTCCAAACATTTCTGTGGTGTCAGAAGGGAAAATGTTGAAGGTTTTAAAGGCTTGTCATTCTTAACTACTTTAGAGTTAACTGAAAGAAAACAAGACAAATATTACCATTCTTGAACCAGTTGAAAATTTCCAGCCCCAGATTCTGGGGGGCTGGGGGAGGGATAAAGGTATTTAACAGAGGAATTCTCAGGAATATGAGGTTTACTTTAGTCGTTTTTAGGACACAGTCTCATCAGCAGTATATGAATGTCATTTGGTTCTGGTTTGTTTGATTCAGGTCTTGAAGTTTGTACATTTATCCAATTTAAGTAGATTGGAAGGATTAAATTCTAGTTATACACTTCTTTCCAAAGGGAGACTTCCTTATTTGGGTTGGACACCCATTGTTTCTTCTTGTGTGAACTGGGAATCTCTCAGCAGAGAGGAAAAGCTTTCTGTGGTTATGAGCCCCATCCAGGGCTGTGGGTGGGAGTCTCTCCCTGCAATCTGCTGAAAATGTGCAGATAAATGAGCAAGTTCTGTGTTCTGATCTCTGACAGCATGATATCAACACAAATTTTAAAACTGTTGCATAATTTCTGCTCTAAATTCATGTTTAAATACATGAATCTGCTCATCAGTAATTGGTGAGGCATCATAAGAAGCTGCATAGACCTTGGGCAACATTTAAACCCTTGGGGTTTTTGGTAACCTTAAGTGGTTAGGTTCCTGATGTTGAATAAATATCTTCTCATTTCTAGCATACTTTAGAAGGTTGTGCTGCTCTCTGTGAGTCTACAAACCCATGGGTAGCACAGTTGAAGCAGAGCATGGCCTGGGACATAGGCTGCTTTTGAGATTTAATACAGTTTTGTAGCGGTAAAGAATTGAAAAAATATTGCTGGAGTTGTGAGTTGCAAGAATGGTCCCCACCTGTGCTGCCCAGTAAGGTTTAATGTGGCCTTTTTATAGACAGAATTATAATTGACACTTGTGTTGTTCTTTGTTTTATTATTTAAAATCACATATGCATTCCTTTCGTGCCATGTTTTAAGTGAATGGGAATTAAACAGTAGCTGAGTATTTCAGATAAAATATGTCAAATGTTTTAAGTGGGGTTAAATATAACAGGCTATTAAAAAATAAAACAGAAAATGATGCTACTGAGAAGGCTAAGTGTTTTGAAGCAAGGGTGAGAAGCCTGGCTGTCATCATATCACTAATTTGTTCTTTTTCCTGGTTTTGGGGATTTTTTCCTCACATCTCCATGATGCAGAAGAAATAGTTAAGACTGGGAAATTAAAAGAAAAATGCACTTTTCTTAAGTGTTATTCCACTAAATTCACTGCTTATTGCATCAGTGCACTGCCCAGGCTCCGTGTCCTGGGGATGTGGGGCCAGGGAGCAGAGCTGGTCAGCAGGGACACACTCCGTGGTTGCCCAGTGTTGATCTGTTGTGGAAAAAGTGTAAAGGACCAGGTGGAAACATCCAAATGTTGACAGGTGGCCTTGAGGTGCAGTTCCCATTTCACTCCTAGCAAGGAGCTGTCTTTACTAATATAAAAGGCACTGGGAAGTGGCCAGTGGAAATGCTGTTATAGTTCTAGAATTAAATTAAGGCTTTTGTTGCTGCAATTACATTGATTTAAAGGCACAAATGTAATTTTCAGTTCTTCTGACCAGCGTAAGTATGGTGTTAAACTTTTCTCTGACAATTTGTTGGATTAGTCTTTCAAAGGACAAATTTTCTGCATAACAGGGACAGAAAAATGCAAAAAGTTCCCTGTGACCAAAGACAAAGAGGTGGTTCAAGTGGTAAACTCTTCCTAGATCAGCAGCTTACCAAAAATGCTCTAAGGACCTGAGGGAAAAACGCAACAGCATCACTTCTTACCTTGCCAACAACAGGGTTTGACCTCTCTTGTGCTGTAGGAAGCTGTGACCACAACAGTATACAAAATCAGAGACTGAAAGCAGGAAAAAACTGCTGAGTACATTTGAAGTGCTTGGACAGCTCGTAATACACTGCGCTGGGCCAGACAAATGAGTGTCTGTGTAAATCAATAAAGTTTTCTGTAAATGGATGAATGGTTCAGTATGAATAACAAAGGAGTGCACATGGTAACCGTGGGGTAGCGTTCTGTCAGGGATTTTAAAGTTCACTGTCATAACTTTGTTCCTCTTGACCTTTATTGATGATACCTTCAGAGCGTGCTGAGCTGCTAACTAGACGCACAACCTTTAGACCTGCATCTCCTGCCCATGACTAGGCGATCTTTAAAGGTCCTTTCTGATCCAAACCATCCTGTGCTTCTGTGATCTCCTCTTCCCTTAGTGCAAAATGCATCACGCTTCCTGCTTTCTTCTCTCTTCCCCCTCCCATCCTTTTGTTTTGCCTCAACTCTACTGTGGTTGAGTAAGGAAAAATATCTTCTACATAATTCTCTTTTAGTCATGCTTTTTTTTTATTCATGCATTCTAGTAGAAAATTCAATGTTTTAGTTAATTTCATTGTCATTATAAAAGTACAGAGCATTGTCTGTTGAAGCATCAGGTGTGTAGCCTTTTATTAACTTTGAAACTGTGCTAGAAGCTGCCCCACAGGAGAAAATATCTATGGAAGAGAGAGAAAGCTATTAGCTGACCCAAAGAATTTTTATCATTACCAGGGCTGTGTTTTTCATCCTGAGGAAGGAATTACAATCAGTTGGCAAAGTCTCTCATAATGACTATATGTTAGCAGTGGCATCAATCCAAGGCAGCCTCTGTTTTGTTAAAGTAGTCTGAAGTTTTACCTTTCCAACTGATTTTCAGTAAACCCAATCTCTCAATTCAGAACAATATAATCTCTAATTCAGGAAGTTGGGGGCTGCTTAGCATTACCCAAGTCGTGACTGAAGTCTTTAAATTTTCCAGTGTTCGGAGAGACTCTTGTGCAAAACACTTTCTCCCAAATCGGAATTGGGAAGGACGTCTGTTTTGACATTTTGGGATCCTTGAATCCGTAATGATCCAAAACAAAAATGTACTGATGTTTCATTTAGGGCTAAGTTATGCCACGGTTACTTGTGGCTGACTGAATGCTGCTGTACTTTGAGATCTGCCCCCCCAGAAAAGATGTGTGTGCCTGAGGTGCTGGTGGCAGGCGCTGAGTCTTCCGTGTCTGCTGGGCTGCATCACTTTTAGTGTTAGCAAGGCTGAGGGACAGAGAACCATTGTTCATTTCTATGTGTAACATAAAATATACATAAATTCCTAGAGGACAGCTATGCCTAAAACTAGAAATCTCTATAGAAATCAGTGGCTATCTAGGAAAGTGCTGTTCTTGGGACTCTCAGTTTCCTTTTCTCAGCAAGCTCAGTTTTCCCTGCATGGTCCCCTGCCAGGTTATGGATGGGATTAGTGGTTGCACTGGGGTCAGAACTGTCACTGCCCCTGAGTGCCTGCAAGTGTGCGAAAGCTTTCAAGCTGTGAGAAACGAGAGGGGCTTCTTACTGCAGCTTAGCTTTCTCTAAGTGTGGCCTGAAAAGAAAAATGGAAATAAATTTAATAGCAGCTTCCCTCAAGGAGATGTACTTTGCTTAACTGGCAAAGGATGCCCAGAATATACAATACGAGAGGCAGGCAGATCCTTCAGAGCAAAAATTGAGCAGCCTTACAATAACATCAAAACCCAGTGATTTCTGTTAAATAAATGAAGGTTTGGATTAGGAGGCAGGGTTTTGAGACTGTAAGTGCTATTACAAATTTTCCAAATGAATACTTTCTGGGGAATGAGGATTATTATCAAATATTTGGTTGCAATGTAGAGTGATTTAGTATATCAGGTACTGGTTTTCCCATGTTGTGGGAACTGGCACAGATTCTAAAGCAAAGTCAGTCAAGTGTTCCCTTCTAGTCTGGTCCTCATTGCAAAAATGCCGAATAAATAGGCAAGATTTGCTTGGCAATCAAGAAGCACAAAAGCCAAGCTAACATTGACTGCATTACATCCTTTCACTACAATTTTAAAACCAATGGTGTGCGAACAGGTTTTATTATACAGATGTTTCCACTGTGGGTTGATAAGAGCTGAAATGTAGCATTTATTTATAATGCTGTCAAGCTTAGATTTCCTAACTTTGGTAGCCTGTTTGCAAAGGAATAGCTTGCTGAAATCAGAGATTCAGTGAACAGATCCAAGAAGATTTAGCATTCCATTTTACAGCATTCCAAAACATGGAGTAAGAGAAGCATGGGGAGCTCTCTGTGTATTTCATATGGTACAAGTGTGTGCTGCAGTTCTTCCACACATTTCTGTGTGGAAGCAACCTGCCCAGACTATTTTAGGATAAAATCATACAATGTTAATAAAAATGAAAATTAAAAACAAAATCCATAAGTATGTCAATATGTGTGAGTGAAAGTCTGTGCAGACTAAGTCTTTCATGATTGCTTCAAAACAGTAGGGATTTCTTTTGGATGGCATTTTAGGGGGATATTCATAGAGAAAACATCTGAAAATCTTTAACTCAGAAATATATTTTTATGTAATGAATATCTCTTTTTTTTATCAATCAATCTGCAAGAATGTGTCTGTAAAAGCAAACTATGTCCTCTTCAGTCTGGAGGACTATTTACCCTCCAGCTTCTGATTTCTCATTGCTGCTTTTGCTTTTGCAGCTTCTTCTTCTACTTTGCTACTTCTGCATCTGCTACTTTTTGCTGCCTCATCTCACAGTGCTCTCTGCAGGATCACCCATAGACTTTTTATAGCCATATGTTGAACCCATTCATAGGTGACATTGTGAAAATATGATGCAGAGCATTTTACCACCTTTGCTGGCTTTAATTGTACCCTGGAGATAAAGCACAGATTCTGTACAGTTGCTTATTTAGACTTTTAAATAAGTAAACTCTATATGCCCTTGTTTCTTACCACACTTTTACTCTTCAATCTCTTTCAAGATGCTGGATAATAGTGTATGTTTGCTTTTTCTTCCTAGCCTTACTTTTAAGATTCAGCTGAATTTGAAATTTTTATTAATGAATCAATTTAATAGACTCTGGGATTCTTATTTTGTTGATTCATTGACTTTTTCTAACAAGGAAGAGAGAAGTGTGCATCTTTCCACAGAACTTTCCATACAGCACATTACATTCATTTTCCTCTAAAACTACAAATGTTAACTATATTTATCACTGTTGTTTTGTGTAACCACAATTCCTTTGAAACAGCATTTGTTCAAGTTTTATAGGCTGACAGAAGGTTAAAGTAATGCAAGTACTGTAAATTGCATAATAGTTGTAATTGTGGGACCGTATTGATTTTGGTGTTATGGTTATGTGATGTGGAGTTATGCATGGGAGGCACAGAGATTTCTGGAGCCATTTTTAACTCATAGATTTTTATATATATTGCTTTAGTTTCTCAGCCTTTAAGAGAAGACTAGTAGAAATTTCCTCTTATGAAACTGCATCACACTTTAAAAATTTTCCTTTTCCAATACTATAAGAATTCCTAAAGTTAATACAGATATATATAGAAAAATACTTCGATTCACTGTGATTTACTTACCAGATTGTGATATATTGACGTTTTCACAATGCAAAAATATGAGCATGATGAAAATTAAAGACAGATGAAAGGCCCTACTATACAGGAAACTTTATCATATTTAAAATTATGTATGTGAGAGAAAAAAAATCTTGCTTCAAGATGGCATTTAGATGTAGCAAAATACCTCTCACTCTTGAAATGATAGGATTTTTTCTGTAAGTAAAGACTATTAAATTTATCTGGGTCAGTTAAAGGGTGTACATCACCAGTGAGCTGTGCACCTGGGGTTCCCCCCTGCAGAAACCAGGCTTATGAGGGGCTGCCACAGTTAAAAGTTTACATAAGATTGGGTTTTGTTTCCCTGTGATAGAGGCTGCCTCTGTTTGCATCTGAGTGGTTCTCAGGTAGCAAGTTGCCTCTAAACAGAAAAGGGAGAGGAAGAGAAGAGACGTCAATATCTTTTATAGTGTTTCATTGCCAACTCTATTGCACCTGACAAGATGAGATGGTGGACACACGCGGAATATCTGCTATGATATTGTTCTAAATTGTAGTGCATGGTGTGAATAATCTCATAAATGAATGTCACTTCTGGTTTTACTCAAAGCACCAACCTGCAGCAAAATAAATTGTATGGTGCTTTTTATTCTGGATCTTGAAGAAGTACAGCAAGTAAGCCCCCTGAGAATTTTTATGAATTGTCATGTGGTGAAATATATTCTTTGCCAAATTTACATATTTACTTATTTATTCCATTTTACTGTAGGCAGAGAATTCAGCGTTGGCTCTGGAAAATGAAAATCAGAGAGAACAGTATGAAAGATGTCTTGATGAGGTAAGGTAGATAAAAAGGTTGTTCTTACCTGCTACCATAATTAAATTAATACAAAATAATCTCTCCCTCTCTTAGAAGGTTGACATTGTTCTGCAATTTTCGTATTACATCATTCTAATTAATTCCAAGAACATGTGGCTGGCAGTCAAAGGTGTTGTTCTCCATGACCTCTGCTGTAAATGACGTTTTGACCACACCTCCTCACTGAAAAGTCGATATCCCTGTGCCAGTACATAGGACTGGTTTGCTTTCATGAGCAGGAGGAGATTATAATTTGCCTGTTAGGTGCTGTGCACTCCTTTTCTGTAAAGTGGAACATGTGTGGCAGTGGCTTCTCCCATCAAGAGTCCCCCAGCTTTCCAACATAATACATCCCATAACCCCGGAATTTAGTCCCTCAGCTCCTCCTTAGGGTTACATACACAGCTTTCAGTGCTGGTTTTTGTAGCTGTTGGCTAGATCAGAGCTTCCAGTTGCAGCTGGAATATAAATCACTCATCACTTACTGTCTGAGCACTCCAGCAATGCCTACATTCCAAAAGTGTCTACCATCTCCTATAGCATGGAGCTTTCTCCACACATATACTGATGCTCACTTGTTCCTCCCATTTATCCCAAAATACGGCTCTTCAACGTGCCTAAGAGTTTAAAGCAGTTTTAAAGCTCTTAATGGCTCGAAGAGTTGCTTGGTAGAAATCATTTACCCATTCCATAATAAGGCTGTGTAGTGGCATAAGTAATTAGCTGACATGCAAACAAAACAAGAACCCCAGCTGTACTTTGGAGAAAAGAGTGCGTGAGCAAGCAAACCACCCAGGGCAGATGACAATTCCAGTCTTCCCACCAGCTTTATAAATTTTTAATCAGCATTTGCTGAAGTGTTAGAAGCATGAGCAATACAGCTCTGGTACAAGAAACCTCCAGTTTAGTGCAGATTTTCATCAGCAAATCCACTCTTTTGCCACTGTGGCATATTTTTATCAGGGAATTTACAGATACACCTTCCCACTGAGTTGTGCTCTGCCCGTTCTGTGGCTCTGGGGTACGAGCAGAGCCTTTGTCTGCGTTGGCCTGAGTCACTGCTGTCAGTGCACACTTGAACCATGTATGGATGTCCTGGTGATAAGGATGAAATGACCATATAATTGCTAACTTCATTTTAAATTAAAAAGCCTGACTTAAAATTATTTTCTGATTGTCTAGGACAAAATCTTCTTGCATAATTAATTTTGGAAATGAGTAAAGCACTTTAAGTGTCCATTCCAGCAAAACATTCTATGCAGATTATAAGGGCAGAAAACATGCTTTTATTGTCTTTGTAGTGACATGATGGATTTCTGACCCAGGATTGTTTTTCACACACTGTTTCAGTCTAAAGATCATATAATTACATCAAACTATGCTCTGAAGTTCATTATCTTCAACATTATGTTGGCCGTTTTCAGTTCTTCTGTATTATCACAGCTGTATCCATCTTCTCCCATTGTGTCAACTTCTTCAGGAGAAAGTGCTTCTCACCACCTGTGGGTTTGGGCTTCCCTGTTTTATGTTTTGTTTATCTTGTTCTTTTTTGGCGTGTTCTGTTTCACAATGCTTTGGCAGGGGCACTGTAACCAGCAGTGTTTGAGCTGACACAAGCTTGGACCTAACGCCTTCTGGTCACTGAGGTGAAGAAGTTGTTGCCAGTGACTGAGGCAAGAAAACCATATTTAGTAATTGCAAATTCTGCAGGGGTCCCAGATCAGCATCCACCTGAGCACATTCATTTGGTGGAGCTGCACAAGAAATCACACATTCTCACCCTCTTTTTTTTTAGTAACAATAAAGAGAATAGGAGATGAGACAGAAATTTATTTAGTTAATAACCAGAAAGTCCTTTCCAGACAGGGATTGTTACTGGAAATCTCAAGCAAATAAAGTGCTTTCCATAAAGATTAAAAAAAAAAAATTAAAATATTTTAAAATATTCCCACTGAAAAATGTATTTTCTTTAAGGCTTTGAGTCTGATGCTTGCTCTGTTCATAACTCATCTTACACCAGGCCCTCTTCCTGAAAGTGAGAATCTCTTCAGACCTTCCCTAGTCTGGCCCTCAGAACTTGTTCAGCGTTTTTAGGAGCAGATGTATTTTAGGAGCAGCCGTGTATCTGCCTGTGCTGCAGCCCCACTTTGCCTCAGGGGCACCTGGCAGGTTTGGAGTGAGGAACAGAGCTGTTCCTGGGAACACAAGGCTGTGATCACTCCCGAACCTGAGGTAGCTGCGGCTGCCACCGAAACATGTGAGTGCCTACTACAACCATGACTTTAAATTTGCCTCTGCAGTCAAATTAGTTGTGAGTGCAATGAACTTCTCCTGGTCTGATGCACAAGGAATGCTTCCCTCCCAGGCTACCACCTGGCCATTCTGGCTGTTATATGTTCAGGAAGCTTGACAGGCCCTGGAGGTAATGAAGGCTGGGAACATCATTTGATAACTATTGAGAGAAAGCTGCCATCTTTCACTCACCACTCAGCGACCTCAGATTGTAGCTTCTGTCCCCTGGGCACAGGCAAACTCTGCTCAGGGCACTCAGGCACCATTTAACCTGGCCACCCTGGCAGCGTGACCTGCGTGGTCCATCAGGGTCACAGCAAAGTGATAAGGACACTTGCTATGCACAGTGTGCCCTCTGCTCAGGTGTTGGTGGCCATTAAACTGAATATGAAGGAAGTAAAAATAGCCACCGTGATTTTTCTGTCTGTCTGTAGCAGAGATATCAGAGCTGGGTTTTTAAAGCTATGCTTGCCATTATTTTCTCTCATTTTTCTTTTTTTCAAATCAGTTATTTTACATAGCACTTTTCATTCATATAATGCCCTACATTTAATACTGTATGAACGCCTGCAACTGTGACATAAAAATGCATGCTCTGTAATCATTTTCATGGTAAAATTCAATGAAACTCAAATGTTCAAAGAGATTAAATCTGAAAAGCATATGGGTCAAGCTGAGCAGAGTCCTTCATGAATTTTAACAATTATTCACTGATTTTAAAATAATTGTTCATCTCTGAAGTGTAAATGTAAAAAACTTAGAACAGTACTTGGATGAAGATGTCATTGAAATGTTCCAGTACTTGATAAATAAGAAAGGAGTTTATTTAATTTCAGACATGCTCCATAAATGTATCTTTCCGTTGCTGAAAAATTTAATGCAAAACCCAGGATTGTCTTCCTGTACCTTTGGGCTTTGAGGTTAACATGCTTAATCCCAGTTTCCTACTGTGGAATTCAGCTGTCAGTTTATTGGTAGGTGGCAATGTCATGGTTATTCACATCACTGTGCCAACTGAGGTTCCTGTCAAGCTTCACCATATTCACATGCAGGAAATTATGTAACTTAAAATAGTTGGTATTTTTGCTGATGTTTTAAGAATTAATTAATCAAAAATGCAGAGTTATCTTAAAAAAAGGCATTCTGTTTTTAAGATTTGAATAAAAGATAAATCTTTTATTTTAGTACACTTGAAATGTCTGTGTGCATATGGAATCATACATTAAAGGCAGCTGTGTAAAATCTCAGTACTTGTAAAAGGCATAACAGATGTTGCATTAGGGTCTCTTTTCTCTGATTCATTCTTTTATACCTTTTCTATTAAGACCACTTTATGACATATATTTGTAAACATAATTGCCTAAGGAAAAAGTGAAGCTGGATTTTTTTATCTCTTTTATTGCAATCCGGAAAAGGAAACATCACCTAATGAACTTGGCTCTTCAGTTCAAAGGAAAGGCAGGCAGTGTGAAAGCAAGGAGTGTCACCTTCTGCAGAACAGCAGACCAAGGAATCAGCCAGCTCTGTTCTGTTCCTTGTTTCACCTTGATTAACTGCAGTTATCACAGGTCAAGTAATTTTACAGCCTGCTTTTTACTGGGATTGAGCCACAGTTATGCCTCATATAAGTGGGAGCTTCACATTTTCACATTTTCTGCATCTCAGAAGTCGATTCCACTGCCTTCAATGGTCTCAGTTTCCACAGCTTTTGGTAGTTGTGACTGTCAGTTTTGTGGAGCTGGTTCACATTGTTCATTCATGTCCATGGTGTGTCCTGATACCTGTAAGTTAAAATGAAGTAGATTGTTGAGTTTAGCAGCTTATTTTCATCTGCTGTAGGAGTGGAATGGCAACCTCATTTGAAATGCAAACATTTGGCTACGATTCCACTTATTGAGTGCTAAATTAATTTTAGTAACTGCAGAACATTTCACTGAAGGCTTCCCACCTCTGTTCCTGCTGAATACCAAAAATACAGACCTGAAAATCTTGAATGGTAATAACAACACAGTTTGCCAAGATGCTAGATAATAGAAAAAAATAACCACATTTTCAAAAGAACCTGCTTACATATTTTTCTTATTGAGTTCCATGCGAGCTATGGATCACTGGCAGGTACTTCCACTTAGATACCTATCAAAAATTTCAATTTTTTTTTGAGATTCACCCAAAAGCTGGAAAATTTGTCATATATGCACCAGCAGGTTCAGTTTTTCCCATTTGGAATATTATGCCGTTTACACTCCTCTGTACAATATGTAAAGCTGTAGGAGTCATTTTGTAGGCTATGCTGTTGTGAGTGACTAGTGCACACTTCAAAGAACCTTTTAGTTCTTCCTTGGTAAAGTAACTCCGTGTCAGAAAGTAAAGAAATAATGTATTCGCTGTGGTTTGTTCACTTTGCAGGTAGAGCAAACAGATCTTAAAGTACCTGCCAGAAGGAGCAGTGTCAGATGGAGAGCCTGAGAGCCTGCAGGGCAAGGCACATGGGCTTTCAAAACCCTAGCATGTTTACTTCTGTTGGTTATTACTGTTCTAATATTAGTCTGTGTCTTCTGTTAAATCACGTATAGAGCTATTCTTTTGGAGCATTGTTGCACAGGCTGCCTGAAGTTAGGGACCAGTTTGGAAAAAAAAATTCGATACTAGGCAATTTTATGAGTATGAATCAAATGTAACTTTTGGATCTTGCAGAACTAAATTATTTACAGAAGTGAATTAGCTGCTGCAGCTCTTTTCTCCCAACTGAATTCACGTCAGTGGTGGTAGGGGTTTTATTTAATTTGCCAAGAGTAACAAGAATCAATGCAGATTATTTAATGATACCTGCATAAATTTTAATATAATTTCTGTAAACCAAAAACAAATTTAAAAGTCTCTTTTTTCAAAGAGAGACATCTCTACTTGCTCTGCCTAAATGCAGGAGCAAAAGTATAAGTCAGCACAATGTGTGATAACGTGTGTATATGGTGTTGAACCTTCAAGTTAGACAGCATCAACAGAAAATCTTCCCTCAGTCTCTCTTTCTCTCCCTACTTCTTCCACCTCACTGCCCCTATCCTTGCTGGTAAATATAAATTAGAAAGGATGTATAAAATAAATAACTTCAAAAATTCCCTGTCGAATATATAGTTCTGCTAATCAATGATGTGTAATCTCATTCAAGTCAATTATGCTGTGTGGGGTGAATGCCTTCCAACCACGTTTCGATGACAGTAGGTACTTTAATTTTCTGTGGCACTTTATGGTTTCTGCCTGTCATGATAGATGTACCATTTTGTCAATATTTAATCAAGAAACAATTAAACTTCATGAAAACATTCAGGCCTCCATCCTTGGCTGGTAAAAAGGATGCTATAGTGAATGCAGTCAATCCATGCTGATGCACACCAGCCGCATATAGAATTGTGAAAGTTTAATCTACTGCAAAGAAGAGATGACAGACGTTAACCGAATGCCCCTCATGTCACACTGCAATTGATACAATGCACATTTGCTTATAATGAGGACTAGCACAGAAGTAGTTGATGTGAATTTCATGTGTTCTTACTAGTATTATCTTATTAAAATACTAGAAAATAATGAAAGTACTAGAATTGGTGGTTGTAGATGGTAAGTGGAGTGGAAAGCCACTGGCAACTGTGAAACCAAGACAGTGAATGTTTGTAACTATCTTTAACACACTCTGGTCAGATCTGTCCTTAAATCCCTTGGGCCTCACGTTAGGTGCCAAAAAAGGACTGTCATGGTTCTAAGCCCAGATGGAGATGAAACACCACACAGCTGCTTGCTCAGCCCTGATGGCATGGGGAGGAGAATCAGCATAAAACTTGCGTTTTAAGATAAGAACAGTTTCCTTCCTGGCAACTGCCCCAGTTTATATCCTGGACATGATGTTCTGTGGTTTGGAATTTCTCTTCAGCCAGTTCAGGTCACCTGTCCCAGCAATGCTCCCTCCCAGTTTCTTTTGTGAACATCCTCACTGGCAGAGCATGAGACAAGATGAAAAAAGGTCCTTGACTTAGGGTAAACACAACTTAGCAAAAAACCAAAACATCAGCGTGTTATCAAGACCATTCTCATTCGGAATCCAAAGCACAGCTCTGTAACAGCTACTGAGAGGAAATTAACCCTGCCCCAGCTGAATCCAGGACAGGCCACAAAAGAAGGTATTGTTATGCATATACACACATGATAACATTCTTAAATTTTTTTACTTTTTTTTCCTTCAGGTAGCTAACCAGGTTGTTCAGGCTCTACTTACTCAAAAGGTAAGTTGTGATTTGAGTATTTTGGTGTAGCGTAAAGCTTGCAGATGTTCACTGTTTATTTGAGAGAGATATATATATAAATAGATATATATATATTCTCAAATAGTATACATTTTTTAAACTGTGTTCACACATTCAGTAAGCAGGGGAAGTACTGCACAGGAAAAATTCTTGTAGGGTAATTGCAAACCTGGCACAGTGAAAAGATTCACTTTGGCTTCTACAAAGATCTGTTCTGCATCAGGTTACATCTAAAGTTCTGGTCTTCTGAAGTGGTGTTTCAGTTAAACGTGATTCCATGATTTCATTTTGTCAGGGGGAGAAAGAAGGAAAGACAAACAAAATGTAAAGATCTATAACAATAAGCTATGAGCACTTCAATATTCATGGAATGATCCTTTGTGAGGTCTAGACCACTTGATGGATGTGACATTATTAAAATGCTTTGGATCATTTAGTTTTAAAAAGATGATTCAGAAAGAGATATAAATGCAGTCTTTTAAAGCAGATAGTGCAAAGAAGAATATAAACTGTTTTGTCTACATTTAATGACAGGACAAGTAATAACATTCTGAAAATGCAGCAAGAAACACCAAGTTAAAATAATCAAAAACCTCCACCACGCACCCAAAAGCTTTCTAGATGCAGTTTTTGAGGACCAGCTCCAAAGCCTCCCTTATGGATGTCACTCTGCCCAGCAGGACGTCATTCAGAATGCTCCCTGCAAAAGGAAGAGTGGGGACAGAGGGGACAGGCAGGGTTGAATGTATCATTGCTCATCCCATGATTTTTAGATCCACAACAAAAGCTCGTACTCTGGAAGAGGGATGCTGCCTTCCAGCAGCTGGAAGTGTTGCAGCTCAGAGGTGATTTGTGCAAGCCACTACATCCAGGGAAGTTTGGCCTGCTGCTCTCTGTGCTGTGGTTCTCTGCATACACGTAGGAGTGGGGTCTGTGCATCATCAGAGGACTGCAGAGCTACTGCTGTGACACCTGCTAGAAATATAACTTAAGGTATTTTCTAAAAAAATCCCAAATCTGTGTTTCAATACAGTCTAAGTGGAAATGGAGGTATTTTCTCGTGTTGATATACACAAAAACCTCATACACATTTTGTATTATAAAACCATATGTGGTGAAATACTCACCAGAGGGTTAATCTCAATATATTAATCTCTGGTTTGGGAATATTATGATTGTTTCCCAAATGGAGAGAGGAGCTTCCTGATTCCCTTTGCAAAGGTGTCAGACATTTTGATGACTACATACTTCCTCAGTAATTAATCCTTCCAAACCTATAGGGACCAAGGAGTTCCTAAGGATGCAATAAAAACAGATCCGAATACATTTAATAAAGTGATTTACTTAGGGTTGATGGGATTTAACAGCTGCTTACCTATTACTGAGTAATAACAGCTAATTTAATATCCATAGAAAGAGGAGAGAGGGTACTTTCCTAAATGCTAATGAATATTAACAGTTATAGTGCTCCTGACACCGTTCATACAAGTCCTTTTATAAGAAAAGACAGGAACACAATAGCATACAATAAAGAGGAAATTGCACTCCTCACACCATTCCCAAAAGGGTAGATATCAGAACCCAAATAGTAGCAGGTAAACAGATAAATCTACCATCATGCAGCTGAGCAGTAAGACAGAGTCAGTCATGCCACAGAGAGATAACACACCTCTGGAGCAGAGCAAGACGTGAAGAAAAGCTGAGAGCTTTCACAAAAGGGAGGAGACTGATTTTTGTACAGTAGCACACACTGTGTAGGCTTTGCTGTGAATTTGAAATCGTCCCTCAAGGACTAATTTTTGCTTAAATTAAGTACACGCTGTAATGTAACGGGTAAAGCGCTGTGTACTCGCCGGGATGTGGAAAGACTGTGATCCCACTGAGAGATTCTGGTGACACAAATTGAGTGAGCGAAGCTTGAGTGATTTATCAATGTCACTGAATCCTTGAAATGGAATTACAGTCTTAAACGTTCACTTTTCAAGTGTGTAATTTGTTACAATACTTATAGAATTTCTCTAACATGCGAGAATTTTTTTTTGATGTGACTATGGAGAAACTACATTAAATTAAATTTGTGCTGAGTTAGCCACACAAAATAATTTCACAATTTTATGTAGCAAAATTCCGTGGATTTTCTACCACTTACTAATAGATAATTTTGCCTCTAGGAAATTTAAGAAATCAGACATCCAACAAAATTAATTGAGGCAAACCTGTATGCTATGATACTGAAAATATCCATTCTTTCTCCTTCCACCCAAAGACTTTTCATGTAATATGAGCTGATTGGACTGCTGAGAACTGGATTTTTTTAAGGTTTTTTTTTCCATGTAAGACCTGGATCAGCAGTTTGAAATTAAACCATTTAATTAAATCATTTTGTGACCTGTGTATCTACTTTTTGCATAGTAATCTCCTCCATAGGGGTGTGTTCAGGAGATTATTCTTTTTACTCTGGGTTCTGTATGAAAGTTATTTCTTCTCCGTTTTCATCAATTAAATAAAAAAAGAAGTGAATTAAGTGTTAATTAAAGCAGAAAGAAGCATGTTCAGAGGGAGAGCAGTGTTTTTCTGGAACTTTTACTGAGGGCGTTGGAGGGCATTCTCCCATTTTGGAGAAGAGTGAGTCTCGTTCACACTGAAGAGATAGAGCAAGACTACAGAGATGCTCAGATATTACTATAGTGAAACCCTAGAAGTGCTTTAAATATTTGGGAGATTGCTACCTTAATAGCTGGTTGTTTAGCCCACAGGAGAGGAATTACATGCTTCAGACATTTCCTACTTGTATTAATTGGTACTTTTAGGACTTCAAGTTTCTAAACTCAGACTTTATTTTACCAGAGTGCTGCTACCTTTATGTGCCTCATTTCTCCTCTGGGCTGTGTGTGGCATTGCCATTGGCAGGGTTTATAGCATCCGGGTGGGTAATCTGTTATCTTATATTTCACTTTTTTACAGAAATTACAAAGTTTCAAACATAAATCTTATGGTTTTAAAACTGTAAGATAGGAAGGTTTTGAGCAGAAGCCTTGCTAAGATTCAATTTTTTTCTACACTGTTGGTTTCTGTGATTCATTTTTCCTGTTCAGTGCCCTTAGTAGTGTTGAAATGTTAAGCACTGTTGTAACAGCCAAGGTTCGATTTTAAATTCTCTGATTTGTGAAAGACAGATAATGAAGGGTCTTGATGCTTGCAATCTCTATTCCTAATAGAGATTGCCTTGTGCAAGACCGGGGATAAGAGGTCTTACTGACAGGAAACAAAGCTTCAGGGCTTTAGAAATCATCAGCCTCAAGATTTTTTGAGGGTCATGTTGGAAGGCTCTAGCAATTTCAGCTGGACAGCCACTTGACAGCCACCTAAAACAAATGCTATAAAACCATCAGGATAAAATAACTGCATTCATCCAGTATTCATAAAATCTGATACATACGCGTAAAAAGATGTTTACAGTTTTCTGGGAGTCTTAAGATGAACGTATTTTATTGTGTATTCACCTCTTCTAACCTCAGTGCTGGTTACAGCAGAGACTAGAGCAACTGTAGGCAAGAATTTAAGCTACATCTGACTACAATTTCCTCCTCTGAGTTGTTTTCTCATAAAGCCAGGTCATCATGTTGTAAATGGTATTGACAGGACAGCATACGGGGGTGGTGAGGCCTGTTTCTCCACCTTCATATGGTGGAAAGTAATACGAGCTAGGCAATACCACAGGGCAGCAAATGTCCTAAATTTTAATAAGGGTAAGTACTTTGGAGACGTAAATTAAAAAAACAAACAAACCAACCTAGATATGGCTGCAGCTTATTATTTTTATATGTAATCTTTATTGGGAGACTGCTTTTCCTGGTTTATGAAGCTCTCATACCTCAAATTGGACCACTGCACAAAATATGCTGAAGAGCTGAGTGTCAGATTCTGCACTGTCTCCAAAATCCTCTCTCTAACAGAATCCTATATTCCTTCAAGTGACCAGGAAAAGCAGGTTTTACACTGAAGGTAGATAGACAGAGATTAGATAGATAGATAGACAGATAGATAGATAGACAGATGATTATCTGTATCTGAAAGCCATTAGTGGCTTTAATGGTTTTACACTCTACCTCTGATTCTAATGCCCAATTTTAAGGTTTTTTCACAGAATCATAGAATTGCTTATACTGGAAAGGTCCTTTAAGATCGTTGAGTCCAGCCATTAACCCAGTGCTGCCAAGCCCACCAAACCATGTCCCCAAGTGCCACATCTGTACAGCTTTTAAATCCCTCCAGGGGTGATGACTCCACCACCTGTTCCAATGCTTGACAACCGTTTCCATACGAATTTTTTCCTAATTTATGATCTAATCCTCTCCTGGAGGTCATTCCAGAGGCCATTTCCTCTTATTGTATCAGCAGCTGCTTGGGAGAAGAGACCAACCCGCATCTGGCTAGAACGTTCTTTCAGGGAGTTGTAGAGCAAAAAGAGCCTCTTTTTTTTCCAGGCTAAACACTCCCAGCTCCCTCAGCTGCTCCTCATCAGATTTGTGCCCCAGACCCTTCCCCAGCTCTGTTCCCTTCTCCGGACATGCTCCAGCCCCTCAGTGTCTTTCTTTAGTGACAGGCCCAGAACTGGACAGAGGACTCAAGGTATGGCCTCACCAGTGCCCAGTACAGAGGGCCAATCACTGCCCTGGTCCTGCTGGCCACATTGTTTTCACACAGCCAAGATGCCACTGGCCTTCTTGCCCACCTGGGCACACCCAGGGGTGTCCGGGAAGACTAAGCCCATCCACATCAGGCACAGCAATGCTGACTTGGTTGTTCCAGAAAAAGCAAGGAGGGGATCAGACTTCAGAAGAGTACCTTGAAGGCACAGTGCCACTTTGAACTTCTGCCTGGTTTGGTACAGCTTCTTTTTTTTACTTAGCTTATGCTTATTACAATATTCATATATGAATTGCTGCTTTCTGCTTTGTGTCAGCTGCAAAATGGAACATATTGCTAGAAAAATAATTTTTATACTGACAGAAAACTCTGAAAGGAGGCACCAGGTAGCTACCGTTTGTCATTACAAGATTTCTTTTAATGTTATAATGCATGATCAAACAATCAGAGAAAATTAAGTAGCACACTTTTCCGATTCATACTACTTTAAAAGTTGTGTATTTATTTTTTCTTAGCATCTGACATTACTTAGAGCTTTTTAAGTGCTTCTGTTACCTGCTTTCTAATCTTACTATTTTCCCTTGTGCTGCAGGGTCTGAGGGAGGAATGTATAAAGCTGAAAATGAGAGTTTTTGATCTGGAGCAACAGAATAGAACTTTAAGCGTGCTTTTCCAGCAGAAAGTCAAACCAGCTTCTGACCTCCTCCTTCAGGTAGGAAATGGCCTTTGCAGGAAGCAAGCTATGAGTTTTATATTTCTTAAAATTATAAAATACTTCTCTTCTTTGTAAGGTTATGTCAGTAAGTGCGAAATGACAGTTGATGGATTTAATATATTAGAAGAATATCTGTTATCTGTACTGTGATCCCATTGAAGCTGAAAATGTGTGCCAGTGAGCTCTGATATTGCTCACTGCAAATCTGGAGAGAGGAGCACACCTGCAGAGTAACTTACTTTTTTAGGTGATTCTTCGCTATGATAAATGGAATTATATGGGTTCATTATCCCTCTGCAGGGGAGAAGCTGGTGTTCCTTAACATCCTGTTTGATGGTGAACAGTGTAATTTCCTGTGAGAAGACAGCCCATTTATTTAACTTTTGCCATATGCGATACTGTCCTGGTTTCAGCTTACTTGCAAGGGTTTAAGTACATCTTCACAGGCTTAGAGTGATTTTTTTTGCCAATGTTTTATGGGAGGATATAGCTGAGAAACCAATTGACCCGTGTCTCACTCATTTGCCATTTTGGAATGCTAAGAGATGTTTCAGGATCCTTCTTCATTTGGCAACATCTGTTATTGTGAATGAACCCATCGCTTTGTCACCCTTTTGTAGAAGTAGAATTGCTTTGCAGAAGTTCCAACAAATCTGACCATGAGCTGGGAGAACAGCAAATGAGAACTAAATAGAACTTTGCAGGCCATGTCAGCTACATAAGTGATATTAAATGTGTATCTTAAATCCTCACTGCTCTGTATCCGTATCTCAGACGAAAATTTGGCCCTTGCACTGTTGTCCAACAGTTGAGGGCTGCTAACTCTCATCAGGGTGGGCGGGTTTTTCTGCAGAAACATGGTCTGCTCACAGCTGATGTTAAAGGCAAGAGAATCCCCACGGTGAGGGCAAATGGCTGTACTTACTGACGAACTCTAAAGCACAGGCAGGGTGGTGCCAGGTCACCATCACAGGGGTCTGGGTTCTTGAGTTTTCCTCAGGTTCTTGTTCCGTCTCTTGATTTTGTGTTGATTTGGGTTTTGCTAGGTTGGGACCTCTTCTATTCTGGTTTCTTGTCCCTTGTCCCCTGCCTTCTTTCCCAGTTCATCCTTCACAGACCCCTGGACAGAGGACTGATTCATCTTATCTTATCCATTCACAGTTTTGAAGCATCCACCACAGTGTGGATCTTTATTGCTCACTTCTGCTTTTGACAGTCACATCAACTGCTCCTTCTTCCTGGTTTGGGGTGGTTTTTTCTCCCTTTCTTTTTCCTGTTTCCAAAGTGTCTGACTCCAGCTGATGTTAGCTTGGGGTTAGATTGCACAGAAGTCATAGGCTGCACATTCATTATTACAGATGCATCTCCTATTCCCAATTCCTTATGTGGCAACAATAAAGCTGGGTTATTCTGGGAATGCTACAGAAATGTTAAATAGCATCTGAAAAGTGCGATCAACGCTTTGAGTTGAGTTCCTTGAAACTGGATTGTGCAGCAGCTCTGAAGAAGTTGAAAGAGATGAACCTGCACCACGTGGAAGAAAGAAACAAATGATCTAACAGGTTTTCCTGAGGGATTCAAACTATTTTACATCATTGTTCCTGCACAGTTTGTCAGGAACTAATGTGCATAGATCTTTTTTCCCCCCTTTTTGCTTGATTTGTCATTATTGCCTGAGGACAAAAGGGAATTAAGTTCATTCAGAAAGTTCAGGTCCCCCTGGAGCAAAATTTGCTGTTATGTCCCTTCTCTTGCTATCAATAGGTTTTAACCCGCTAGGTGAAAAAAAAGCAGAGAACAAGTTGCAGTGTACATGGGAAAATGAAGAACTTCTGTTAAAACACTTCGTATATCCTTTTTAAAAAAAAAATCCAAAACAAACAAAACAGTAAATCTGTCAGTTTCCAGAAATTTAATTATCCTCTAATTATATCCCAGACTCAAAGAAATGGCATGTAGTCTGTGATCTTGGAGCCTGAGATGTAACATCTGAAGAAGGATGTTTTCTTAGGACTGAAAGTGAGCAAATACTGTTGTGTGCCTGCATAAAATTAAAGAACAGTTTGCATTATGTCTTCTTGGAAGTGCACACAGCCCAGATTTAGAGCAGTAGGTAAATATTGGTTTAAATGTGTCACTCTACAGAAAAGTTACAAATATGTGCTTAAGGACATTCCTGTTAGATCGTGACCCCAATCAAAGGAATGGGCAAACTCTGCTAACTGGGGGCGGGGGGCACGAGGTGTTTTCACCTTTCCTGTTCTCTCTGATACAATACAGTTCAATTTTATTTAATGCTGGTCTCATTCTAGGAGTAGCCACACTCAGTAAAACTACAGATTTTGAAGAATGCCAGGGAAGAGGGCACAAGCTAAAAAATAAGTAGTGTTAGCTACTTTTTCTGCATATCAGCCTCTGTGATTTGCTTATTTGGAATATTTGGATATACCATATTTGACATTAGAAGACTCTTGTATTGCAAAGTAAGCTTATTTTTAAATCATAAACATTTTGACTTCACAAGTTTCAACAGAAATATAATTTCTTTTTTTAAAAAAAATTAAAGGTAAATGTAAATTTCACCATTGCCCTAGGTTTTTGTATCTATGATTGCAAGCAAATAATACATGATTCATATGTCTTAGATACCAGGTTATTCACATTTTTTTTCAGTGAATGGATTGATACAAGTGTTTTGAATTTGGCTGCAGAGTAATGGCCTGCACACCATATCCATTGCACTGTGTTGGTTTTGCTCATGCTTCTCACACAGTTCAAAAGAAAAACCCATTTTGCTACCAATTTTAAAAAAAATTAAACTCATGTAGTATGGTTTTCATGACTGCCTCAGAAATCCTGCTCTGCAAAAGCGGTGTTAAGAGTGTTACATTTTCATGCATTTACGAAAAGTGTAAGTGCTTATGAAGTTGGAGGGCCTAGTAGTGTTTTTAAAGCAATGTCTGTTGAGATATTGTGATTGTGTGTGTTGCCATGTAAGTTCTTTGCTACCAGGAATTTTGGTGTGGTTACTGCTTGCAGGGAGTGTCACTCCTGTCATGAAAAGATAAGTAATGCAGTGTCTGATACAAAATTTTAAGAGGATAAAGAGATAATTCAGGCTTTTTTTTTCTTCACCTCTGATACTGTAGACAGTTTTAAGAACTACCCTCTCTTTCTGGGGACATTCTTTGTAGCTGAAGTGTGTGATTTACAGAGGCAGTTCTAGAATAAATAAATAAGGGGAAGGCTGATCATCTTTTTTTTATTTTTATTATTTTGTGATATTCAGGAAATCTCTCTGAAACAGCTTTTTTTAAAATTATGAAGCCTTGGAAAAGTGTTTCATGTCAGCACCATCTGAGAAAGAGCAATAGTTACAGTTAAAACCTAGCACAAAAGAGTAGCTTCTGCCCAAGCAGCCATAATTTTCCTCTGTTAATGTGGTTGCTAAAAAGATATTAAATTCTGCCTGTCATAGCAAGAAGGGTTTCAAAAGAAAACCAGGAACTCCATTTTAGGGACCCACCTTGTGCTTCATCTGCAAGTAGGACAAATAGCTGGGGATAATAGTCAGAGATTTTAAACTGAGTAGAGGAAAACTAATTAGAAGTGAAGAGAGAAATCTGCGGAGGTGATATACAGGAGGATGCTGAAGGGATAAGGCAGGGATCAGAGGTTGCCTTATAAATATCCCTTTTAAAATTTTTTTTATATTATATAGCTGTGTTTACACAAATTCAAGATGTTTGCTAGATGAATTGTTCCCATGGGAGAAGTACTGCTTTCGCTTTCCACCCAGAAAGTTGTTGTCACAGGGTTTTTTTATAAACCATGCAGGATTTTTCAGTGAAAGGGATGAAAAAGTGGCAAGTAGTAAAATTTATTAAGATGATTTATTTGATTAAATAAGTAATAAAATTTTCATAGTTGGGAAAGTATATGATAATATTTCTAATCATAAGATTTACAATATCCCTGATCTTAAACTATATTTTCATTGCCATTTTATTTCCTTCATAAAAATTCTACTTTATCAACCCCAGAACCAAGCAGGGAGGTCTCCTGAAGCATCTATTTTCTCTTTGTGTTTCCCTGGCTAGACTAGTTACATTTATTATTCACGGACCATCCACATTGTTTAATTTTACACCTAAATTTTTTTCTAAAATTCTACAGCACAGATGTGAATTCGCAGAAGGTCAGTTTAGATAGTAATTACTTAGTTATGGTTGCATTGGTGTAAGCCCTTTTAATAACCTGAGAGCTCTGCCCTGGTGTAGGAGACAGAGTGTGGCTGTACAGACTGTGATGGAAACAGTTGCACAACGTAGCAGGAAGGGGTAAATTGCACCAACACCATTATTATATATGGGAAGAAGAAGAGGGCACTTAATTGCCCTAAGACCTGACAAAAGAAGATGGAATGGCTGTGCTCAGAGCCTGACCTCTGGTCCAGACATCGTTAGACATGATGAAGTCTGAGCGCAGGAGGTTGAAACTGAAGTTGCATTGCTTTACAGCAATGAGATCCGTGTAATATTTAAGTGTTTCAGAGAGTAGGTGTTTGAGGGTTTGAAATTAAAACTAAAGATCGTCACACACTGTTAGGAAACAGTTTGTCAGCATTCCAAAGAACATTTCAGTAACTGGATTGTTAGATGCTGAGTAGCAGTAGAATCCCCATCTCACAGAAGCCAGGTGCCTGCAGGCTCTCGAGGGAGCAGGCGGACTTGATACCAAATCAGCAAATTGTATTTACAGTTGTGAAACTCGTGCAGCTGACCTGCTTATTTGCTTACTTCACATTTATTCCTCTGTATCCATCGGACTGTCAGGGCACTCCTTTCTGCAAATCTCCGGGAAAGTGCCAGCTCCAGAACAAACTCTGTCCTTTTCTCCTCTGTAAAGATATAGACATATATAAGGTGTGGCAGCATCTGTAGTGATATTTCCTTACTCAGAAATCAGGACTGGTGGCTTGAAGGAGCAATTAATTCCAGATCTGCTAATTGCTTCCGCAGTAATTGAATACTACTTGTGAGTTAAGACAATCTCCAGGGCTGTATCAACAGAGAAGAAGGTGATCACATGAATGTAAACATGTTTGAGACACATTAAGTTTGAACTAGTACATTAACCTTTGTCCAAGAATTACATTCCTAGAACCCCTTTTAAGAAGTGTAAGGGTGGGGTTTACTCTATTTATGATTCTTAAAAGATTTCAGGCCCTGCTGGATTTGATTCCTCCAGGTCAAGGCTACCACAGTGCACAGTTACTGCCATGAAGATCCTACCCCAGGAAAGATCCTCCAGCGCTGTAGCCTTGAGAAATTATAATGCTTCTGTATATCTGGAATCAAGATAGAGATCTAGTATGCAACACTCAAGTTTTTCGAGACTGTTAAGAACAAATTAAAGGAAGATTTTTCATGTGAGGATGGTGATGTCATTGTTTCCAGTCTTGCATTATCTCAGTAAACTGTTACCTACTTTGTTTGTTCCATGTCCCCACTCACCAGCATCTGAGAACACAGAAATACAAAACTTTGCAGGTCTGTATTTCATCTCATCTTAAATCATCAGCATGTAATAATACATTATAAACCATATTTATTACTTGCCCTGTTTACAGATCCAAATATATGCTGAAGAAGTATTACAGAAATTAAATATTTATGAGAGCCAGTTGGTTAGATGAATGGGTGACCAAAAAAGTCAGCGATGAGGGAAGGAAAGGAATCATCCCCCCTCTGGAGGAACTCCATCTTGTATCCCTAAGCTCTAGTTTTGAATGCACAGCAGCAGCACAATACCTGAAAGAATTTGGTGGTGTATCTGATATGCAGCCAGCCCTGGAAGGAGCTCCCAGACAAGTGGGCTGATAAAGGAACACAAAAATGTTTGTTATAGACTGTGAAATGAGAGGAGAGGTAGGGCAATATCCCTCACAACAGTTCAAACTAAAGCAAAGCACAGTGAGAGGGTCAGTGGAGAAGAGTATTTTATTGTGAGGGACTTAGATCAACGGACCTGATAGGTCTGCTCCATCAGTGATTTCTGTTTTGGTGATTTACCTTCTTGTCAGGCTGTTGTCCCTTATTTCAGCAATTCAATTATTACCAATTTGCTCTCAAACAAAATCAAAACATTAACTTAAGCTCCCAGGGCATGTAGTTCTGATGAGAATGAGAATGTTTTTAAGAGAAAATTATCCCCAACTGCTCAGCATTCCTCTGTCCAAGTATTTTAACTAGCCTGGAGAGGTTCCACAGAAAACCACTGAACCATGTGGCTTTCCACATGAACACAAACACTGTGTTTCTGTGATACAATTTTAAATAGATAAATTTCAGCTACCAAGTCTAAAAATCGTCCATTTCCATTATCCTGATAAAAATAAATTGCTACAGCAATACCAAAACCAGTAAACCAAATGAGCAAATAATCTTCAGGAAAGCCACAAGTAATCCTTGGTGAAGTATTTATGAATGATTTTGACTGAGGAGAGCAATATTTTTTAAGTTTTGAAGAAATTTATTGGCATTATTCAGAGGAAAGAGAGTATTTCAGAGTAAGCATGTGTCAGGAGACTGGTGAGGGTATACTCATGTGACAGGCCTGGACAACAAAAGCGAGATTTTACTGCCTAATTTCAGACAAAGAAAAATAAGCAACTGACACTGGGTGAACCGACAATTTCTCTTTATTCTATGCATAGATTTTTATTATCAGTGATGATCCACATGATGGCAGGAATCCAATATGGCATTTGAAACCCTAAGCAAGTATGTAGACAGAGTGATTAAGTACAAGAATATTGTTCATATTTTTTTCCCTTATTGTGTATATTCCGTATGGGAATAAATGTAAGAAAAAAGGAAGGGATTCCACAATAGGAAAGCGCTGTTTCCAAACCTGCCTTGTGCTTCACATTTATAATAAACATTAAAAAGACATGCTTTTTTATTACATGCAGTTATATTTAACCTAAAACAATGCTTAACATTGTGGCTACTCTTTCAACCTGTTCTGTTTGTTGAATGTATTAACAAGATTTATCAGCAACTTTCCATGTAAATCCCTGCATAAATGGTGAAATACGGAGGCTGCTTAGAGACAGATTGTGAACTTAGTGAAAACTCTTGAGTTTCATGTGTTTATATTTTGTGTGACCAACAGATCCACGTTTTGTCTGATATGTTTCTGATTTTGCAGTTTGCAATTTATGGGGTTTTTTTAATATATAGTTGTTGTTTTTAAGAGTCACTCTTTCAGGTTTCCTTTCTAAATGGAAAAAATATTTCTCATGTACATTCTGATAGCAAAATTTAGCATGGGTTTGTTCTGAAGTTATCACAGTATATGATGTGGTACCTACAAGCCATGTGTCACGTATAAAAATTCAAGTGCATATCATTAGGTCAGCTTTTTAAGCCTCCCCTATCTTGGATTTCATAGTGGAATAAAAGAGTAGCCACTGCAAAATGGCTTAAATGCAGAATGCCCAAACAACAGGTGTGCAGGGCAATTGTTTTCTCATCATGGTGCGTATTTCACATTCTGTAACTCTCAAATGAAATACCAAAAGAATTATACAAAAATAATTCAAAGATTTAAAGGGCTCTGTCTTGTGGTAAAGTGGGAATCTATTCAAATTCTAAAGTGCTACAGAATTATAACCTTTATTATTACAGATCTGTGATTTTCTTTTTATTGCACTAATGGAGCTAAGTATGTAGTTCATTTTTATTTTCTTAAAACTTTGAGATTTAAAGGAAGAATAACTATTCAAAAGCGTATATGAAACAAATAACAATAGATAAAGGATTCATTTCATCTGTTATTGCACTCAATACGCATAAAACTTCGTTTGTATTTTTCTTTGTTACTGTGGGTTTGTTACTGTTATTTAGGTGCAATGGCACTTTAAAGACATGAAGCAATACAGAATTATGTCTCTTTCACTGAGAAATAGGTGTGCCAATAAGTGCTCTGCTTCATAACATTTAAACTGTTCCGATTATATCAGGTCAGTGTAAATTGCTAGGGATGTAAAATTACACATTCCATCAAATGAAACAAACTAATATTATGCTAAGTGGGTTGAAGCACATAAGATTACTCAATAGGTATTTTCTCTTGCCATCTGTTACGGAAAAAAAAATAATTTCCTGTGATATATTTTATATTTTTTTGTATATTCTTACAGACATTGCACATAGAAGGGTTGATAATTAGAATAAAACGTTACTCATAATGAATCATAAAACACCTACAGAACCAAGCCCATCTTTTAGTATTGAATTTTACTAATGCTCTCCTTTGTTTCCCAAATGACCTATCTTCTTTAATGATGGTTTGGATACTGGTAAGATTCAAATTCTCATCCAAAGGCCGTGACACTATTGACTAAACCTCTGTTGACTTCGCTGAGAATGTGAAATACTGTATTGCAAGATAAAATCAGCACGAGGTGCTCAGTGAAACTGAAGAGTCCATTAGTGCCTTAACTCTTAAATTACCATCCGGGTATCTCTCTTGATAAGGATAAGCTGAAAGGAGAAGTTACCTTTGTCATTAAATCTTTAACAATGTGATATTGACAGCCTTGAGTTTTTCTGTATTTTTAGCATTTTTAGACTGCATCCCTGCTCCTTTCTTTCTCTAGGTGGGGGCAAGCTGTGTTCCATTAGTCACTAAGCGATGTCTGGGTGCAGGAAGGGGCAGTGATTTGTCTGTGTCCTGTGTGCATCACAAGGGCATCTTCAACATTATGAATTAAACTCCATCTTACTGCATTAGAAATATGGAAAACAGACTGCCAAAGTAATGGCATCATGAATTAATATCAGTGCTTTAAAAATCTCAAATATACTCCCACTCTTCAGCTCATCTTTCTGGTATACAATTTCAGAGATGAGCTACTTAATTTTGTAGTGTTTTGATCCTAAATTTTTATATTCAGTTATATTTTAAAAGCAGAAATGCTCAATCATTTTTTTTAAGTTTTCTGTTACTTACTATTACTATTAACTGTTTTTCTCTAAATAAGCCTTGTGTACTTTTTCTGTGCAGGCACAGGCACAGGTCTAGGCACAATTATTATGAATTATAGATACTGCAAGTGTGAGCATGAATCAGAGATTAGCATTGTGTTTTAGAGGCTCACTTAGATTTATTCCACTAAATGATCCCTAGGAGATCTTGACAATAATTAGAAATACGGGTACTCTCTGCCCTGTCACCAGTCCTCACCTGGTAGTCCGTTCCTGTGGGAATAACAAATGGAATTAACCTTTCATTTCGGTCTTTAGGTCCTTCATGCACATGGGACCAGACTTTCAAGTGCTCAGGCATTGTGCTGAGCTCCTCTAAAAATCTGGCTCCTGCCAAAATGGGAGCTGATCCCTTTTGCAGTTCCTATATAATACCTCCTAAGCCCTGCTCTTATCCACAGTGAAAAAATGATCAATTCATAAGGGCACAGACTCCTAGTCAAGAGCTGGCTGGCACAGCTTCTTCTGAGCAGAGACAGCTGCTGAGAGGGTCTGCAGCTCTCAGCCACCAATGCCAGAGGAAAAGCTCCCAGCCTGGGCCAGGCTGCCTCTGGCTGCATGGTAGGAGAGGGGACTTTTCCAGGCCATCTTGTGCCAGGCATCCTGTGCCAGGCCCCTCCCAAGGCCAGTCCAGGTTGTAAATGATGCTTGGAGGACACGGTGCCTTTCCTTGCAGGGGCACAGCTTGGCCCAGGAGCAATGACTGGCGTTTCTCATTTTCCATCTCCTGGTGTTCCTGCTGGATGGGGCAATGGGAGTGAGGGGCAGATGAACATGGGCAGTGCAGGGCTGTGTCCTCAGGCCATCCATGCACCCTCCTTGCTGGTACCAGCACCGGCTCTCCCTCCTCACCTCTGCTTCAGCCTTGCAAAGCTTTACTTGGCCTGCACGGCCAGGCTGATGGTGAGATCCTTCCACGGTTTCCCATCACTCCAGAGTAAGTTGGTGTAATTCCAGAAGGCTACAGCCAAGGTTTGAGATGCTTGTTGAGACCATCAGGTCTCCAGAGTTGTGCTGTGTCCTACACAAACCCCGGGATTTTGGTGTATCAGGATAAACATTGAAGAACTTAAAGTGCCATCTGAAGGTCTTGTGGTCAGATTTGGGACTTTCAAGGATGAAATACCACTGCGAATCCACACTGTGACCCTCTAGAAGCTTTATTTCTGAAAAGCAGCCAAAGTTTGGGAAGTTTATGGGGCAATTCCTGTCCTGGCAGAAATTCTTTTCATTTCAGTAGGAGAAGTGAAGCCAATAATTCCTACCAGATGGGAATCTACCCACTTATTCTTCCTAAATCATACTTTTAAGTAAGTGCTTTGAGGAAAAGAAATAGAACCCAGTACCTTGTATCCAGGTGTTCAAGAAAAAAGTCTCTTCTTATTAGAAATTATTCTGTCAGAGACAAAAACAGTGCATTAGAGTTGGAGAGAAAATATGTATGTAAAAGCCTTAAACTAACAATAAAAGTATTTCTTGCAACTCTCCTCCTACTTTTAAACTCCTTTCAATCCATATGACATTTCAACAATATTACACACATGAAAAAAAAGAAAAAAAGATAAAAAGATGGTGGAGGAATGGAGAAAACCTTTTAATGCAAGGAAAATATGGCTTGTTCAACATTAACCTTGACAAATTCGTGCTCTTGTCATTTAAATGAATGAACCTTTCCAGTGCCTAGATTGCTGGACCTTGGGAAACAGCAGTGAGGAAAGATAGTAAAAACGATGCCCATCTCTCTTAAATTATTTTTTTTGAGTAAATGAATGATTTCAGTGAAATCCAAATAAGGATGAATCTGCTCACTTGAATCCCCCATTCACAGCCAATGAACTTTCCTGTGAAATGGAGCTTGCCCTCCTGGGTTGCCGTGTATTGATCTAAAACATCTTCCTTGAGCCTTCTCTCTCCTTTTCCTCCTACAGGCAAAAGGTTAGTGTTAGATAATAGTATTAATTTTCCAGACATCTGCACATGTTTTAATAGCCTTTAGAAGGTTTGAAATGGTTTCTGTTTGACCACCACAGGGCTAAAATGCCATTAAGACTTAGATTGTAGCAATACATAACAATCATAGCCCTGTAGTTCAACCTGGCAATAAAAAAGCTAATTTATTTTACTGGAGATTTAAATTAATGTGATGAACTCCTCTCTCAACAGGAGCTGTAACACCACTCTCACTAAAAATACCACGTCCCTGCATATTTTCAAAACTAGATAAAAAACTTGTGACAAACCTTGTGTATGTATTGTGTGTGCTATTTTGGAGTGTTTGCACATGTGTTTGTGTGTCCATATAATACTGCTTACTGTTCCTGAGACCGTTTTCATTTTTCTGTCATATCTTCATTCTTAGCCTCTTTTCTTCCGTCATCTGGCTCGGAGGCTCAGCAAGGAGAAAGTGATTAATAGGGCAGTCTCCAGTGTCAGCATTGGGGTTTGTTTAACACCTTGAGATCTGGAATTTTCTTCTAGACAAAAATTATTGCTGCTTAGGTAAATTCAGTTGAAAATAGTTTTTAAAACAGACCTATGCATTTAATAAGGATATTTTTGAAAATCTGTGAAAGAAATATTTAGACTTCAGACAGTTATCATTTCCAACTATATGCCAGAGGAAAGCTTCATCTTATCCCATTATAAAGTGATAAAGTAGCATCTGATGGCAGCAGCTTCTGTGATAAAATGATTGTGGCAGCACTGAGAATGAATCTAATAAGGGAATTGATCTGTAGATTCCAATTCTGGTAGAGCCAACATTGATCAACATAAATGTCAATAAGAAGATCTCACTGAGGTCTGCCTAATTCCTTTAGATTATTTTGGGACATAGTCAGAAAGTGAATGTGAAAATGGATTTTAAACTGTAGGAATCACAAAGGCAAAGACCAATGTTATGTTGTGCTACCAGGAATGTCACTGACTGTCATCGTATGAGCAATCTAGTAGCATGTTGAAATTAGTGAGTAGTTTTTAATCATATAAGGATCAATAATGCAATGACTGTTGCAGAAGTGAGACTTTTCTCCTCTGTTTTTTTATTAAAGCATTTCTTAAATACAGTGAGATAATAAAAACCAGCCCACCTTTTTACTGCTGAAGCATAAATAGCATGTGTAGGGCACGCCAGGAAAGATTAATGGTATAGTTCTTCCTTCTTGCAGGACTTCAGTATAAAGTTGTTTGCTAGACTCATCCTGATGATGCTGAAGTGTTAAAAACAAAGTGGTTTTGTTTGTGGACAGTGCAACAACAGGAGGTGCCAGCATTTGCAGGATGTACCCTTCACTCTTTGGTGTTGCCAAAATTCACGGCACCTACATGGTGCTGGCCCTCATTTAGCACAGTGAAACTGACACATTAAGTAGCATTAGATCAATGGGAAGACATTTAGAAAAATAAGAGACAAAATACAATATGTACATAATGAGAGGCTCGATTTCTGCGCAACACTATTCTCACAGCACGTCTGTTTCACCATACTCCAAGGAGTCTTCCATTTGCAAGCTCGTTGAAAACATTTTTTCATTAATTATTCACATTCTGAGTAGCTGATTACTGGGTCATTGATGTAAACTGTTGACTTTACGGTAATTACAAACCACAGGGAACTTTATACATGCATTTTCCTAAGAAATTAAATTAGCTCATTTTCATATTACTGCAATATTTACAGACTCCTACCATAGTGCTATTAAAATGAGAACTAACACTTTGGAATCTCAGAGCTTGAAAACACTGATAGACTTATAAAATGAAAACTGGGATCAGAGGGGATTATTTTGTGTCTTTCAATGTAACTTTAATTTAAAGCAGTTTATAAAAACTAATAAAACTAAGGATTTTGAACAGGAATAATTTTAGCTTTACATTAATGTTGTCAACTCTCTGAAGAATACAAAGAGATTATGCTATTTGTGTTTATACATCAAATGCCTGCTTAATACCTCCCAATTTATACCCTGAAATATAAGTTTCCAGCCTTTGGAGTTACTTTGGGTCTAATTCACTGAATTTTGCCATGTCTGGATGGCTCCGTCGTAATAGAGAGCTGCAAGCTTGGAAACTCTGCAGCAGGCACAAATGAAACCTTTGTTTTACTTCTCGTGCTGGAATTGCCTTGTTAGCAGGATTTCCTCATATCGTTTTAGCACCCTAATCTTCCATACAAATGTTCCCAGTATCATACGCTTGTACTTTGTCTTGGATGTTGCCTTAAGTCTCAGTAAACTCACCCGGAGGATTTGCCAGCAAAACTGACAAACCACTGTTGATTCTGGGGTTGGATTCAAAGTCTAGCATCTTCTGCAAAGGTTTTTTAGAAAAGCGTGGCTAGTAGGCGGGAAAAACAACAAAAACAGATGGAAAATATCAAATTAGAACTTTCATGGAAGTATTTTTATTAAATAAATGGAAAATTCGTATCCACACATTTCACTTGAAATTTAAGGACTAGCTGAAATCTTTCTTCTTTTTTTTTTTTTTTTGTTCTAAGAAAACAAGCTTTTTAGCTTGTTTTAGCTTGCTGAAATGTATTTTAAAGTTAATCCTTTAATATTCACTTATGTACAACACTTCCTCCTATCACCACTGAGCAATACTGCATGTTTGTGATTGTTTCCTGTATTTTAAAGAGCTGTGGGTAGGATCAATAATAGTCTCCAACTGTTTGCTCAGACCACTGTAAGAGTTATCCTGGGGGCTCACCTACTGTGTGTATTAACCCTTTCCTCCCAGCAAAAATAAATACAACCAGCTATGGTGGAGGTCTCCTGCTATTGAGAGCCCTCGCAGCAACATTTGGAGCAAGCTGAGTAAATCTGTCAGGCAGGCCCTAAGACAGAACAGAATTTGAAATGTGAAAGACAACGTACATGCTCGTACTAAATTAAGTTGTAAGGTGTAAGATTTCTGAGCTGCTTTGCCTGTTCCAGACTGAGCTGTGTAATGTTCCATGCTTTTTGTCAAATATCAAGTGTCTTCACTAACAGCTCGGTCTGTTGGAAATGGTACCTGTAGCAACAGAGAAATAGAAAAACAAGCTTAGTGTGGTGCATTAGCTTTGCAATCAGAAGTTGGATGTTCTTGCCTGTGCAGAGCTTTATTTATAGCTTTTAGAGGTCTAAGTGATGAACATCCAATTACTTTCCATAAGGGAGGAGTATTTTAAACAGTTGAAGGGTGTTAATTTCTCACTCTGGCTTTAGGCCCAACCCTGTAAATGGTTAAACGTGGCCCAACATTAGGAGAAAGAATAATTTTCATAGAATTGTGGACTGGTTTGTGTTGGAAGGAACCTAAAAGCTCATCTAACTCCAGCCTCCCTGCCGTGGACAGGGATGCTGTTTACTAGACCTGGTTTTCATTTACTACAAAGTTCAAACAGTGGTAGCCATGAAGTTCTGCTTATAAGAAGTGAATAGTAGGAAAGTAGGGCATAATTCTGAATTTTCTATTAAATATATAACTTCCAGAGCTGAAATAAATTATTATACTTTTGGGTTTGTAATATCAGTTATATACAATAAAACATCAGGCATTGCTGTATGTACACAGTGTACAATTCCAAGTACATTTCCTATGTTAATGATTATTAGAATTAAATAAAATGGAAGCATTTACTTGCAACTTTCACTTTTGCTTCATATTTGGCTATTTTTTTGTTGGCAACAACTTGTTCTGCTCTCTTTAGAAGGCAGAATTTCCACATATCGAAAGCATATATATCGCAAACTCTTATTTGTCTAAAGGCAAAATTGATTTCTACTTTTGGAGGTTTTATTATTTTTTCCTTAACTATACTTAATTTTCTCCTTAACTCCAGAATATTTAGTGGATGAGAAGTTCACACTTTGTATTTTGAACAGTGTATGTTCTACTCTAGGTAACTTTTGGTGGGATAGGTGAGGGATGTTCTCATTTCCTGTTGAACCTCCCCTCTGAAATGTATCTAAGGGCTACAGAAACCAAGATTTTGTTTAATGAAAGATTATACTTCTACATAAACTGATAATATATAAATTTCTTGCCTAAAAATATCTTTTACTTCTGTGGCCTGCTGTCTTTATGATGAAATGGAAATGTGAAGGTGTTCCCTGCCAGCCCAATTTCAAAGGCTGGGCTATAGAGGGAAGCAGGCCAGAGTGTGCCTGTTCAGGTTTGTGATGCCCTGAAAAGCAGCCAAGACAAGAGAGGGCCACACGCACCAGACAAACATTTACAGCTCTGGCACAAAGCAGCAGGATGAAAATGTCTCCTTGGTACCTAGAGAGAAAATTTTTTTTCCTGTGAATGATGGGCTTTGGCTCATGTGAGAAAAGCAAAGCCAATTGATTTAATAGCAATTAACTCATCCAATATTGGAGAGCTGTGTACTCTTTGGCATAATTCATTGAAAATTGTTCTGGCAATGCTGCAGACCATTAGATGTTTCAAAAAGGAGATGGGAACTGATAGATACTCTGCAGAGACAGAGTCAAGAGGCACAATAGTTCGGAGAGTCTCTGTAATATTGCCTTGTGCCAGCAGGTAGTGGCCTTCTTTTATCTTCCTAGAAAGTCTTAATAAGAATGCTGCTGCGGGAGGGGAACTGGCCTGCTGGCTGATGGATTGGTTATCTGCCTGCCAGATAATTGTATTTCCCATTGCATTTGATATAATAGGTTTCCACCTAAATTATCAATTACTTTGTTTTTATTTTTCGTGTGGGTTACAGGACTTAATCTTGACATTGAGCCACAAAGGGCACGGCCTTTTCTGCATCAATCTCACAGGTGGAGGAGGAGCTTTGCTGCTGTTGGTCACAGGCATCTGCAGAGAGGCCCCGTCTGTTCTACCCTGGCCTCTCAGCACCCACTTTCTGGAGAGACAAGGGTCCAGTCCAGCTAAGATGTGACAAACTTTGTAGTCCACACCTGCCCTGTAGTACTCAGCACAGGGTAATTTCCAAGGAAGTTGGCCCAGTCCATGCTGTATTCAGTTCCATATGTATTTGCAGGTCTGCAGTCCAGTGATCCTGATGCTTTCCTGTTTCCAGAGGGGCCATGGGGCTCCTCAGCACCTCCAAGTATTGCTCATTTTCCCCTTATCGTTATATAGGGCACCAACAAATGGGGCAGATAACTTGGATTTATAGTTTTAACTCCTCAGTTTCATATTTAAGTATTCATTTAAACTGATGTGATTTCTTCTGTGGAAGTCATTCCGTGCAGTGGCCTGCCTTTTGTTGCATTGTGTCATGATAGCATCAACAGTGATTTTAATACTGTACAATTTTCAAGGCAGCAGTAACTCCTTGATCTAGTTACGTGACTGTCATCTGAAAATAACCGTAAAGGACACAGTACATTTTGTATATCTGAGAAGAGATCAGAATGAAGAAACATAGTTAGCACAATCTGTTACTTGATTTTAAATGCATCATTAATGAGTTTTTTTAACAAATACTAGAGTTTTCCCCATTTTTTAATTAGACAATGGAGAAGGAAAAAAGAAAAATAAATGAAAGAGAAACATTTTTTCTTGTGCTTCTCTTTTGTAATTGGATGACTTGCTTCAGTGCTGTGTGATTTTATTTAATTAATGACCTCAAACTTTGTTATGCTGTTTGTTAATGCTAGTCATTGTGCTGGCCACCTCTGTTAGTTTATTTGCATATGTGTGGGGAGGAATATTCCCAGTGTGATGATCTCACTTGTTACAGAAATATAATCACATTATACATCTTGAGAACAAGCTTTCCTTCTTTGTTAATCGTTTTAGTCTGCTGATTTGCCTTTGGTACTGCAGTTTTATAGAGTTATTGAGTTTAACAGTGGCAAAGGTGACTCAAACACAGCGTGACCCCTGTGCAGCTCAGCCCCTCCGGTCACTGAGCCACTGGGAAGGGACCCCAAGAACCCTGAGCTGTTTCCAGCTGGGCTATGATTGATCACTGGTCAAAAATTGTTTCTGATTTCTGCCTGTTCCAGCTGGGCTGATCTCTGCTCTTATGTCCGACACAGATCCTGTACTCTGTAAGTAACACTAAATTCCATTGGAAGACATTGTAGGGGAATATTTTGTTTGCCTTATTGAAATGCATATATGTTCCCATTAAAGTAATAAAGTATCTAAATGCCTTGCCGGGAAAATGGGAAGACAGTATTACAACTGTAAAATTCCTTTATCCTGTTTCTAGGATACTTTTTTTCTGGGAAAATACATTTTCACTTATAAATGTTCATCCATCTCGGATGTTCCCAGTCATCATCTCCAATGCATGGATCTCACTGTTGTAACTTCCACTAAAATATCTCAGGTGACTGGTTTCCCTGGAGAAAGTAATTAATTTGTCTGCAAACCACTTGTTCATAGCACCAGTGACTCTTGGCTCTGAAAACAGTGGAATTCTCTGGTGGCCCAGTCATGCAGTTGGAATTATTGTCAAGAGGAACAAATATACAAAGTCAGTAAATCTGTGACTTCGGGCAGACATTTTACCTGGAATTTAAATCCTTAACAAACACCTGTAAACAATCCTTAACAAACAAAAAGTAGTAGAACTTTGAAAGGTGCACGCTGAATAACCAGGCATCACTGATGTTAAAAAACACAGAGCCTGGATGTAGTTAATATTTATAATGAAACATATCTTGGGTACTGAGTGCTTGCAGCATTTTAATCTATTCAACAATTTATTGGACAATATATATTTACACAGAATATTGATCATTGAAAATATTTTTCATAATCTCTCTGCAACACACAGTACCTCCTTAATAAACCTGGATGAATATGTAACTCTTGAGAAACAACTCCCAAATTTATAATTAGTAGTTTTTTAAAAAACTTCCTAGATTGTGTGGAATAGAAGCCTGAAGCAGAGCATGGCGATAAGAGAGGCTGTAGGAATGGCTGCCTTGTTCTCTAGAACAGATTAATTTCTGCAGTGGGTACCCAGAGAGCAGGCTGGGGAGTAGCTGGGTGTAAGATACTGTGTGAGGCACATTTCAGAGCCCTGCAAAGAGCTGCTACGACACTGTGTAAAGGCTTTTCTGGCTATGGATGCTTGTTCCCTCTTTGGGCAGTCTTTTTGGATGGGCAGGGTGATGGGACAGTCAGAGAGCCTCGATAAATCTCCATGGTTTGCATCCCTCACAGAGCTCCCTGGCAAAGCACCTGGCTAGATCTGCACCATTTGCTCCTCCAAGCTGAGGGGGTAAATGTGGTCTGTCAGGTTGCAAGCCTGGAAAATTAATGGGAAGATGAAAAGAGCCTGATCCAAAGTTCTTTTTCCTTGGGTTTTATTTTTTTAGTCCATTTTCATTGATTTCAGTGGACCGTGAGTCAGATCCATACTGCCTGTTACATGGTGTGTTGGCCCAGGACTAACAAGACCGCAGATATTTCTTCTTTTGAAGTCACTGGCCAAGGCATTCACATAAATCATGGATTTTATTGAAACAGCAATTAAAACAAATCGGGCTTAATGCAGACTGAAAGCCCTAGAATTAGTGTACAGGTGAACATGGAGGGAAAGGCACAAGCTTAGCCATCCTTCCAAGCAAAACTGAGAAAAGGACTGTGTGTATAATCGAACAGCATGTGAATATTAATGCACAAAATCCTCTGAGTCCCCAGTTCCCTGATGCAATTATTTTCTATTCACATTAATTGTTCCTAACAGATGACATTAATGACTTTGAGTTAAAATGTGTGCAGAGGAGGCCTTCAGCAGATCAATGCTGGTTAAAAATAGGGTCACTTTTGCAATCATTCACGCAAGGTGTAACAGCTCGTAAATAAAACAACATTAACATGTTGATTGATTTATAAATGTTAATTTTGTAGTTCATTTTTATGCTTTTTTCCTGGAACCTGTCAAACTCTGTGGATAATGGTGGGACTCATGTTCATTTGTTACTGTTGTGTGTGAAGTAATGCTAAGTTGCAAAGCAGTGACTAGAAGAAAAAGTAGAGTTTGTTTTGGATGAAGAATGATCTGTCCTCCAGACAGGAAGTCTTGGACAAAGTAAGCACAAAGAGCAACATTTCAAATTAGAACAAATCCTCTTTTACCTCAGGCTCTTCATTTCCCTTGAAATTTAACGGCAGAGTTTGGAATTTTAAAATTGCTGATCTGCTCATATCTGACAAATGCTTATGCTTTGCTCCTTCCCTTCTGCCCCCCCAGAAACTCCATTCACGCATCTTGGACCTCTCATGTGGGGATTTGCTTTCAGAAGTAGAACGAAACCGAAGCCTGGTGCAAGCTCGAAGTGCTGATGCTCAGATGCACGTGAGTGTTTGTGCTGCCCTTGTACCCCTCATCTAGAACCTCCTCTCGCCTCTGAAGTCTGGTGTCAGGGAAGAGCCATAAAGCTGATCTCTGAATTGAAACACTGTTGAGGCAGATAACAATGCTTTTACTTCCTTCTGTTCTCTGAAATTCAATATTGTGTCCTCAGTTGATATAGTGAGCAGATAGTGTCACTGTGTGCAAAAAAACCATAAATCTTAGCAATGTCCCCAGTACACCTTTTTGGGTATTGATTACATCTCAGAATCTCTGAGAAATGGCCAAGGAGCTTTTTATTAAAGCCCATGCCCCGTATTATTCATCCCACTTTTATGATATATTATGTATGAACTTTAAAAAATTCATGGGCTCTGCATTTTTTTTTCAGACGGAGTGAGCTTTGTGCTTATTTGGCAAAACGTTCGCCAGCGTGGCTTTCATGTTTCATTGTCAAAGAGAAAAGTAGCTTAAAAAACAAAAATCACATACAGAGAAACAAAGAGTACAAGAACAGAACATTGAACCTGCGTGTGCCTTTGATCTTGAAGTATATTAGTGTCAACCAAAATGTAATCACCCTTGTAATACCTACTTTAATGAAAAGGCATTGTTTCAAAGGTTCACAAAAATGCTAACAACCCTTTGCATTATATTTAATTAAGCCTTCAGGTTAAGTTGCTCTAATATAGAGTTTTGTGTCTTTAATGGTCTGATTATTTCAATTTTCCCTGATTTCTAGTGAAAGTTACATTTTTAAACTGTAATACTACATTTAGGCCTTTTTACTCCAATTTCATTAAAGGTAATGACTAAAGAGTCATGATTACAAAAAATTAAAATTTCACCATGTCAGTTAATAGACCCATATGCAAGTTAAATGTATTTAATTAATGCATCATAAACATGCTATTCAAAGTACTTTCCTGGATAATTTAGAGAATAAAGGCAAATTGCAGGGGAAAACTCCACTCTCTTAAGTGATCTGAATGCAATCTAGAAATTGAATAGATACCCTACTTCATAATCTGGAGTGACATGATATTTTTTGCATGTTTTCTCCTCTCTTAAAGATGATTACAGTAATATACTGTTCTTTTGCTTTGCTTAGATAGCCCCGTTTTTTCCCACCGCTGAAACGGTAGGACCAAACGCCTTTCTCTTCTCTTAGGTGCAAAGGAAACAAAGTGAGAGGATGGAGAGGCTCTCAGACTAGCTGAAGATGATAGGAAGGCCATACTTGTCACTGTGCTGTGATCTCTTTCCTCCTACAGGAGATTCTTAAAGGAGAGGCTTTACCGGCATCCTTCACTTGCATGCTGTGGTGCCTGGGACACAGCCCGGTATAAGGGGCAGGAATTCCACATGGCATGTTTTCCCAGTGCCAGAGCTGAAATGCAGAGGGATAGCCAGAACAAGCAGCTGCTGCCGTTGGCCTTTGTACAGTCACCCTCACACGCGTGACACTGCCACAGCTGAGGAAGCTGATGGCAGGAGGTCTCCCAGGGGAACCACAATGTCAGAACTAAAGACTAATTTGTCTCAACAAAGCGAGAGAGTCTGCTTCAGAGCCCAAAACCCAGGCATTAGCCTGCCTCTGATGCTGAAAGATGTCTTCTTCCCAGAGCCGCTGGATTTAAAGGCTGTTCCTCCTGCATCCATTTGACTTCCTAGGAGCACATGTACCAATAATTCCCAGAGGTGAAATGTGTTCTTGGTGCCTCTGAATGATTTTCCCATTCATAGGTTTTGCCTGTGACAAAGAATAATGATTTGCCCTGTAGTTAGGTTTGTCAAAAGCAGGACATTATGATGTCAGCTGAGCGATGAACAGCTGTGCTGATGAACTCCTCAGCAGTAAAAATTCTGTTCTCTCGCATTCAGCTGAAAAAAGGTTCGACCGCAGTAGTAATAAATGGGAGGAACATGGGGGAATAAATGGAAGAAATTAGCAGAAGGCCAACAAACATGTCAGTGCATGAGAAGTGCCTACAAAACTGAGTATTGTTCCATGAAGAAGCTGTGTCTAGGGCATACACAGCCTTGATAATTGCTTTATGGATTCAATAACTTTAGATTTCTTGTTCCTTCCTAAGTGTAAAGGTAAATTCTTCATTTAAGCAAAATTAATTTGAAGTACATCTACATACAAAAATCAATAAATATTGTTTCAGTTTGCCTTAATGAAGTCCAAAGGGAAGTTTTATGAAACGGAGGCACAGAATCAAAGATTCACTTCGGTTGAAAAGACCTTTATGATTAAGATCATCAAATCCAACCTTTCACCCACTAGTGGGTGGAAAGGTCCCTTAAGATCATTGAGTCCAACCTTTAACCCAGCAGTGCCAATCCCACCACTAAACCACGTCCCCAAGTGCCACATCTACGCAGCTTTTAAATCCCTCCAGGGATGGTGACTCAGCCACTTCCCTGCTCCATCGCTTGACAACTCTTTTAGTGAAGGAATTTTTCCTAATATCCAATCTAAACGTCCCCTGGCACAACCTGAGGCTGTTTCCTTTTGTCCTATCAGTTTCTGCTTGGGAGAAGAGACTGACCCCCACCTCATTACAACCTCTTTTCATGTAGTCATGTCTGGTGCTCCTGGTAATTAAAAAGATGTCTGATTCTTTAAGGAAACTGGAGAATAGTGCAAGCACTTAACACTAAAGAAGCTCTAGTGCTGTGAGGCTCAAGAGTATTAGTTTGAAAACAAATTAAAGGCATCCTAGCTACTCCTACAGAGGTTTAATATTTTACCTAAAGTGCTATCTACTCTTCATTACTCTCTTCCTCAAAGCTGGCACTTAGTCACAGTCAGCTGAAATTGCATTTGGAGAGGGGCGATAACTACACAAGTACTAAAGGCAGCCATAAAGTGTCAATAAATTGCATAAGCAAGAGGCTTCAGCTGTCTGCGAGCGACACGAAGATGGATTGTCCTACGTCAGAGAGTTTCTTAGACAAAGCTTTGAACTAGATAGGAAACCAAAATTAGACTGTAATGGAGAGATTCCATTCTCAGTGGACATTCTGGTCGGGATACTAAATTAATTTACCTTGTCCAGGGTGTGCAGCCTCATCTGTTACATTGTGGGGCTATAATGCAGTTGTCAAGATGTACTTGTATTCTTATAACTTTGTTTTCTGTATCTTACCGGCCCACGCTGCTTATGTATGAAGCATAATTCAAACAGACTCAGAATAATCTTTACCATAAGAAGAGCAGAATACTAGTTCAAGAATAAAGAAGAAAACATCGAGGACTGTGGATTTTTTCCCCCTGACAAATGAAATTGTTAGCAATTTTTAATTTAGTTTCCTGTATTAAATTCGCCAGATGCTAAATTGCATAAGAGGAAGGTGTAAGTGGCTTACTTGCCTTTTCTTTGCCATTCTTAATCAAGGGAGAGTTAAATGATTTTCCACCCATAAGATATTTCTATTTCTTCTCCTATTTTAGGAATGCCAGCAGAATGTGAAATCCAGCATACCTGTCTTGAAATGCCAGAGTCAATTAAATATGACAGGTTCTAGCCGCCTGTATCCCCGGAGCAGCTGCAGTAGCAGTGAACTCTCCCTCTCAAGCGCTTGCAGTGAATATTCCAGTGGTTCCTCCTACACTTGGAATGATGGAAAGACAAGCAAAAGGGTAAATCAAATTCATTTTCTTCATGTATTAGTTTAAGTTAATCTGAAACAGGATTAATTGCAAAGCTGCCTTCAGAAGTCTTTCTACTTTCCTCTTTTATATTGAAAACAGTTGTCACTAAACTGTTACCCCCCCATTTAATTTTTTTAGCGATTCCTTTATCATTCCAGCTTGCTTACAGTCTCCTCATTTGTTCTGACATTTATTCTGCCTTTCATAGTCCAAAGTGCTCTACTTCTTTATCTTAATCCTTCCATTCATATTGTTCTTCCTACAGGTTTTTAATGCACTGCAGCCTTCACACCACTGTGAAATCTTTTATTAAAAAAGAACTTTGCTATAAATAGCAAAGAATGGAATGTAATGCCCTTATGCAACTCCTGTATCTTTTTACCAAAATGGTAGCACTTTTATTGACAGCACTTGTGAGTAACCCAAGTGACTTTTATTTTGTTTTATCAGTCATCCATGAGATGGGATAAAAGAATAAGCATTGGTTCTTCGCTCCCAAGCAACCTCTCAAGTCCTGCAGATGATCTACCTCCAACTCGTATCAAGGAAAACCATATCTTAGAAGGGCTGAAGAAATTGCAGAAGCAAAAAATATTACTTGAACCACCTTCAGTAATATCAAAATGGGGTTACAAAGATTGCATGAACTCCAACGAAGGAATATATTCCCCTGGAATTAAATGTGGCAGCCATAATGAACAGACTCATTGTAAGCCAATGGAAATGGGAAGTATTTGCATTGAACACAACAAAACTTTCTCTTATGATTCAGACTCACATGATGATGCAGATGATGACTCTTCATCCTTACTGTTGCTGCAGGAAGTACCAAGCAAAGACTGCAGGACCTATTGTAGCAAATTAACTCATAGCATTTCTGACAGTCTCTTTGACTGGGATCCTAACAGGAAACATTTGCCAGAAAGAAGTTCATTTTTTAATTCAAAGGAAAGACCTGAAAAATTGACTAGTTTTGTCAGTGGACTTCAGGCCGAAGTAAAATCATGCACCAGAGCAAAGCTGCCTGAATTACAGTTAAATCAAAGCCATTCTGATACGGGCTGGAAGGACTTTAATTTTCAGCTTTCAGACACTGATGACAATGAAGTCTTGGATGAATTGCATATAGAAAGCAGTGATGAGAAAAGTCCATCAGATTTATTATCAACTCCCTTTCCTGAGAAGTACACAAAGACCTCTGACTTGCTCAAAGTCGCGGAGAATTCTCAGTTTGTATCTACTGACAAAGAAGAGAACCAGATACCTGTTCACTCAGACATTAGGCCAAAGACATGTAATTTCATTAAACAACAAAAGGTTATAAAAAAGACCTCTTCTGAAGAGTGCATTACAGTAATATATGATGCTAAGGATGGTGAGCCAATTGAATTCAGCTCACATCAGACTGGAGTTGTCACCGTAACAAGAAATGAGATTTCAATCAACCACCCACAAACTACATCCAGTGAAGAATACACTGAACTTATACCTCAGGGAAGAACTGATTTGCAGGCAGGAACCAGTGCTAGAAACTACATTGCTTTAGAAAGACAGGAAGATGAAACTGGGAAAAATACTCCTGAAGATAATACAGGGAATAAAAATACAGTTGTCTCCCTGACCTGCGGCGAATCTTCATGCTGTGGAAGAGTGACACAGCAAAATACTTCACGGCAAAAACTAGTGAAGCCAGTGTATGATGCATCATACAAGGCCAATTCAAGCTCCACTGTGCATGCAGGAATCAATCAAAAGCCAAATGTAACTAAAATACCCAGCAGAGGTAAATTTTCTCCCCAAAAAACTGTGATGACTGAGAGTGGGGAAGCACCCGTAGCTCTGTCAGTGGGCCCCACAGCCCTTGAGAAATCACCTGCTCTGCCACCTGTAAAGCTTTCAAGATTCAAAAAGGCCCAAAGCCCACCTCGTCATTTTGCCTCAAAAGTCGACTTTCAGGTTCCAAAGCCCCCTCCCCACCCCCTGCCCGACTTGAAACGTCCAGGCAGAGGAGATGGGTCAAAGTATCCAAAGAGTCAGAGTCTAGCATCACCACTGTTGCCTCAGCACCTTATCGAGCCCAGTAGCTATGGGGAGCCTCCAACCAGAGACTTTCATTGTGATTTAGCTGCTGTAGAAGCCCGGTCTCCATCCCCACCCCTTCCTCCAGGCAGGTCAACGTCCCTGTTGATTCGGCCTAATTATGCTAATTCTCCACCTCTGGCGGTAAAGTTAGGAGGAGCTGGTCCCACTGAAACAGCAAAAAATGTACTGAAATCATCTCCGTTAAAAGGAACTGTGAACTCTGGCTTTCATAATCAATCTAGTCATGAAATGCAAGCAAAAAATGTATCTTCTGGGGCCAAAATTGAATTATCTTACCTTCAAGAAAATGCAGAAGGAATTATGCAAAATAAATGCACATCTCAGCAATCCCACAGTGTGTGCCAAGGACTTTCCAAAGTTTCCACAAAGCAAGTCTGCCCAAAAAACCCTAATCAGCTGGGTCTTCACAGGAATCGTGACTATTCCAGCACTGATTTTCAAGCAGCCAGGTCCTTTTCTCTAGGTTGTCCGTCATTGGAAACAACTTCTTCACAAGACACATATTCCAGCAAAAACAATATTTCCAGTGACAGTGGGGTGGATCAGCTACAAAAGATGCCAAACATTCTCCCCACAACTCCTCAATGTCATATAACAAGCACAAGTGAGCCTTTGCTATCTCAGGTAAACAATTTCCCGTCAACACTGTTTCATGCCGGCGATGCTGCACATGCCTCTCAAAACTCTAATGAGAGAGGAATAAAAACCCGTCTCCCTGTGGGACTGAAATTATTTGTCAAATCTCCCCAGCTTCTCCGCAAGAGCTCTACTGTACCAGGGAAGCAGGAAAAAGACAGTATAAATGCAGCTTCCAAAAGTAATGTGAGTTCCAGTAAGTACAAGCAAAGTGAGTCTGTGTGTGTAACCACCGAAGGTGCAACGGATGCGGAATTAAAGGACTCCAAGTCTGATACTGAAGTAAAAAATAGCTGTGCTGTGGGACTTAGTATGGATGCAGCATCAGCTCATTCACATGAAAATTGCAACTTGGTGGTAGACAGAGGAGATGGATTAGAAAACAAATTAGTTAAGAGGTCTGTTTCTTCTAGCAACAAGTCACACTTGAAGCCAGCTCTGGGCATGAACGGAGCGAAAGCTCGTAGTCAGAGTTTCAGCATTCACACAGGGGAGAAGCCATCTGCCCCTGTGACAGAAGGTCTCGGGAAAGTACGGACGCAGATTATTACAAACACTTCTGACAGAGGGAATTCTCTAACAAGGCAGAACTCAGCCGTGGAAGGGCTTCAAGTCAAGGCTATTCCTGGGTCAGCAGTGACACCAGAGACTCTTTTATATACTACAAAACCCACAGAAAATTCTTATCCTAGACAAGGCTCTCTAGGAAATATGAGTAGTTGCAATAGCCAGCATGGGAGCCCAAGTAAACTGCCCTTCAGATCATCTCAAAAAGTAGACCAGTTTCACAATGCTTCAAAATGTGATGGAAACAAACCATTTTCTCAGAAAGATGCATGCAGTCTATCTGTGCAGAGCGAGAAAAGCACTGAAAGCTTTAAGCACGAAGCTCAAGGTAAAAAAAGTGTTCTGTCAGCAGAATTGGAGTTAGAAGCCTCGGCTACTGTATCTTCCAAACAAATTTCGTCCTTCCAAAGCTTTGACGGAGTAAAGTGTCTTCATAAACTGGAAGCAACAAAGTCACGAAGACAGCAAATGTCTTTAAAATTCGCAGAAACCTCTGAGAAGGTTAATGATCTTTTGAGTTCACCATCTCTGCAACCTACAATAGAGGAGAAAGTCATGTTATGCATTCAAGAAAATGTGCAAAAGGGTCAGGGACAAACCAAATCTCCCACTGTGGAGACTAAACAAAAGACTGGGCCTTCTATAGCCAGTTGGTTTGGCTTCCGAAAGAGTAAGCTCCCAGCACTGAGTAGCAGGAAAACTGATGTTCCTAAAACAAAAGTGGAAAAAAAGGATGCAAAAGTTTCAGGATTTGGAATTAAGCAGGCAAAATTGGAGAGAAGAAAAGAAAAAAAGAAAACTGAACAACAATGTGAAGTAGAAAATGAAATTAACAGGAAAACAGACAGTGGAGACTTTTTAGCCATGGAGAGCAAAATTATGAAACCTTCCCAAGATCCTCCTGGTGAGATTGAGTGTGAACAAGTCAGAGGTTCCACCACAGCTGCCTATTCACCAAAAGACAGTTTTATGAGAGAGCTTTTAAACAGGTAAAACTCTGGAACACAATTTGGGACGTGTTGATGTCCATGTAGCTTTACAGATGCCCGAATGTGAAGTTCAATATATGTCCCTTTTGTGCTAAGAGTGCACAGTAGCAAACAGTAGGTGCACAGTTGGGACTTTAATCTCTACAGGAAAAAAAAACATTAACAATGAGATGATAATTTTGTTCATGTTACATTGTTAACCAAACCATTGGTCTTTGAAATTAAAGATAGGCGAGTTACATCCAAGCTGATAATTCAAATTATTCCAAAAATCAAGAATCTAGGCAGATGGTGTGTAAAGATAGAGGGTAATTAGGTACATGTTTTACTGTATTCCATCTTCCTGTACTGTAACTGGAAAACACATATTTGGTAACTTGTCAGAATTAATTACATTTCTAGCTATCACAACCTTTGGTCACAGAAGAACTTAGCAATTGGTATATTGTGTTTTCACGTTTGCCCCACAGCAGTCCCAAATATAATATAAATCATTATATGTGAAAGGCTAAATTGATATACTACTTGAAATTGCAAGTGACAGGTTTGATCAAGGCTAGTTAGAAACATTTATCACTCAAAGGTCTAGAGACAGAAAGATACAGAGAGGTTACTTTAAACATTAAAGGAATGGGAAAGTAGAGTGATTGAAGAAGGGCAATGCAATTTATCAGAGGAATCACTCTCTACCTGCAGAGTTGATAAGAAAGCAGCTCAGCAGACAGAAAGTGGATCAAATAATGTTTCCTACAGGAGTGTGTCGAAGGGCAGCTCCCAGGGCTCCTCTCTTCACAGCAACTCTATCAGCTCTCAAGGAAACCACAAGAAAAACAGCAACACAAAGGCTGATATGGAAATGCAGAATCAGACCCTGGTAAGTACTTCAGTACATGAAAACATTATTACCTTCTTTTTAACTTCCGGATGTGTTTCCTACTGCCACTGCAGGCAAACAGGATAATAACTGTTTATACATAAGGTATATACAGGTTTATACATAAGGTAGAAAGATTTTGTGCAGCTAGAGGATTGTGAATAAATAGAAAAGTTGGCAGCTTGACTATAGGCCACATTATACAGATAGTCATGAAGATCCTGCTGCTTCTGCTGGCAATTCAATTCCAGTGAAGATACATGCACAATGATGCTATAATCATACTGTAGTAGAGTGAAATAATAGGACCATTATTTTGAAAATTTTTCTCCCCTTTCCCTGAAAATTGCATGCCAGTATTGAACATTCCTCTGAACATTATAGAAGTCATTAAGCCAAAAAAGTGCACAACTGATGTGGAAAAGGCAAAGTATTTGACCACATTTGGGAATATTTGTCACTCAAGAAGGAATGTTCAAAAGCAAAAACATACATTGGACCTGCATCTCTCTTTGTGCCATTGAAAATCTCCCTGTTAATACCCTGTAGTTAGTTTTATTCTTCAATAAGTACTAACTGTACTTGATAATTTAATTCACCCAGAGAGGAGGAATGTTGCAATGTAGAAGAAAAATCATCTTATTTTCTGTTAGCTGCTAGATTCTGGTTCTGTACTAACTTTACTGCACTGAGAAGTGTTCACACAGAGTCTAGGATTGTAACCTAAAGTCAGGCTGAAGGGGTGCCCTTCCTGGTGAAGCTTCTTTTAATTAACCTTAGAATTTAACGAGCAATGTCTTGCCTAGCAAGGGCCTTTCCTATGATGTTTTAAAGTCCAGCACGAGGAGAACAGAGATGCTTTAACCCTATAGCATTTTTTGCTCATTCCTGAAACAGCTGTCTTGTCCATATTATTATTTTTATTAACCATAACCACAATTTCAACAGTCTGGAAACTTGTGCCAAATATAATACTTACTGGGAAGCTGAGGCTGTTACTTCTGTTGTTCTGATAGAACTGAGTTACTGAAGTGCAGCACGCACAACTATTTCATCTGAGGGAATCTGAAATACAAATTCTCTGGGAACATTGCAAAAAGCTTCATAATGGGAACTGAAAGAACTCTAAGCTTAGGGCTGATGTTTAGAATGCTTGAGGTCAAGGCATTCCATACATGGTTTCAAATTCAGGCAATTTTTTTTTCCTTTTTTTACTTTAATACAGATGTCTTTCCTGAGAACATCTGCAAGGTCATTTTTTTAAAAACTTACAGGGAACATATGCAAAATGAATGTGTTTGAAAACTTTCCTCCCGACTCCTCTAGTATCATCTCTTCTTTGAAAATGTAGATGTCTCCTGCATTATAAAACCACAAATTATAAGCATATCTAAGGCTGTCCTTGTAGTGTCACTGAAAGGAAAGAGAGAGAATGAAAGTCTGGAAATGTGCAATATGCAGGAAATTCAATCCAACTGATCTAGAACTTAGATAGCAAAGCAGAGCCCCTTATCAGAGCCACTCAGTTTAACTATGCCCCATTTAATATGGTACTGACAGCTTAGGGTATATCTTCACTCTACAGAAGTACAAAAAACTCTACACGTTGCTTCTACAATTTCTTTATAACTTATTATTTTCTAATGCTGCAATAATTTGCTGTGCTTTTTGTCTGTTATTTTGTGAAGTCTTTCTAAATGCTGTAATAATAGTTTTTTAAGTATATCTTCAAAAAACACACTTCATTTTGAGAGAACTACAAAGATTGTCCTTAATGTACGTAAATAATGCAGATATGCTAATTATACTATTTAGTTTTTAAGGACATGTTAGTCATGGTGAAAAGGCATTACTTCTGCTACACCATACACTCTTTTGTTAGCAGGGAAACAAAGTATCTTTGTATTGTTTTTTAAGATTAAGTTATATTTCTGCGTTTCATTTTTTTGAGTTTCATATCGTGTTTACTGGGGCACTTAATTCCTGAAAGAAATATCTAGTGCCAAAAGACTGAGGACATCTAGAATAACTAGATTTAAAATGTACTTACAGTTATTAATGCTAACTTATGAAAGAGATATACCTTGAGATTCCTCAATATGTGATATTTCATCTTGTCCTCCAAACTTCTAAAAGAAAAACAATGCAAAGTCTTTAAATTCAAAGTTCATGAATTTTATTACTATCATTTCCAGTTATTCTTTGAAGTGTCTGCTTACTTTGAAGCAGATTGCAAAGGACTGGAAGATAGCTGTGACTGAAAACAGTCACATGCAGTAGAGTGGCCTGTCGTGCATCTTTTTGCTCATAAAAAGACAAAATTAATGCTTTTGGAGAAAACAGCATAAATCTTTTGAAAAGCCCTAAACCAGGAAGGTTTCTTTTCTTTTCTGAACAATGCAAAGTGCACTCAGCCTTACGGTTCAGTGCAGAAGCTGCTGTATTTCCAAGCTGCTTATCAGATGTATGCTGTTGCTTTAAATCCTGGCCAGAACGGTTTTTGACATTAATTTTCTAGCAAGTTTTTTGCTTTAAAAGCTATTTAATTTTTGATGATTAAATCACTTTTCTTATGATGTGCCAGGTAAAGGCTTGAGGCACTGTTATGCCATAACATATGCACCGATTAGCTCTGATTTCTGTTCATGTAAAGAATGTTATTGCTGGACTTCCACTGAATTTATGGAAAAAGCAATATTCTACCAGTGGTGGCCTTGTGCATTCACCTTCAGAGGGATACACTTCCCGTTAGCGTTCATCAAAAAAGCACTTTGCTCTAAAGGCCAGCCAGCAGAAATACATAGCACTTTAGCCTACACCAGGGATATTCCACGTTCTCCAGTACTTTTTCATGTCCTTGGCTGGAGCTTAACGTGAGATACAACCATTTTTGTGCTGCGCTGCTTCATTTCATCTTTGTGATTCTATTACAGCCCTGTGTGATTTAGAACAGCCACGGGCTTCACTTTGTGAGGTGGAAGTGTGGCACCAAACCCGAGACATCAGGAGTTTTGTGTCACGCTCCGTGTGCGCAGTCTGTGTGTTTGGGGAACACCCAGGGATCTATCGCAATACTGTGAAATGTCACAGCAGCACTTGGCCGTGCACTCTGCAAATGTGAGAAACTGTTCCACCCATAACTGGGTGCCGAACGATCTCTCACCTCCTCATTTTCCGTAGCCTGAAGAGAGGCATTTTGGAAGAAAGAAAAGATGTAATCAAATCCCTAGGATTAAGAGATGATAAATGCACTTTTACAAATGTAGAGAGGGAGTCTTTGGTGTCGTACTTAGGCTGGTCACAAGAGGTCAATAGGGCTACTAGTGTAACCCAGCAAGCAGGATTTGCACTGTGATCAAAGATATGTCATGCAAATGATGATAAATTCCAGTGGTTTAGATTACAGAACGTGCTCTTGTGAGTGTTCTGTAAGCAGTTTAAAACAGCAGAGAGTGATTAGCAAATAATTTAAGATCCCTGAGATATTGAAAGTAATTTTTTCTGTGGTGCTGCTTTTCCTCCTCTCATCACCCTAGATATATCTTTATTCCTGTTTTGATTTATGTAGTATGGCAGAAAAATATGTCCCTGGATCTGAATTGTGGCCACTGATGGCACATGATGGAGGAGGATTTCGCTGTGTGCTGGGGAGGGACTCAGATTATCTGTCCTCTTGGGAAATAGGAGTGCAGAATAACAGGGCAAAGAAACATCTTTGTCTGAAAAAAAACCTGAATATTTGAGGGATTTGAATAACACAAACTTGAATACCACATACAGGCTCTTAGACTGCACTGCATTCTTAAATCAATTTTTTCTCTGTCTAGTTAATAAATGCTTTTAAACAGAGGTGGAAATAAAAACGCCAAAGTTCAGTGTTTGCAAACTGAACTAAAGAGATACCACACCATATATTAGGTTTTTATTTTGAAGAAGTGCATCTTCCAAGGGTATTTTTCACTGCTGCATATTGTGATTTTGAATGAAATTAAAGTTGTTATCATCAGATAGCATTCATAGAATAAGACAGGTTATATATTCCACTCTTAGCTACCATGTAACTTTACTCTGATTTATTTCTGAAAAATATTCTGTAGTTGTCATGAAGCAACATGAACAGAGTCACAGATGTTCTTCACTTTTGTTGTTGCACTATGTACAGGCTAAAGTAGTCGCAGAAAACCTGCAAGAAGAAGAGGAGGACACCATGACAAGGACTACATGTCAGAGTCATGTGATAGGTACAAAATTATATTTTACACTGGATTTTATTGCTGTCAGTTCTTGGGAAAAAGACACGTTTAATTCTCATTACTTCATTTGTTTGCCCCCTTATGCCAGCTTTAGCCTTCATTTAGCTCCTGGATAGCCAGATTTCATCAAATGCATGAGATGAGTACATACCATTACCATTGTGAGTCAATGCAGTGTTTGACTGGAGGGCCTTGGGAGCTGGTTATGAAAGATCATTTCAGCCTCCAAGACTAGTGGGTTGCATATAGTGGCTTAACATAAGGGCTGTTGTGCATGACACTTTTCAGTGGGAGTGATACTGACATGCTGTAACTCTGTCACCTGGCCTCGAATTAGTAAAATTCAGAATGAAATTTAAATAGCAGAATAATTACTGTGATAAACTAAACCACAAGGAGTAGCAAACAGGTGTCTGTTCAGAAGACCTTAAAGCTGTTATTGAAAATAAAGTTGCCTTTGCTGTAGAAGGGTAGTACCATCCACTCTGCCTCGTGATTGGCATGTACTAATTTTCAATCTCAGTACATGTAAAAATAACTAATAGGCAATGGAGGGCAAACCAGAAGTCTGAGATTTGTATTAGAGCAGTGTGTCACCAATATAAGGAACTGACTGAACAAGAAAAATTCACTTTTAGCAAGTTCCCTTTGCAGGTAGAGACTGCGGTAAAAAATTTCATTGAAAAGTTAAAATCTGATTCCATATTTTCTAGCCAGAATCTCTTTCATTTCACTAGTACTGCCAACCCAGCAAGTCCATACAGAGGTATCATGTCAAAACACATTTCTTTTGGGGGCAGTAGGAAAATGTTTGCATGCCTTATTGACTTGTACAGCTCTTTCAGTTCCAAATTCAGACAAATAAACTCTGGCTATGTTACCTGAAGGAAAGATCCCTAAACTCTTCCCTCTCTGAGAACTCAGCCATAACCTGGCTCCATGACAGCAGCTGAATGACAACAACTTTGTACAAGGTGAGACTCTGAGGGCATTCTGTGTGTGGCTAGGAACTAGCCCTGCAAACAGAAATACATGCCTCTCACTCTGTGGGTAAAGGACATATTTTCTGTCACCAGAAATTGCCCAGCAGAGAATACCTCACCTAAGATAGTTCAAAATTATTTTTCCTCATACTGAAATAATCACTTTGCGTCCATCACAAAAATTCTCAGAACTTTTTCTTTGAGTCATGTGAAACGTTTCAATTTTTTAATCTAGATATTGAAAAAGAAAAAAAAAAACAACTATTTGTAGAACTTTTTTCCTAGAAAGACTCCAGAGCATCCTTGATGTTCATCAGTGTAATTGGTGGTTGTGGCTGAGGCCTAGTTGCTCTATTTGGATATTTTATTTGTTATTGGGTCCTGTAACATATTGTGCTGGTGGCTTTTGAGAGTATTAATACTTTGCTCCTCCCACAGGCAGCAAATCCAAGTCTCTGACAGGACACAGTGGTTATGGAGCAGGTTGTCAGACGCTTTTAAAATTCCTGATAGAGGTTCTGGCATTTTTCTCATAGGAAAGTTTTCATAGAAAGATACTGATTTTTTTTCCTGCTGAAACTCTGTGCAGCCACAGCCTCTCTCACTAACTTGTTCCATGGCCTCACCACCCTCATAGTAAAGAATTTCTTACTAATTCCTAAATCCACTCTCCACCAGCTAAAAGCCGTTCTCCTTGTTTTCCCAGAAAACAAAGTTCACTGTGGGTTTTTAGCTGTATTTTAATGCATTTATTATACTGGGTTTGATCAAAACAGACTTAGAGCTGAATGTATAGAAGATGTAGAAAGGCTATGATTAAGCAGGGAAAATGTTTTTTATATAGCAGGAAAAACACGTGTTGCTGTCTTTGTCGCTAAAATGACTAAACTGACATCAGTCCTGCCCAGTTAACTAATAAACAAGATACTAATGACAGTCTTCTAGGTAGGTGTCATGTGAGACAGTCCTGGTTCATCACATTCTGATAGTGAGATATTCCTAGGTGCATTAATCAAAAAACATGTAAAATACCAGTTGCTAGGTTTTTAATTGTCAGTTGCTGATCTAAACCAGTTTAAGTATTTTGCTGGCTCTTCAGATCTGCTCAGTTGAAAGAAAGCAACAATTACCAGTTATATACAATTTCCCTCCTCCTATACTTATATCCCAGGAACACATGATCATTTCCATATGAAGCAGTCATTTATATTGTGCTATATTGTTCTTCAAAATATATTTAAACCATTTTGAAAGTTGTTTAAAATATGTTACACCCTGGATGCCTTTGCTGTAGTGTCAGTGAGGAAGCCAAACGTGGCCCTGGCAGCACAGATGCTACCAGTGCTCCCACCCCCACAGACAGCAGACCTAAGGATCCACGAGTATCCCTTTGAGGTCCAGTCATCTTCAGAGCTCTTTCCTCAAGCCCTTTGCAATAAAGTAGTTGTGTTTTGAAAGAGGAATGAAGTGGAAAATGCTGAAGTACCTAGTAAGAGGAAGAACATGTTAAAAAGGTTGACTTCCCTTTCATGTCATGACAGACGCCCCAGCTCAGACAGGTACAGCAGGACCTTCAAGTATTCCTATTAAAAAAATTCCTTTATTGAATGCACAGATGATGTGTCGAGCTCCTGACAGTATTGTTCCCATGTAAACATAAAATAAAGGTGCTTTCATTTTACGAAGAAAAATAATTCTGTTCCCCCCAAGGGAGTAGAAGTGTCGTTATTTGTCTTGAATTTCCCCATTGTCGCAATGACCCAAAAACTTACAAGGCAGTTACAGATGACACCTTTACATACAGAATGTAATAATTGGACATTTTGAAAGGAACAAAGCATTTGTTAAAAAGTTCAATGTTTCATATTTCAAGTACTGTTTCAAATTAGCAGCTACTCCTGCAAAAGTGTGATTGTATTAATTATAATGCATTAAGAATTTTCACTGATAAACAGCTTCAAGGGAAAAGTCAAAAATCCATGGCACAAGCAAACAACTGCTAATTACTGAAGAATTCCTTCTTGCAGACAACTTCTCGTGGGAATACTAGGGTATGCAGCAACAGTATTTTTGGGTACACACAAATTAACAGGCTGTTTTCTTTTTGGGAATATATCTGTAATGAACAGGAAATTTAGTCGTAATTAATCATATCATTCTTCAGTGTCAGTATGAACCTCTACTGAGGCTGAAGGGAAAGACTGAATGTGCCATTTTCTCAGTGATTTATCAAACCCCAGCTTGAAAGTCACATGATGATAAATTTTCTGGGTCCAGTTTCCTTTCCTCTTTGTTACCCAAAATGGGTGGGAAATTTGCTAGTGGAGCAAGTCAGCATGGAATAAGCTTTTTGCTAATGATATACTCAAGCTTCACACTAAACACAGCCTCAGCATAAATAGGCCGATGGGAAGTGTCTGAGAAAATTTCAAGTCTATTCTTAAATTTATACTCAGGGTTCAACACAAAGAAAGAGGGTTTCTTTTTTAGTCACAGATATTTCTATGTGTGAATTTGTTTATTCTCCATAGTGGATTTCCAGCAGTCATTTCATCCTTGGCAACATAAGTGAATCAAACATACACTTCTGGTCTAAAGCACTGAAATTCAGGGAGTACCTGAAAGTATGGACAGTTCTTCTAAAGAAATTCTTTTATTGAACTGGAAAGCTTATGATTTCAAATGTTATATTTAATATGTCACTGATTGAGCTAAAAGGCCAGATTCATTGTTTAGTAAAAGCGTGTTGAGATTTGACAGCAGGGGCATCACTGCAGGTAGATTTTGTCATCAAAATAACATCACTGGTAAAAATAAAATAGATTTTAACAATCTGAATAGACCCGCAGTTTGCTTGTGGGTTGTCTAGAGAGCAAGTACTTGCTAACAGGAGAATTGGTTGTAGCAATCCAGCATACATCTGGGTGTTATTGGTACTGCCTGCTCCACTGGAAGCACAAGGTACTTCCTACCGAAGCTGTGTGGGGAGTTAAATCCCTGAGGCAGGCTGGGGTTAGAATCCACAGTAGAAAGATTCACAGTTCCTGGAAAGAAATTACTTAACTGTGCATTGACTCCTATTGTTTGTTTGGAGAATTTCAAATGAAATTCAGAGCTGGACAAAGATTATGAAGATAAATGTAGCTAGAATTGTTGAAACTTTGAAGAAGGACTTGTAACTAATTTTTGTCAAATTTTCATTAGAGGTCCAGGTCATTTGTTCAAAATGGATTCATCCAGTGTTAAATGGGAACCTAGTAGATAATACAGAGCAAATGCCTTCAGAGACTTAAAAAGGTTTTGAAAAGTCTCTAGCTAGGTAGAGGGTTGGGCTTCCACACAATCAAAGCAACATTAAAAGTGCACTGTAGACTTTGCTGCTTCGTGCCAGAACAAAAACACACACTGAGGTCAAGGGATTCTTTTGTAGCTCTGCTGTAGCCCAGCGTTCAATTCCATTAAAGTTCTTGATAATCATCTGCCTTACAGCAGGCTTTATCATCATTTTTTCTGCTTTCCAAGAACAACCTTTCAGAAGCGTTTTGCAGCGTAATTTAAAGGCAATCTGGTCAGAAAAAGGAAGAAACTTTTTTTTAAAGAAACTTTCTGGAGATTTGTCTTCTTTAGAGAGCATTTGGTTGAGATTTGTCTTCTTTAGAGAGCATTTGGTTGAATCCACTATGTGCTTCATGTTCCAGAGAGGAAGTGTAGTGGGTATTTCATATGTTGCATGTGTTTTAAAATCTCCTCTTTTAAGGTTTATATGCTGCAAAGTGATCAAATTCCATTTTCAGTAGAAACCAGGAAAGTCCTTCACAGCAAGTTTTATAGATAAGTTGCTAGCTCCTTGACAGCAATTTTGCAGATATACTGATAGCAAAGGTAGAACATGTAACTTTGCAGATGTGGGTTTGACTTACAATGAAATGTCAGCTTTACAATTGTTTGTATTGACGTATCAAATGCTAAAGATGATAACCTTAGCTGTTGTATTCTGATATTGTTTTATTCAGCACCCAGTAGCCATACTATGAAATTATATATATGATAATAAGAAAACACATTTCATGAGCAGAGTTTTCTATGAGAAGGATCTGCGTTCTTTCCAGTGCTCCAGATAAACTTGTTTCTGGCTCCTCTTTTCGTCCCGGTTCTTATGTATATTTTTCCCACAAATATATCCATTTTCTTTTCTCAGCTTTCTCCTCCTATTTGTTCACCTGCATCGTTTGAAACTGGTGGTCACTCTACTGCGTGTGTGGTACCCCAGTATTGCTCATTGTCTGACTCTCCACAAATCCGGGCTACCATTCAGAGCCTGCCTTTCTGTATTCATACCAATAACCATTTCTAACCAACAGATCATTGCTCCAGTGCAATCTGCCTTTTTTTTTAGTCTTGGTTTCTTTCTGAAATCTAAATCTGATGAACACTGGAACTGAGAAAGTATGTTTCAAATTTCATTTCTGAATGTGCCATTTAATGTACATACTAATAGTGCTTAGTTATATAAATTATCCAATGTCTTATTCTAAAGCTTGATGAAAACAATAGCAGTCCCTCTGCTTATTTAATAAACTTGTACCGGGTTTCCAATGAGAGAAAAAAAAATATTGGACACCCCCCTCTGCCAAACCAAACACTTGGTTTTGTCCACCATTATGTAAACTACTAAAACTTTGGGTGTTTTTACTGGGGTACTGAGTAAACAGCTATTAAATTCATGTTTTCTTATTCTTGGGGAATTGAAATAGATGTGAAGGGAACAAGCCTGATTAATGTCGTAAATACATTAAATTTGACATGCATCATCCTAAAGCATGTCCATTAAGTCTGATATATTTGAGCAAACACATTTACATTAAGGAACCCTCAAAACCTGGAGACAGATTATGTGAGGTCTGTAATGGATTACTGAGATAAATGTAACTGGATAAATGAGAGAGGAAAGATGGTGAGCAAACTGATCTGTATTATAGCCCATGCATTCAGTAAAGAGAGGTGATCCACATCACTGTGGAGAGGCAAAGGGATAAGCCACAAGTTGCTTAAATGCCCAGCAAATCATTGGGTGCCTCCAATGCACGTAATGAAGAACAATGTTCAACTGATACAGAGTCTTCTGACCTCAAAGGAAATCCTCTCTTGTCATGAAGTCTCAATGCCTGAGAAAACAATTTATCACAGTCAGCATTAATTCCTTTCATCAGGCCATTGATAGAAGTTGAGAAGAACCATTTAGCAATCATCTTATCACTGATATAGCAGTTGAATCATTCATTTACACATTTTCAGATAAAGGAAAATTGTTTTCTTTATCTTCCCCATCACCACCCAGCAAAGCTGTGGAATGCCTAGAAGTCTCTACACGTAAGGTTGCTGTCTGTAAAAGTCATCAAGCAAAACCGGTTATCACTGAATCCATTTTCAGCCTGGATCTGTTCCTGTTTCATATCTGCAAAATGTTCCATTTGATACAAATTGTGATAAGGTATTAGATTTTTCATGAACCCCCTATATGAGCAATGGTACAAGTATGCATGGATTTATTTCTACATCATAACAAAGCTGTTTTCCCAAGCCCCGTGTGCATGTGGAAGCTGAGAGGTAGGTGTTAGATCTGTAGGTGCTGGCTGTATTGCTTAGCAAGTGTGCTAGAGCCTTGAAATGGGAGTTGGTGTAGCAGGCATCTTAAAAACCTGCTCAATTGCCATATCTAACCAGCTTCCAGCTTGGCTGTTAATCCAAAGGGCTGGGTTCCCAATTGCTAAAACAGTAATGAATTAATAAACAGTAAAATAAGCTGCTTGCCTCTAGCAATGCTGGGATCTAAACTTGTTCATAAAAAAAAAATCAAATCAAAACAAAAAAGCCTCACTATCTAGTGCCACGAGTGTCCTGAAAGATGTGAGAGGCCATCACAGTCTTATCTACCACGGTCTTACTGTACAGACAGGAGGCATGTGTGAAAGTGCACAAACAGAACTGAGCTCAACTGGGTAAAAAGCAGGTTCATTTGTACTTTCACTTACCAAAATACCTGTCAGTCCCTCTAAATTTATACCATTTGCTGCCTCCATGTAATTTCCCCAAAGCATTTACATTTCTGTGCAATTATCAAGCACTATTCTTCCCCTTTTGTACTCCAACATCTTCATTTTCTGATCCTTCAACACCATTGAAATGACCTGTGGCTGTTGTTTACTTACTTTTCTGAACCAGAGCAGCTAAAATGAGTCATCAGTGATGAGAAATCTGGTTTAATAACTAGTGGGCATAAGAACAACTGACTGTCCTGTGTATAGAAACATCCCCCTAGCTTGGAAGTCCTGCTCAGAGACCTCATCAGTCAAGTTTTCAAATCTTCAGGGATGTTATTCTACATCTGTCCCTGACCAGTGTGCCATTTCTTTGGGAGACTTTACACAACATTTGGCAGTCCCCTGTTGTTATGCTGCAATATTTGCGTTGGTGAAGATGTGGTGTGGTCCTGCTGTTGAGTGGCCTTGCAGGGCAGTGTGCAACAGCCTTAATTAGCATGCCAGGCCTTGCTCATCAGAAATACTCACACTGGTGCATAAAGCTGACTAAATATCCTTTCTTTCTACTGAGTTGCTATGCATATTCTCAGTGGAATTTTATTAAAATAAATGACTGGGTTTTTTGCATGGTTTTTATATGGGTGAGAAGGTGAACAAGCTACTCTGCAGGATGGAGACAGCTGAGAGAGGAATGGCATTATGTGGGTTTGGACCACTAGAAATGGGATGAATAGTGTCAGCTGTGCTGTGTTCTTGACTTGTTTGGCATTTGGGCATAGCTGCAGGGATTGATTTTGAAATAATGGTCTGGAGGAGCCTATGATAACAGAGAGAAACTTTCTGTGCATTTTTCTAGTTGATACTTGTATTCCGTGAAGATGATGGAGAACCTTGCCAATGTGAATAATAAGAAAATAACATCCATTAATGTCTTCTAATTTATGTCAGCTTACCTTCTTCACAGTCTGGCAGAGACAAATCATTTCTTTGTACTTTAAAGATAGTACACATAGCATTTGTCTAATTGCCAATTCTTCTACAGCTCTGCTGCAGCCTACTGTCTAGCTTGTCTTCCTTCTCTGGAGAGAATTAATATTTTGGATCAACACTTCCTTATTAGCCACAGTGGTTCACTGTTAATTTCCTTCTTTGTCATTACATTTATTCACCCAGAAATACCAAATTTTATCACTAGAATGAGAAGTGTGTCTCTTTATGCATTATATATAGGATAAAGTCTAATTATTATTCAAGATACTGAGAATCTGCTGGTCTCATTCAGGCTTAAAATGTCAATTAAACGGGATGGCCGGGTTCTTCGACTCTGAAGTTAATGCTGCTGTGTTGATTTACAGTACTTTACAGTCTAGCCCAATCTATATTCATTTTTATCACTCAAATCAGCTCTGTGCCTGATTATCCTACCTCTTACGGGATAGTACACGCCGGTATTCTCTATAGCAGTGTGAGTCCTTCTGTTTGAAACTTTTCTACTTTACATGTTTTTTGCTCCTGGCAGGGGCCATCTGTGGATGTGTGTATGAAGCTTCAGTCATGCATTTCTCATTAATTCATATACCTGAAGTGCAACTGAGAAAATTGAAAAGCATTTCAAGTGAGGAAGTGTTGAGTTATTTTAAACATGTGTTTCATCTGTGCTCACAGGGACTTTGTGTTCCTTTTCTACAATGAAATCTAGTAGAATTTTTATGAAAAATACATTTTTACCTGAATTATCAATTAAGCTTGAGCTGTATTGGCATATGCATTTCCAGATTCTCACTCTGAAGATAGGATGCCTATTCCTAATTTTGTTGCTGTTTTTAATTGAGTTTGAGCTTTGATTCATGTCTTCAGTCTGACACCTGAATTGTTGACATAGGATTATGCAATTAGTCATCATTGGAGATCATAGAAAAACAGACTCTTCAAAAAAAAATCACTCTGACAAGTAATACCTATGCAATTAGTGCATAGTTTTTAATACTAGTTGAACTCAATTTCTAGGTGTTTGGACAATTCACTATTAGGAAAAGAAATCAATATATTTACAGTGGATAATTTCGCTACTTCCTTTCTTTAACAGGCCAAGAGGTGCAGTATGTTGTTTCAAAGTGGTGATTCCAATGGTGTTTTTGTAGCACCATGTAACATGGCATACATTTTTCGCAAAAAAATAGATTTCCTGAAAAAAAAAAATCTCAGGTCATTCTTCTGGCTTCAAATCGTGATGGTTTCTTACCAGCTCCTGCTTGCCTGCAGTTAGTTCCACATTGGTTCAGGTGGTTTGGAGAAGCAGAACTTGGATACCAGAATGGAAGGATTATAGTGCACATAAAAGCTGCTTAAAGCTCTCTGCACTCACTCTGTTAATAAGTTTTCATTAATTAAGAGATAAAATCAGTTTGTTTCAGGTGTGCATGTATATTTTTAAGTGTTTGTTAGCAGTACCCTTAAGTAAAGCCATCTACAGGGCAAAACTAAAAATAAATTATTTAAAGCTTCATTTAATATTCATCTGCCTTTAATTTCAGCCTTTTTTTGTACTAACAAACAAAAAGCAGTGATGTTACAAAATAAATATAGTAGGTTCTCTAGTGCATTTGCAAAACCCAGAGCTTCCTACGCACTTAGAAGCTGGTCCATGTTTACCAGAGACAGCATTTATGCTTAAAGCACTATCGCTACTCCTATCTGTTGGGAATAGAAAATCAAAGAAAGTATCGCAGTGTGAGTGAAACCAAACTCCGATTTATAAGAGGGTTGCTTAACAGCAAGTAAATCAGTGCTTCCATCCCGTTATCCTTAAATGCCTCCAGTGCAGTCATCAGTGACCAGAAACCCTGCATGGAACAGCAGAATGCTCCCTTGGGCACCATGTGCAGCCCATGTCTCTGAGATGCTAAGTCTGACCTCTTCACTTCTCCAACTGTGGTTTAATGCAGTTATTCTTAAAATAAACCAGCTGCCTCTAATAATATCAGCAAAACCCTGATCTTAATGCTTCTTGTAAGTATTTTGCAGCTTGCTGTTAGCTCCTGAACAACCTCCAGAAAAGCCGAGTGGAGGTATCTCTACACAAGAGTTATTCATGGCAGGGATTGCAGGTTGGTTATGCACTGGCTGCCAAACATCTACGTTCTTTATCCTCCTGGCAGCACTCCATTGATGGAGAAGTGGGATTAGCTCTGTGTTTTAATGTGAAGAATTGAGGCATAAAGAGAGAGAGATAAAGGCCTGTGGTTACCTGGAAAAGGCAAGGCTGAGGCAGCCCTTAGCACCTGGGTAAATAAAAAACCATCCTGTCTTGGGCTTTGCTGCTTACAAGCAGGATTTCTGAGAGCTGGGATGTGTCTTTCCTGTCAGAGGATGGCAGATGAAGGGGAACATCCATCCATGCCTTGAATGAGCCATCCCCAGGAAAATGTTCCTGAGACTGTGCAATTGCTGGCTCCCAACCTTCACATTTCAGGGCTCTAAGGGAAACAGAAGGCTTTGCAAAAGTCTGGGAAAGCCACGTTCCTGCGCTGCAGCAGACCTGTTGCTTACCTTGGATTCACACCTTGCTTGAGATGTGAGGACTTCTTCTTCTCAGCTGTTACTCATCTATAGCTTTCTCAAAGATAGTTGTGAAGTTGTAAGGCTGATTGGCAGTGTAAAGCCAAAGGGGGATGTACAGCCAGAAAAGAGGAATAGCTCCGCAGAGAATTTCTAGGCTGGCCTCATTGATAGCCAGGCTGTACCTGGTCCTCATTTAATTACCTTTTACACAGAGCTTCAAGCTGCTCTTCAAATGAATTATAAGTCTCAATATATCTTTTCTAGTAGGATTAAAATTATATCTATTCCTAATATCCTGTCTCCTGAGAACAGTGAGTAGATTTTTAGAAAGAAAATATACCAGCATAATACAAGAGAGATAATTCCGGGTGCCATTGGCTGTGGGGCTTCCCCAACTGGAAACCTGCATGTAGACCTTTGTATTCAATAGACGCTAGGACGTGTCAAATAGCAAATTCAAAAAATTATCCAAGTTCTTTTTCCAGCTCATTTTTTCCTCTGTAAAAACCCTATTCCACGTAGCTTGCCACCATTACAAGCATGCAGGGATCAGATCTAAATGCCTGGAGGAGCTTAGGAAGCATTTGTTGAAAAAAAAAAAAGTCCATAGATAACTGCTAAATTGGAGTACAAGATCATTAGTATTCTCTAATAATTAAAACTAATCTTTTGACTTACTAGTAGAAATGTATTTTAAGATGGGACTGGAATTAAAATGAGGCAGCAATTATCTGTTTCAACTCAGAAAATACACTTCAGATGGGATTGTGGTCATGGAAAACTGTGAAGGCAACTGACAAATTATTGGATAAATGACATATTGAAGTTTGTGGGCTTTGCAAAATAAAGCGTGACTAGGAAGAAAAGAGAAAGAGCACGGAGTAAGTTGTTAAAGTCTGTGTTAATTTACTTTATTGTTATTATAAATAGGCATAAATTATAATCCCAGATTCAAGTAGCCATGAATGAAGTTCCATCATTTGAAAATACTCAGCACAGTCCTCCTCCCATTTATCCTTCCTTAGTATATGTTGGAAATAATCCCATGCCACCAGTGCAGTACCCATGGGAGTGCAGGGCTGTGAAAACTTGGGTCTTTTCTAGTTTTAACTTGGATAGCCTTTGGGCTCTTTAATTTTGCACACTGATTGTACCTCAGATCTAGATAGAAAACAGTAATGCACTCATATTTGACCAATTGGATCAAATTATTGTGTAAACCCAGAAGGAATAATCTACTTTAAATTGACATTGATTTGGCAGAAATACATTTTCTTTTCTTTGGGGTTGCTTTAGCATTGCAGATGAAGAGAAGGATGTGCAAATAAAGAGATCTGTTTTGCCATCTGCAGTTTAAGTTCTTCCTGCCAATGCCACGTGTAGCTTAAAGATGTTTATTAACTTTTGAAAGAATTTTGTAGGGACCTATTTACATTTGAAATATTCTTATGAAAAGAAAAAAGAAGAAAATCTATTAATTTTTAATTTGGCATGTTTCAAAATGCTAGGAAAAGCTATACTCCCTTTGTGTTTCAGAAGAAAGCCAGTACGTGTTATCTGGTTGCCCGTGCCAGCTTAGTGGAAACTCTTGAACTTTCTAATGCAAAGAAAGGTAATTTGTTAGAATTTGTGCATTCTGCTACTGATGGGAACCACGTCCTTCCATTTTTAATGTCCTGGATACTCCTTGAAGAAGGCCTATTCAGTGTTACGTACGTCTCAAAACCTGTCAAGGCTTGAGTCTGTACTTCTGTAAACAGCTTGCTGGAAATTTCCCAGCTAAACTGTTCTTGATACAGAGCTATTTTTGACTGATTTTTTTTTCCTGAAAATGCCTGCTTTCTGTGGAGAATTCTGGTGGTTACTTAAAGATTTCAGCTGAAATTTCTGTCAATCATGTACAGTTTTGTAGGCCAAAACTTGAAAATTTATGTGAGGAATATCTCAAACCAGCTGTAGTGGTGAGCACAGGGGAGGATTCCACATTTTTCATGAGGTGGGATGCTTCTTAGAAAGAAAATATATCCTTGTGCTACTAGTATTATACCTAGAAAGCCTGATGTAAGCAGACCTACCTGTGATCTTTTTGACATAAAATAAATTTGTCCTCTTTGTTGCTGTTTATTTTTAATGTTCAGATAGATTGGCCATCAAAGTTAAGTAACGTAAACACTTCTATAACTTTGCCACCTCCAAACAGAAACTGTTTATGTGTCATTTAAAGTAGAAATAAGGTCTGTTTGCAGTAATTGCATCTGGTATCCATCAGTGTTTCATTAGTACCATCATGGTGGGGAATGGCTGGGGTTATTGAGCTGCTTCTGTGTTTAATAGAACTGCTGATTGATGCCTTCTTTTAGCTCTGTGGGTAAAACTTTGGATCTTGTGGTTTCTGTAAAGATTTTTATGGACGATTTAAGAATCATAGAAAAACTCACATATTGTTTTAAATAGATGGTCAAAATAACCATGAGTTATTTTATAAACTTCTCAGTAGTGTAACAGTCTCTATGTAAAGAAGGACTTGTATGTGATTTGTGAATGGACTAAGCATCTGTGAAACTCATTTAGGATACAACATAAAAAGACTTTATTAGAATGTGAGTCTTTACTTTACCTGAGGAAACATTATGAAACATTCCCCAGTTAATTCAGCTAAAGGTTTGTTTGCAATAATATGTGGCATTATATCCCCCTTAGCAAAAGCATCTTTTCATTATTGGAGGAAAGTATAATCAGAAGCTGTGTTTAACAGCTATGTCACCACCTTACGTCTTCTCTTTTATGGAATTCATGAAACTTCTTCATTATGTGCTAGGACGCCACCATAGGTGGAACATTAGAAAGACTAACACGTCCCTAATCTAAGAGTGGGACAGATTTTGCTCCGTGGGTTATTTTGAGTAATACCCTACTTTGCAACTGTCAGTGTAGCACTTAGCCTGGGCTGGACCCACATTTCTTATGTTGTGCTGCAAGCAATTCCCTTCACAGTAGCTGTTCTGTGCTTTCTTTTATTTTTTCCCCCAAATTGAATTTCCTTTCACACGCGTTGTGTAAAAAGAGGAGCAGAGAAGGGTGCTGTGTAACAGCATAAAGCAGCTTGGTACCAGAGCAGAGTGAGAGCTCCTCTCGCCCTCACACTGACCGAGAGCAGCACTTCTGAAGGAACACAGAAGCAGGGTCAACACTCAGCTTCCCTGGGTATCCTCTTCCAGTCTTCAATGATTTGTAGCAAGGATGCTTTCTGAGATAGAGGTGATGTGTTTCTGATATCTTTGTGGCAAGTCTTTCAGAAGAAATAAAAAAAAAGTTGAAGAATAATTAGGTTTAATGATTTGTTGCTGGTATTTAAGATGCATTTTTAAATTATCTATGCTCAGGAGAATGCCCTAAAATACTTCAATGAATTCTAAGCTGTCAGTTCTTATCAGTGGAGTTTGTTTACTTCTAACTCTTTAATTTTTGCATTTCAGAGGAAAATGTAAAAAAAAAAACCCTACAAAATGAGCTGCTAGAGTTATTTTCCCCAGTGATGATCTGATTTTTAGAATTCCTGATATCTGCCAGCCTGAGTGTATGTCCTTTTCCTACTCTCCTCTTGTCCAGACCCTCCGAGTGGTGTGGAGTTTTCACAGATCCTTTTTATTCTGTCTCTAATTTGTGTGCTGACTCCGTGTTGAAGAGACCTTGCTGATTTGCTGATACCAGAAAATGTTGGTAAAGCACCAGTGATGGTGCAATATTGCAAAGGAGTGTCCAGCTGTACGAATTACTGTGGTGTCCAGCTGGTGTAGGACATGGACTGCAGGATCGTCTTGCACGTGAAAATATTGGATTGGAAAATTATTGAGAAGTAGTTCAGAAAACTTTCTATGTAGTGTTAACTCCTTTTATCCGGTGGTTAAGAGGCTTCTCAAAATTAAAGGTCTTCCACAAGTTTTCCACTGAGCTCTTACAACACCCTGTCATCAAAAGATTCCCATGCAGTCAGGAATTTCTTGATCTCCAGGAAATAGCTGTAAATTCTTCCTTGTTTCTGTTTTCAGTTTGGAATTGTTCCTCTACAGTAGGACTTCCAGAGACTTTGTTTTTGGTCCAGACTTGAATGCCCATGATGAGAGGGAGGAAAGGGGCTATTTCAGTATTTCAGGCTTTTGATTCTAGTCTGATCATACAGAGAAATGGCTGATAGTGAGTGAGTCTATCTGTGTCCACTATAAAGCCAGTACCATCCTGTGAGCTTCTTTCTTCCCTGGCAAGGAAAGAGGAGGGAAAAAAAAAAAGAGAAACAGGCAAAGAATTTGGCTGGTATGCCAGGAAGAATTCTCAAGCAAAAGTAATTAAGCTCATATATAACTCTCTTCAGACTTTAATGTTTCACGGAGTCATTTTTCATCTACTGAGTGGTACTGTCACAGCACCAGAGATTTAACTTTTACATATTTTCATTATGTAGTCTTGTGCAGCTCTTGCTGATAACAGTAATTTGAAGTGTCAGTGCAGCTGATGGAATCAGATGGGCCATGAAGCTGTTTGAAAGCTGTCACTGGGATGTATAACATATTTTTTTATTTTGCAGTTGCTTCATAAAAATTTAAAAGCAACACAAGATAATGTGTATTCGTTCTTTCAGTAATACAAATTGTTCTGAAAGATACTTTTTTATTTGTATTATATAGCTGAAGGGGTGAATTAGTTACTTTCAGTAATGAAATATTACAATCCACAAAGAATTTTGTGGTGTACCCTGGATTTAGGACTAGGTTTTTGAGGATTGTTCAACATAGCTGAGTCACAGAATTTTCCAAAAATCAGTCTTTAAGTGTCACAACAGGAGCTTCCAAGCACTGAGCACTTTGAAAACCAGACCCTTTTGTGGTTTTTCAGAACTAAAAATTAGTGGGCTGTTTTAAAAATCTGTTTTCCAACTGGTGTATTTCCTTTATCGTGGATAAAGTCTCTGTGAAGGAAGACTATAATTGATTAAAACTATTTTTGCTTTTAATTAAATGAGACACTGCTAGTGTGCTCCTCCATCACCCTCCCAATTTTTTTGAAACAGCAGGAGACTATTTTCTTGGGAGTCTGGTCCTCAATATTCATTTCTTTTGATTCTATGCTATTGCTTTCATGGTCCACTCCTAGATGTACACAAGGTGACAGTGGGAAAGAGAAATCCATATGTCATTTTCAGAAATATGCCCTCAGAAGATAAAAGTTTCCATCTTCTGGTTCTCCCTTAGAAAAGGCTGTAGCTTTGCTTTTCGATATACATTTTGATCCTACTTAATTTTCTTGTAATAATTAGGAGGGAATGACTTTTTAGTTTCTTAGAGAATGGTCAGAAAGGAAACAACACTACAAGGTCCTTCAGAGTCCCTTTGGAAATGGTTACAAAATCAGGTCTCAGATTGACTGTACAGACAGGAGAGGGGAGACTCCTCTTACCTTTGTGTTGTTTTATGTGGTGTTTTCAGATTGCTCCATCTCTCTGCTAAAGAGCTCTCTCTCTCCAACACAACCAGGGTTGCACAGATGTCTTTCGGTTAAGAGGCAAATAACAGAAGTCCTTTCTTATTCCGTATTTTCCTTTATTTGCTAACTGTCTCACCAACAGTCTTTAGTTGAAGAATTGCCTGTCCACGAGCTAACATGCTGTTTCAGCTTGATTATGTACACAAAATGGCAAGGGCAACGCCTGGCATTTTAAATTGCTTTTCTGCACTCCCACTTCTAGATAGGTATTTTGCTATTCAAAAACAACAACAAAAAAAATTTGTTAGAAGAAGTATAGCTGAGGTAAGAGGGTTCAGTAGATGGGATACCTACTTATGACGCAGCAGAACCAAATATAATTATCTTTAATTTTTTCTTATGTTTCCTGGAAAACCTTCGGCAACTTCTAAAATCACTGTGACACATTAGCTCAAAAATGTGGTGGAAAATGTGGGTGCTAGCTAGGCATGGCTTTGACACCTTACCTCCTTTTACCTAGGGAGAGAAATTATTGGTATGCAGTAATGGTGTGAGGGAAATCAGAGTCAGTTGTTGCTCTTTTAAAAGATAATGCACAGAGCATTTGCTGCTGCAGCTCAGCCAGGCCCTGTAAGGTTCAGGTGGATTTCAGTCCTTCTTTGATCCTGAGTGACGAGGATAAGGTAATGAGGACACATAAATATAAGGCTGCTTCTCCTTTCACAAAAGTCATGAAATAGAAATACATATTTAATTTATCTGTAAGTTGTTTCTTACTTGTTATCAAGAAAGGCCCATTGAGATGAAGATATTTAACAAGAATGACCATGGTAATGTTCTCAGTTTAAAAACAAATAGGCAAAACCCGTAGGGGAGAAATATTTCCAAATTTCTGAGAATATTAGAAACACTGCAGAGGAAAAAATAATGAAAATGACTTGACAGAGGACTGCTAACTACAACAGACTTAAATAACAAATGGACATATAATAAAAAAAAATCAATACTTAGAAACAGGTTAAATAGAGATGGAGAAAATATATTGGGCCATATTCTGCATCTCCTGCTAGAGTACAGTTGTTCACTGCAGTATATCTTTAGTCTAGTGTAGCCTTAAATTGTTCAAAGGAAAGGAAATTTCTCTGCTTCCTTTGGGAGTGTCTGCCACAGACTTAAGATCTTGCTGTCAAGGGATGTTTCCAGACATTTAACCTAAATTATGCTCATTTTCCAACCATTAGTGCTGAAGTTCCCTCCTTGGTGTTTATAGCTCTCAGAAGGACCTTGCCATCACAGTCTCCTCAACACTGTTTGCCCCTTACAGAAACAAAAGGGAAGTCTCTGGAAACAGATAGAGAATGAGAGGGCAGGGGGGTTGCCAGTCCATCCTGGTTGCTCAAATAGCAATGTGCACACATCTACACTTGCACCTTTGCCTGTTCCATGGTTAGTACAGCACCTTTCCAGCAGGATGAATAAGCTGGGTTCTCTGTGGGACCACACTGCTCCCAAAAAAAAGTACGAAAGGTATCCCTGCTTGGCATTTTGTACACTTGCCCAAACTGGGATGTGCAGAACCAGAGTGTGACAAGGTAAACAAAGGCGTGGCTGTTGCTGTCCGAGTTTTTCAGGATGCTCTGAGAGATGGGTATCTCTAAGAATTCTGTAAATCTTAATTTTGTGTAAGAATACATGGTACATTTTGGTTAACACCTTCTTGTATGAGAAATAACTAGCAAAACAGAGGTATGGAGAGGCCAAACCTTTGTGGGGTGTGGGTTTATGCTGGAAGAAATATATTACACTACTCCATCCCTCACACTGGTACTCTCCAGACATTCTGTGGGCCTTCAAACTAAAAGATTTTAAAATTCCATCTGTAATCGCTTTCCAGGACCTGTCCCACTTATCCATTATCACACTGTTACTCCAAAGCAGGCCAATGTCAGTGTTTTGGCACTTGTTTAATTTCACTGCACCTCAACAGGGTTTTTCCTTGTATTCAGTTAGACAAAGTGTCAAAAGTGTTCCAGGGACAGGTAACTGCACACTCACAAAGTGCAAAATGTTTCCCTTGCCTTGAAACCTTCCCTTTAAGAGGCCCTTTTTCCCTCCAGATCCTTTCACTGACTTTAAATACCTTTAGCTCCATCCCATCACACCAATTTCCTGTGCCTTAGAGTCTTGCTGCCAGATGAGGACGCTGGACAGTGGGATTGGAACCTTCCCCCTCCCTGACTCGGGGAACCGATCGACGGGGCGACACATTTCTAAGCAAGAGTCAGCGTTGGAAACTGGAGTCTTTGCAGCATCTGAGCAAGTTCTTCTTTCAGCTCCTTCAGTAAAAGCCAAAACTCTTGAGCGAGAAGTGCCTTCAACAGCTAAGAGCCAGGAGTCTGTGGAAAGCGTAATTAGTCACTCAACATCTGATCCGGCCATGACTGCCAAAGGTATACGACCTTTTCAAAGTCGCCTTCCCAAACCAGCTTCCTCAGGTAAAATGTCAATTACACTGAAAATCACATTATTTCTGCCTTGGCCTCTGTTTTGATTAGCAGAAATTCTGTAATAATGGCAATTGATAACAGAAATGTTAAATGCGGAGCAGAAGACACTCTTTTTATGAATGCATAAGGTTAACAAGTTTGTGACCTGAGCCTTATGGAAATTTTGTTATACATAATGCTTATCTGAGAAAGAAAAATGAGTTTAGTACTTAAAGCCTTTTCTCAAGAAAAAGTACTTGAAGAAAAAAAACATATGCCAGCCTTGGAAGTTGACTTGAAAAAGAATACAGATGTTCAGCAATATTCAGGATCAGACTGTACAAAGTACAAAGCAAAGCCATGTTGTGACATAGAAAAGATATATTCATAAAGACTTGCTTTTGATACTGGATTTGAACTAAAGACTCATTTGGCCTCAATGCATAAATTCTGTCCCACTGAATATATGGCCTCGACCTCAAACAAGGCTCGCATTACTTTACTGCATCATACAAACACATTTCTATATATGAATATAAAATACCTGGCTTTTGCTTATGAGCTATGTGTGTGTTTGAGCTATAAAACAAGAGCTGACAAAGGTATAAAAGAACTGGCAATCCATCAAAGCTCCAGCAAATAACTTTGTATTAGTAAATAGTTCCATTGAAGTCTGTGCATTTTTTAGAAACAGACATTGACTATTTATATAATTTTTTGAAGACTTTGGAGTTATTAATATATATGTTAATAGCATTAAAAATCATGTAGCATTAACAACATGGAAATTTTCATAGCCAGCATGACAAATACAGCAGAAAGCACAGTAAAAGTGATTAGTTTAATGGAGAATAATATTGTTTTATCTTGATCAAATGCAATGTCACTTGTTTATTGGTGTTATTGTGATTAGCACTTTGTCAGCCCAGTTATTGCTGCTGTAAAAGTTGTGTTTAACTTGAGTAACTCTGTATCACTCTATCTATAAGAGAGATTCTGTGTAATTAGCATGTAAGGTTAAATATCAAGTCTGAGCTTAGTTTAAGGCCATCAAATATATGTTCTGCTAATGAGCTGACATATATTGAGCCTAGGAGGAAAGAAGCCTCTCTTATTTGTTCATAGGACGCATAACAGAAGGTTTCTAATTAAACATCTTGGAACTTACTTGATTTAGCAATATTCCCAGTGCAGTGGTGTAATAGACTGCAAACACACATTGTATGCTTTATTGCAGACTCCCCTGCTTGTTTCAAATATAAGCTAAATAAAAAGATGTTTCAACACTTAGTATTTTTAAAATAAGTGTACTGTTAATTAATGATACAGCTAAGAAGGATTCAGAAGAGAAATCTTAGTTATAGATTATGTGCTACATGCTTGAATGGCCACATGTGTGACCTCAATTCAGCAGTGTGTTATAGAGTAGAGCCCATGATTAAACACTGTCATTATAACAAATTGAACAGAAACTGCAAGCATTGAATTGCTTCATAAGAAGTCAGTAGCAGTAAGATTGTTCTGATCTTAATGCTAATATTCACTGCACCAACCTTGTAAGGTTTGTATCTTAATTAAATTGTCATGAGGAGATGTTACAAAAAAGTAGTATACATCAGATGATGGGGTCAACTCATTCTTTACTAGACTATTTTCATTCAATTCTTCTCTCCCTCACTTTCTCATCCAAATTACAATTATCACTTTATTTCATATGCACCATATATCTTCTTTGATGTTCTGATTTTGCATAGTGCAAATATAGCAAATAAAAAAGCTGGCTTACTGCTGGAAAGGTACTTCCAATTATATTTATGTTAAAAGATTGTTCTCTGAGAACATAAAATGGCAGAGCAGATCCTACAACGCCTAGAAGTAGTTACTGAATGTTGTTTCTTTGTTGAAAGAGTATATATTTTATAACTAATGAAGGGATTTAAATTCATGCCTTCCTCTTCTCTTATTAACTGGAAAAGGATTTGGATGAAATTCTGCCACTTTAGTTAGAACCATTCCAGTAAGTTAGTGAGTTGTTCCTTTGAGTAGTAAAATATTATTTGACATAATGAAAGTACCACAATTTGCCCTCAGTTTTTCCTGAATTATAATTGACACACTATCAGGAAGATGCTGATGAGACCTAGAATTTAAATAATGTCTCCCTTAATTCAGGAATAATTAACCTTGCAAAGCAAAGTGAACAAGAAGCAAGTTCTGTGACCTCTGCCTCCTTAGAACACACCGAAGAGACTGTAGAAAATAGAAAAGTTCTTCTGGAGTGGAACCCCAAGAAAACTACTAAAACAAAGGTACAAGCTAAGAAGTGGCATCTCTTAAATGAGATGGGTATTGTGGCCAGTGCAGAGGTATCAGAAATGGCCAGTGTTTTTAATATGGTGTGAAGAGTAACTAACAATCTAACAGCTACCTTTACTTCCTTATCCTTCATTTGCTATCTCATTATTTATCAGTAATAATAATACAGCACCTAGAGGTTTTTTGTCCTCCTGGTTATAAACATGTTTTAATTAAAATCCTCACAGGCACTTTTAGAAAAGGAAATGGAGACCTTTTACCCCATTCTTCTCTTCTAGAAAGTTTATCTTGTTTGTTGCTTTTCACGACATTCAGATTGGTTTTTAGCCAGGCCTAGGTTTCCTTGTCTGCATGGCTGCACAGTGTGAGAGCTTGAGAGATGTGCTATGGAAGTATTGTGAATGGGAAAATACTCTTCTAACATGTTTCTGTGGGGTTTTGGGACTACAGCTGGCTTGCAATCTCTAATGCTGGGCATACCTGGCTGCATGCAGGTATCCTCAGCTCTGCTTCCCTCTCCACAAGTGTGTGATTCCTAACAAAGGGATGTCCTTCTGCATCAGTTAAAAACTGCGGCATGGATGGCAAGATGGGGAAATTAATATCCTTTTTAGAGAAACAGAATTAAAACCTCTTTTGAGCCACTGATAGGCAATTGGGTTAGGGGTAGTAGGTGGTATTTGTACATGCCATTACCCGAGCATCATTAGGCTTAGCTTCCCCCTACCTGGTTTGTGGGGTTTATTGTGCTGAGCTGCTGCTCCTGAATGGTTTGAGCCTTCAGGCCTTCCATGGTTAGAAGCTGTCCAGAGCTGTCAGTGTGCCTCTTTATTCCCAGAAGAAAATCAATAATAATGCTTCCTGGAAAGAACTGGCAAAGGAATCAGCTGGGAACTACGGGCTCTCCAGTATTGTAATATAAATACCAGGACAAGGGATATGAATTTAAGAAACAATTAAGATTTACTGGTGTAGAAATGGTGTCTTGTCTACTGGCCATCCTGTCTCTAGAATTGCTTGCAGCAAATCATTTGTGGTGTGATAATTTTGCATGCTACAGATAGACTGTATTAAACCTACTTGAGAACTTCTAAAATTGAACTTGGTGGGTAAAATTACCTGAAAATGTTGGTAGAATCAAAAACCATGCTAAAGTAGGGAAAAAAAACAAAAAAAAAGTTAAAGTCTGTTTCTGCCAGACTGTCTCAGGGGACTTAGCAGGACAAGAACTTGTTTTTTCCCCCATGTCAGACTGATGATTACTTACTTGAAGGAGTTAGACTGGCAAGGCAGGCTTATCCAGTTGTACTACCCATTTATACTGCATGATGAATATAAAATGTGCTACTCCTAATACTATCTTCAGCATTATTTTGATATATTTGCATTATCTGACTTACTGCCGTACCCCTCTTGGTGCAGGACACAGCTCTAAGGGTGTGCACGTACTCGGCGAGCAGCACTGACAGCGAGCCAGAGCCAGAGTACGAAACCAGTTATTTCAGAACTGCAGAGGAGACTCTTGTGGAGTTCACAAAGAACAACAGACAAGGTAATTGAAAATTTGTACATAAAGATGTATGTCCCTCATCCCCACACTGACTCAGCAGCAGATGGTGTCCTTCATTGAACTTTCTGCCTAGTTTTCACTTTCTAACCCCAAATCTTTCTTCAGTCTAATTTTCCATTAGCTTTTTATTACCTTTTGCTTTTTATTATGTGTGTATGCTTTTTCCCCTCTTCCACAGTTTTTGCTAGTAGGGGCTTAACTTGTAGATTCTTATGCATAAATCTCTGCAGTGCAAATAAAAATAATTACATTATTACAAAACTGAAAGGTGACTGTAAATATAGCTTTCTTTTATTTTCTTTTTAATTATACAGCCGGTTTAAATAATGCAGTGATCAAGGCCACAGTTTCCCAACCTCTGTATCAAGGTGATGTTGGTTATGGTGCCACAGTGAACTGTCTCTCATTTTCCTCTCTGTATATATTACAGCTTTCAAGTACCAAAGCTTTTAGTGAGAATTTATGGCAATCCGGAATTCACTGAATTCCAGTAGATAAAAACACATTAAGTGAAGTTCTTGAGATAATAGTTTTCTGTGTGTTTAATAACCCGGGAAATTGCTGGCTTGTCTTGACCACCAGCCTGCTGTGCTTCGAGCCACCTTCCAGTGCAGATGTGTGCCCTGGGGGCGGCGAGGGGAGGGCAGCTCTGTCCTTGTCCTTGCAGCCCGTGGATCCCCTGCAGGTGGAAAATTCTGGGGAGTGCAAAGGCCACTACAAGGTCTTGGCACCACCCTGAGAGCTGATCCCCTGTGCAGCCCCAAGCCTGACCTGGCAGAGATCAGCACCTGCAGCACTGTCACTGCAGTGGCAATGGCATGGAAAACACCATGGGTGGCTGGATGCTGTGCCCTTCAGTGTCTCAAGCATTTGGTGTTTCAGAGCTAATCTATTGCTTGTGATTCCATGGGAGTGAGCAGAATAGGAAGCTAGGGCCATTTATTTACATTACTGTTGCAGCTTTGTGGGTTTAATCTGTAGAAAATACTGCAAGTCATTTTAGTCAGCCCATAAACACTTTTTACAGATTTTGCTTTTTACAAACCATATTTCAATGCAATAAATCTGATTTTTTAAAGAGGTAAATAAGCTTTTTTCTTTCCTGTATTGATCACAATTTGCAAAAAAAAGGATTTTTATCATGTGTTACCAGTTGCTTTAAATGGCAGAAGATTCCAAGTTCAGTGATATCTAATCATGACTTGAGGTGACCATTTTACATAGAGATTCATTAATTTTGTGTATATGCCTCACTTTTGAACCAGTAAGAGAATAAAATACATAATTGTGATTGATATAAATAGATTATGACACAAAAAAAGTATTTCTGCTGTGGTCGCTCCTCAAAGCCAGGATTTCTGTTCTGTTCTCTCTAAATGCAGTTCTCATATCGTATTAACAACCATACTTTATCCCATTCTGTGTTCAAAGGTCTCGCTGTCTTTATGCACACAAGTGATATAACCTCAAAACATCCACATGAGCCTGGGGCTGGGGCTCCAGCAAACCAATCCACAGAGAATATTTTTATATGAATAGATAATTACATTTATTAGCCAAGTCTCCAAACTCACTGGTTTCACAATTATAATGTTGGAGTGATTTTAATTTTCCATTTATGTGCAGGGAACAGAAAGACTGAGTGCCCAATGCAAGGGCTATTAAAAGTCAATGATAAGACCTTTGTTGATTTAATGGGCTTAGCATGAGATTCCCAGTGCATTGCGCAATGTTACGGAGAAGGTCAGTAGAGTAACAGGGTATGCACCAAATATTCCAGATCCTTCTCTTCCAGCCATGAAAGTGTTTTGATTTCAATCTCATAAATTGGGTTCTACCCTGATGTAACTCTGTTGGAGGCATTGGAGGCAGACACTCTCTTAAGGCTGTAGGTTATAAGGCAGAGTTGAAGTTTGTGTAACAAGCGTGAGGAAAGGAGCTTGATGGTCACATAAATATCTGTCTCCTGTGTGCTTTCATGGAGCTGCAGAAAATTCCTTTTTATTTTGTTCTTCTGGATGAGTTTTCAGCCTTGGACTTCAGAAACTGGGGCTTTATTCCTTATGTTATGCTACAGCAGGATCTAAAACAAGCACCACATTCCTACCTTACTTGTGTATTTTTTATGCTGTTACATTCATTAACTAAAAATATAGTGAAAAGGAAAGAACTATCAAGTACAGTCAAACTGAAAGATATGCTAAAGGAACTTAGCACATCTGCCATGTAGGTTTGTTAAAAGAGAAGAAAAAAACCTTACTGCAGATAATTAAGTAGGAAGATCCCCCAAATTAACCATCTTGTCTATAATTTGAAAAGAAAGGAAATTAATTCTGTCTGTCTCATACCATCTCCTCCACCTTGTAAGTTAAGTATGAACAGTCCCCTGTATATGCACTGGAGAATTAGAAGCTAGTATTTTTAATGTTTCTATTGCACTGAAGTTCTGATACCTTAAAAAACATTTGAAATACATCTAAAAAATGTAAAATTACATTAAAATCTATGTGGACTGTCATAATGTTATTATTTGTTACATCTCTTGCAGCTGTGCAGGAAAAACAAAGTCAGAGAAGGTCGTTTTTGGGGAACCCAATGTCGATTTTGGATTTATACCAACACAGTCTCTGTGGTCATTTTGGAGAAGATGGACCTGAACAATTAACACATTACAGTTTAATTGAGCAGCTGAGTGGAGCTTCCAGTAAAGACAGCAAGGACAAGGAGACCCCAAGTGTGAGTTACTGTCATTTTAATATTACTTCTCATTTTGTTCATTATTATTTTTACTTGCCTTTTGGTTTTTTCCTCAGTGTGTTGATTGATTACGAAAACCAGGCAGACTTGAAAAAAACAACAGGACCTGCAAAAGAGTAAAGATCTGAATATTTTTAGAACAGAATGTTACGTTTGAATGCTCACCTGTCATAGAATCAGACTTCCAAAATTGACAAGTGGAGACAGGCTTGCGCTTGTACTCCACCATTAGTGAGGAGTTGAAATTTAAAGCTAGCGAGTAAACACAGAATTTATCTTTTAAGGTTGCTCCTTCACATACAATTAGATAGTTTATATGGAACAACATGTATTAAATTACTTAAAACTCTGAAGAAGTATTCCTAAAAATTCAAATGAAATTATGCTATGGAAATCATCTATCTTCTGGTCTCTTCTGAAATCTTAGTGTTAGCTCTGGAATTTCAGATTTGATGGTTTTAAACATTATTTTGATGAAGATCTCTCTTGATCTGATGGGTTGGCCTTGATGCTAAACTGAAACAAATTTGTTTTCTCCTCTTACTTCATGTGAATCCACTTCCTTTTCTGTCTCTAAAAGTATTGAACCTGACATCACACAGTCTCAGCAACCCCGAAAAGGAACTTTTCAACCTGTTGTTTTCCTCCTCTCTTCTCATGCCTTCTCCTCTCATCATCTCACTTCTTTCCCTCTCTCCTTTGATCTAACAAGCCAATTTGTTTGAAAGTAGAGGCACCCAGTCATGATCCAGTGTAATCATTTTGCCTTTGTGTTCAGTCTGTTTCCCCAGCTCCTCTTTTTAGACACAAGCTCTTTTGTTTCTGTGTGTAGCACTCAGCACATTTTGGGAGTGTTACACTATAAACAAAGGTGGTAGCAGAAAATAAGGAATGAGCTGCTGGTTTGTAACTTACTGGTGTGGAGCATAAATGAAAAAGACTTTTTATCTCTTCCCAGACCCCAGTTTTCAGTTTCAGGAAATGACTGTGCCTTGTAACTTCAGAGGTGATTAACTCTAACCAAAGTTATAGCCTTGGAGCTTTCAGGAATCTCGGCCAAATATGCAGAAGGAATATGAAGAACAAGATGGCAGTGGCCCTGTTTATTCCAACTCTGCTGGCATCAAAGTCCTGCTTAACTGAATATTAAATTGACCACAAACTTCAAAAGAAAAATCCTGAAATGTATGTGCCTCATTTCCCAATCAACCCAATTTCATTAGTACTCAGAATATGATTCAATTTTAATATATGTGGGTCATATTAGAAAGAACAATTTTAAATAATCTGGCTTCATAGTCGGGAAGAAAAAAAAAGGAAAAAAGGCGGCAGAAGGGTGTTTAAAAGGGTATGTGCAGGAAAATAATTTGAGCATCCACTTAATTCCTCATCTTGAACATCCAGAAATTCATAGCTTAATTATGTGTAGGAGATGAATTATATATGTGTGCATGTGTGTATATATATATATATGTATATATATGTGAAAAAAAATACATAAAAGTCAGTTCTGCCTTCTGAAGGCCAAGGTCTTTTGCTATTAACAGAGCAATTAAATTTGGTTCCAGTGTAGAAAAGTGACTCAGAGTTGCATCTACTTTTAATTAATTCTTTTCATGTATTCCTTGTAAATGACATCTCTGCAATGTGCCCGATCAGCCTCAAAACCTAAACAAAGCCCACTGAACTGGCCTTAGGATCCTGTAAAACTCCATCATTAAACTAAAAGGCACCAGGTGTATCTCAGCCAGCACCAGCATTTTTCGTGCATTATGATAGGGAGCTCTTGAGCTTGCTTTTTAAGGATCTGAAATAGCTTTCCAAACAGCATTGCCTCTCCCTGAACAGCGAAAGCTCGATAAAGCACTAGAGATTTGACTATTAGTATTAAACTTTTCGGAATGACAAATGAGAGGAAGTAACCATGAAAAGCCGGTTGCCCTGAACTCCTTGTTTGAACCAGCACAGCAAATTTTTCTGAGCTGCAGTTGTCCAACCCAAGAAGATCCACAGTCTGTTTAAATTAGAGCTGTGTGATCTGCAACATTACTCACAGAAAGAGGGGACACCAGAAGCAGAAGCACTTATGGCCAACAAATATTAAAAAAAAAACAAAAAAGATAAGTTTTGAAGGGGGATTAATGCAGCTTTCATGCAGAATATTTGGCATTTTGAAAAAGGAAATTGTACAGGCTTTGAATTTAATTCCCAAGTGGTGTTTGTCAAGCCTTTAAAAAAACCAAACGAAAGATGTGTGTCAAAAAAGCGTCGTGATGGGCAAAATGAGTTTACAGTGCTTGTCTGAAGAGCAAGTGTGCTGTGACAGTCTCTGAGCCCAATTAAATTGGGCTGTGCAGCTCCAGGACAGCAGTGGTTCAGACTGGGGGCTCTAATGAGACAGTCAGGAAGCTCTCTTAGCCCAGACTTGTCATTTGATTTGTCTCCTTCCCAACCGACGCATTCACCAGCATTACCTCCAAAGTTTATACACAGCAAGTTTCATCAGCAAAAAAGTACTATACAGGAGCTTCAGAAGAGAAACAACTGATGGGCCATTACTGTGATAAAGGGACACTGCAGGGATAGTTTGAGGAATCAAAAAGGGCTTTTAGACACTGAAAGGAAAAATAATTATTGTTACAGCCTTAAACAGCACCCTGGTTAAATCCTCTAAGACCAATTTTACGTTACTTTTATTTTGACCTGAAAAACATATTCTGAAATTATGTCGTCCTTTGGCACACTGCAGAATTTTGGACAAGAAAAGTGAATCACAATTTCAAAAAAAGGAATAAAATGCACTGAATCGTTAGCAAAAAACTTTCACTTAAATTAACAGCCATGCTGTATTTTCCTCATGTAGGATTTTCAAAACAAGAAACATTCATTTTTACATGTATCAAATGAATTATTTTTATTTGAACAGTAACTTCTCTGATCTAATAAAATATACGCAGCACCTGATCCCAAGTCCAGTGCAGCCAGCCCATGGGAGACACCTTGTCAGTGAAACTTCACTGAGCCCTGCATTAAACAGCTGTTCCTGTTCCTTGCAGCAGACACTGGCAGTGCCCTGAGCTCTTTGCCAACGTCCTGATTGTTACCACGTTTATGCAATGAAAAAGTTATTTCACATTTCATCAGTTAATTTACTGTTAAGACTTTAAAAGCTCAAGTGATTTTTTTCTTACAAGAATTCAGAAAACAAGATGAATTTCTCTTCCCCAGGCCCATTGTTTATTAACATATTTTATAATCAAACAGGAAACATTTGGAGAAGTAACTGAGCTGGTCAAAGATTTTTTTACTAAATCATCCTTATGGTCCTAAAGAATTATGAAAAATATGTTTACTTCTCTGTCATTAACCAACCATCACATATTCTACTCTGTCATACAGCCCTTCTTGCTCTGTTTTGTCCCTATTACCCGATTTCAGTCACCATCAAGGCTTGCTTATGTTTCAAAACATGACTTGAGCACTTTAAAGAAAAGATCCCTTATGGAAAGGGTTGGTATCCACCAGAAGCTTCCACTTCCTCTTGTTTTCCCCCAGTTGTGATGAGATACATAAGAAATCTGACGTTTCACAGTTACCTTGTTAGACGCGTGGGCACTTGAACTGGGGGACTCATTTAACAGAAGAGTCTTCTCTGTGCAATGTGAAGTCATGGCCGTATCCACCACGGCAGAGTTCGTATGTGCGGAACAGATGATTCATGAATGAGATCAAATCCCCGTGTCTGGAAATTCAAGTAGACATTAGAGATTGCAGACAAATACAGGCCAAGGAAAAATTAGAGATGTTGCTGCTGTTTAGGCTGCACTTACAAATAGGACTGACCTGGCGGCATTCCCAGATAAACTCAAGGATTTTACAGCTGAGTAAGCTGATTGGGAGTTAATGCTGTATGACTGACTTGTTGTGCTCACAAGCCTCCTATTAGCAGGGGAGAATACCCACAAAAGGACTAGATACAAGGCTAAGTCTGGTAATTGCACAACACTTGCCATCCTCAAGGATCTCCGAGCATTAAGCTGATACCAGAGAGGGTGTTCCATCCAGCCTGGCTGAATTACAGCATCACTTAGAGCAGCCCAGACACCTCTGCAGGCTACACGAAACAAGAGTGAGGGGAAAATAAAGAAAGGCCTGAGCTGCTTCTTCTTGTGCCTCATCTCCTACAGAGGTCAGTAAGACTTGAGCTAGGGTATGAACTGGAAGCACTGGGTACTTTGCACTGCTCACCTGTTTAGGCAGATCTTGGAAGAATGTGCCAGAAAAGTTTGTGTGCCTGATTTGGGTTCTCTGAGACCCTTTCTGAAGGTGCCTTGTTCTCTCTGAAAGAGAGAAGCCCTTCGGCTCTTAAATTAAGTCTCTCTTTAAAAAGATTCTCTGTATTTAAGTATCTGAAGTATTTCTGGGGAGACCATGTGCACTCTGCTTTCACAGAGAATTAATTTTTTTCGCATTATCAGATGTGCTTAGGCGGGGATTCTGCTTATCACATGTGGAAAAGCCTAAGATAATGATTTCAGTCCAATTAGCACTTGGGAAGAGATGTATCCTGAGACTTTAAAGAGGAAAGGAGGTATTGCCCTGTGGAACTACTTTCTTCTTTCCCCTGACCAGCAGCTGCTTTATCTTTAATACCAAACTTTCAACCCAAAGTTAAAAATATGAACATTGCCCCAAACTTTTCTCTGTGGGGAACTAATAAGAATCAGCTATTGTAGCTACCATCTGTATTTGGGAGAGTGAAACCACATCTCAGTGCACACCCTGGTGAGCACTAAATAATTGCTTTCCTTTTACTTTCATAATAACATGGGTACCTGCAGCTGGGGCAACACTGGGTGATATTTGGCCAGTTTCTGGGCCAGCAGGATCTGTTTTACTGTCTGTAAATTGGTGACAGCAACACCTATGTCGTGTTACAACCAGAAGAAAACAGCAAATGCTCCTGATGACCTCGGTCTTAGCTTGTTTTGTACAATGTGTGTGCTACTGCAAATACAGAGTTTAAAGCAGGTCTTACAAGTCAGTATACTAGAAAGTAATAGGAGATAGAAGATATATATTGTCAATAAGACAAAGCATTTAATGGGCTGGATCAAATGCAGAAATTAGGTGATAGCAGGTTTCAGTGCACTAATTGTATAATTCAGTTTACTGTGTATCAAGCACAGAAACCTCACCTCCTCTTTGCTCTTTTCCTTGCCAGGCTTAAGAGAGAGGAAGATGATGAGATAGGTAGGGAATCTGCTTTATTTGCTTTCCTAGCCCTGATGAACCAAGGATATTAAGGAAGAAACTGCCATTGTACAATCTGTAGATGGGGAATAGTCCGCAGTCTCATTCACCCATCTTTGGTGTTTTAAGATCATTGCTTTTCTTTCAAGTAAGGAACGAATATAACAAATCATTGCATATGTTTAGGGAGGTGATCTAGTAATGTAAACATTTGGTGATATTAATACTCAGCACCACCATGTGATCCCTGATCGTGGCCTCGTGGGGACCTTTGAGCTACACATTTCCATTTGTCAAAATTACCTCAGTAGGATTTTCCCACTGACAGGCTTGGGGCTGCCAGACTTCCTTTCTGTGTAATCAAAGGGGTTTGATTCTCAGATGAGTGATGCAATACTTGTGCCATCAAAGCAGGGACTGTCTGAGTAATTGCCCGAGTTGATGTAAGACCCATTGTCAGGGGAATTATATAAGAGCATTTGACAAGGTAAGTGACAAAAACCACAGGAGCATGGTCTGATAACAAAACAGATTTGACCATGCCACCCATGGGAATAATACAGAATTAAAGGTATTTTTTCTAGCCTAAAGTCTGATTCAGCTCATGTGGGGAAATGTGAAATTAGAAATAGGCTAAGACATCTGCAGATATCAACAAATCACTCGTATCTGCATGTTTTTTTCCCTCCATAGGACAAGTTCACATTCTAAGATCTGCTTCCAAGCCTTATATTCCCAATGAGATCTTTATTGTTTCTAATACCTTGTCATCAAAGTTGCCCCCAAAAAGTAAAGTGAAGAGACAGCAAAACAAGCAATTTGAAACCTAGCTAGGCAGTCTTCTGGGACCAAAGTCTCACTTGACACACATCACTTAAGAGAAATGTTGTGTGGTGTGGAAGAACATCCTTACAGCCAGCCTGAGGAACTGACTTGGCAACAGTAAACAGCTGCAGTTGTACAGAGACTCATTTCTCTCCCTGTGCCTTCTAGGTGAAACTGCTGAGGTTTCTTATGCTGCTGAGAGTTTCAGTAAAAAATTATGCAATGGAGAGTGGCTCAGCAAGGAGGATGATAGCATTCTCCATAACTTTCTTGACTTTTTAAAAGGCAAAACAACATTTGGAACACAGTGTCCACCAGAGAAAATAACTTTTTTAATGGTATGCAAGGGACATTTTTAGGGAAAACATAACCCTAAAAAAAAACCTGGAAGCTGTTACCTGCTGAAGCAGTTCTGCTTCTAGCATTAATGGCCTCAGTAGTTTCAGTACTGTGCCACCAAACCCCATCCTGACTAGCCCTCCAGCTGGTATAAAGGCTATTTTATGTTTGGTTAGTGTATTTATAGGGATGGGTAGGTGGCGACATTTTAACTCAAATATCCTTTAGCACATAGTTTTAAGAGCATTTGGGTATCAGTGAGGGACAGAAAGTCTTTGGCATAGTAGAGCAGGCTGTGTGGCATTTAAAACACATGGTGTGCGAGGCTAGCAGGAGAATGGTTTGGATGTGAGTCTGAGAGAAGATGTGGAGGAAGTGGAAAGCAGGAAAGCCGAGGACCTCAGGCATGGCTGGGCATGTAGGTGCAGTTCCAGTGCCTCTGGCACAGTGTCACCGAGTGCTAAACGCCCCAGTCGCTCCCAGCATCGAGTGAACTGTGCCTGTGAGGCTTGTCAAGTGCCACATGCAGATGCCTGGGCTTGTCTGGTTTAAAGCAGCACATTAAGATATCCTGTGGCCACAGCTGGAGCGTGGTGCTCCCTGAACCCCTTTGGCACTGTAAGGAGAGGAGAACTTTGCCCTTTCTGAGTGGAAAAACTTGATCACTGGAGCAGAAACCTCATATCCCACCGTCTCAGCAAGTAATTTCAAATTACGGAGAGAAGCTTGTCTTTTTCAGCGTGTGGGAGCTGCATAACCACGTTGCACACCAGCCCAGATGTCACAAAAAGCCCTGCAGTTCATTTGCCGGAGCCCCTGAGGATCGGCCCAAAACTGCTCGTGTGCGAGTGCCCAGAGCAGCACAGAGCTGTGCAGAGCTGTGCAGAGCTCATTTACAGGAAGCCTGCCCTGGCACAGCGTTAGCACAGCCCTGATGGCCTGGGTACCCCAGGTCATTTCTCAGCAGGGCTGAGTAGCTGCAAGAAGCCGGGTGCGGGTAAGACCCCGACGCATTCGGTCCCTGCCCACCCCCTTGCTCACTGCAGACACATCCCCGGCACTCCAGTGTCTATTTGCCTTCATAACCAGGGATTACATATGGATTTAATAGGCACAGGGGCTCTTAGATGTAAGTAGGAAGATCCTTTAGTCTAATAAGAACCAAAAGTACATACAGAATAAAAGTATCATTTGCTAGTGATTCCCCCGAGTGGAAAATGTTCTGGGCTGTTTTTCAGAGGTTTGACAGATGGAGCTGATGTGATTTGCAGCACAGCCCAAAGTGCACTCATGTTTCTGCCATTTGTAACCGGGCGCTCTCCAGCCCCCCATCTTTGGAAAAAAAGCTGCAGGTTTCATTTCTCTCACTGTCGAATTGGAATATTATAATAATACTGTGGGCCAAAATGGAATTCAGGGCACATTAACAGCAAAAAATGATAAATACTAGTAAGCATGTGAGATAGTGTAATTGTTGTAATGGTAGAAATGATATTAGTAATAAAAGAAAAAGCTGAAAAATAGATTGGATCCAATAAACATTGGATTGACTCAATCAAGATATGAGCAGTAGGGCACAGAGGTGTATTCAGTGAGCTGTTTGTTTTCAGAAGCTGGAAAATATTTTGACTCCAAGAGGAGCATGTGATTAGCAGAGTTAAATGAGATGAATAACGCTGTAATATTTTTGTGAATTGTTTTTCCAGCTGAAACTTGCCTTCCCCATCTATAACAGCGATATGTTTTGCATAAGGCACTCAAACATCATGCAGAGAAGGGTGGGAAATGACTGATCTTTTAGTGTGAGAGTTGTGTACCAAGGAGAATACATGAGGAGTAAGTTACACAGCTGACGTTAGCAAATTATTTTTGTTTTTAAGAGGACACTTTTTCTTTCCATATGCATATGACAGTAATATCCTAATCAACATGGTCTTTGAAAAGAAGGCAAGTTTTATGTCAAATATTGACAAAAAACATATTGAAATAATTTGTTGATGTTTATAGTTTGTTCCACTGGCTGTTTTCCTTTCCCAAAAGTGATTTGCCTTTTATTGAAATGAGAAGTTAAGCTAGCATTTGTGCAGTACGACACACAGATTCTCTAAAACCTTAAGAAAAATATTGGTAAATATTTTTACAAATTAAAACATTCTACTTTATAGCAAGTCCCAAAGTGTAATATTTTATCTCTTACTATATTTTTAGGCCCCAATACCCGAATTTCAGGCTTTTGCAGCATTCATATTAATTTAATGACAAGTAATGTTTGTATTTGATAGGAGAAACAAACATGGTATTTAGCAGATTTAGCAGCAATAGTGACACAGGGAACTTTGTGAAGTTCTTAAGATGTAGCTACATAATTTAAATGTCTAATTATCTTTCACAAAGGCTAAGAAGAGTGACATAAGTTTTCATAGCACATGTCAGAGTCCTCCCAGCCTGAGCTGCTCATCAATCCATCAATGACTGAGACACAACCTGATGGCTCTGCTCCCATTAGTGCCACCTTCTCTCAATTTCTCCCTTCTTTGCTTCCTCATTAATAGAGGTCACTGAAAATTTTACATACTGTAAAAAATTGTAGCCTCAAGAACTTCCCTTAGCTAGTCTAGTGTTATTCTCAGCAAATGAAACCCCGAGTGATTATTATCTGAAAAATTGCCAGTCAAACACTTAAAAGTGATTTTTTCTGACATCCTATTACATATGCACATATCCTGTGGGTTACTGAGTACTCTGTAAAGCAAACTGTAAAACAAGGCCTCAGATGGGTTTGGGAGGATGAAGAAGAAAGCAGAAGTGGGTGGAAAAGAAGAAATTAAATATGAATAGGGTGTGTTGCTGTGGATTATAAAGTTAAAATGTTAACTATGCAGTAATAGTCTATGATATTTCTTCTAACAAAAAAAGTTACCAGGTTGGGAAACTTGTTGGTAACACATACAACAAGACAAAAAGCAGATTTGAAATGTAAAAGAGTTTCAGACAATTCCTGAAATTGAGGAGCAGAAGTAGCAAAGCAGACAGCACGTGCTTCCTGCTTGCTCTTGCAAGAATTATTTTTCTATGCATAGCCTAAGAGGAGACTTGTTTATGGCCTCTAATCAGTAAATATAAAGGTCAGGGATTTTTCAAGCTTCTTTTTTTAATGGCTGTGCCTAAATGGATATTTAGGTGCCCAGTTTTCAAAGGTGCTACAAATCTGTAGCTTTTGTGATGTCTCTGACCCATTCATGTTATTTGGATCCTGTGAAAATCATGGAGTTTATACAGGTGCTTGAAAATTGGTTTAGATATTCTCCCTGTAACTGGCAGAATTTTGGTCTGTAGCACCCTGCTTCTGTGCATTGGCTCTGTGGGCAATGACATGGAATGTCAGCAGACATTTCCCCCAAGTTAAAAGGAAGGCCAAATACTGTGCATTTTTAATCTGGTCCTACTGTGTTCCCACTAAGGTCATATCATAATGAAATTCTTCATATTTTTAAAATCATTTCTTTATTGCATTTCCCTTAACATTAGTGTATGAGCAACTGGAAAAAGCTTAAACTTTCATTTGTATCATTTTGCAGAATATTTTTACTATCACTATTATAGGAACATCATCCTATCTTTTAGCGTTTCCTAGAACCACTATAACAAGCCAAGGTACAGAGAGCTCAACATTTCTAATACAGCATTTCTACGAATAAAATCCATTGTGAAAACATGGAAGCTGTGTTATGACATCATAAGTGGCATGGTGTTGAAAACAGGGGCAGCAGAGCAAGCCAAGGACAGCAGCCACCACCTAGGAGTTGTGTCCAGTGAGGGCTGGAGCCTTCCTGGCTGACTGCTAAAGACTAAATTGCCTTTAGAGGGTCTGTTTGTTTGTGGCAGTTCCATCACTTGTCGTGGTGATCCAAGAAGATTAAGTGTCTGGCTGGGCAGGAAATTTAGGTATGGAGACATTTATCTTCTTGTCTTGTTCTACAAGGCAGATCCTGCTGGGTTTCTCCCTCCCATTACATAAAAGCTGCCTGGCTGCCCAATTAGTGTGCTTGGGAAGCGGAAAGGGGGCTAACGCTGATGTCACCCACAGGCGTCACACGCTCTGCATTTAGCTCAGCGCTGTCCTTCTGTTCCTGTGAAAGTGTTGGGGAGCCCACTCTCTCTCCTCCACAGCCAAAAACTTTCCTACAAAGCAGGGAATGCTCCGGACTTGGGATTTCAGATATCTCGTGCCATTCCTGGGGGAGATATCTGTGGGAAGCAGAACTTTTGCCTCCATATCCTGTTTCTCCGGTAGGCATGGAGTCTGGATGTCAAAGGATAGAAAAATCCAGATTTATGAATGCAGCTTTACGTGGATAATTACCATTCATATTTACCCAGGGGGAGAAAGCACTCAGTGTCCATAGGTCCTAGGACACAGGGCATGAAGACAAACATCTCCGTAGGCTCCATAGGCTCTGGAGAGCACAAACCCCTGGGAGTTTACACAGGGCAGTCCAATAGGAATGAAATCATCCATGAGTCCAATTGATACATCACAGCCTGCCTTGCTGCTGCTGGTGGCATTAGCATTTGCTAACCTGTGCTAAGCCAATTTTGTGAGACAGTTGGGAGTTTAACAAACGTATTTCAAATTGTATTTTGGAGAAATCTCAAGCATGCGGAGAACTGGTCATGTTCTGTTCATTGCAGCAGATGGCATCCCATTTGGTGTTTGTTAGCTTTGTTTGCAGCTCAATATTTTGTTTCTAGGGGAACTCAGTAAGTTAAATAATTTATCTCTCTAATGCATCAAGAGTCTGATCCAAACTCTACTGAAGTCAGTGCAAAACATTTGATTAACTACCACGTTCAGTGGATTAAATGCCAGGTCCTGTATGTTGAAGAGTGTTTCAGATGCTCCCTAGTGAGAACAATAGGCCTCTGTCTTTGCATGGAGAAATTTTTGCCTGCAAATAAAAAAAATATTCAAATACTGACAAAAAGCTTAGCAGACAAGAGTGCAGGACTGTGGAGATAGGGATGACGTTCTGGTTGAATGTCCAAATTGCTAAACCTCTCTTGCTGTTAAATTCCCCATTTTTTAAATAAAGAATATAAATAATACCTTCCAACTGCATTTGGAGTTTAATCTAGTACTGTTAGCAGGCTGCTTCGAGAGCTTTGAAGGCCCCATAGCAGAGCTAAGCAAATAATCATTATCACTTAATATTCTCATCAAGCATTCTTGCTCAAGATGGGATCTTGCATTACAAGGGCGAGCCATAAACACATCGCTCTTCTGATGAGAAATTTTCAGAATGTCAGAAGCAAATTCACACACTGATCCTGCAGAGTTTTGCATGGGCAGAACTCTACCACCTTCTGCAGTCCTGCTGTCCATACAGGGCTCCTAACCATGTCTGTGCATGGAGGAAATTTTTATTCCATTGTTATGAGTATTTGAATCCTGAATAATCTAAGATATTGAAGAAATCAACACTTAAAAGAATTTTTTTTTTTTGTATTCCAGTAAATATTAAATGCTTGCTCATTTTCACCAACATTTTTTCAAATTATTCATTCACTAGTAAGGCCTGGCAACTGCTTTATTCTGTATTTTCATCCAAATTTTCTGTTTGTATCTTCTCTGGGCATTCAAAAAGTGAGTGTGTATTAGCTGTACAATGTGTCTGCATGAATTACAGTTGTATTTTAGTCCTCCTAGTGGCCTATTGTATTAACAATATTACAATCTGTGGTTTGGGCATAGGAACATGTTCTATATCACCAGTATCTCACTGAACCTTGCAGCATGGATACTGCAGTAACACTTCTGTATTTCTAAGGTCAATAAATCTAAAGCATTTGTCCAACAAATCCAGTCATGTGGCAGCTCTCACGTCACACATTTCTCTTTTTATACACAAATTGCAGTAAAATCAATGCAAAAAAATACTCCGTTATTCTGTCCCTGCAGGAAGCCCACTATGGGAGCAGGAGCCTGTGCTGGTTCTTCACACCAATTCCTTCTTCAGTCATTCCCAGCAAACGTTTTCTCACAGCCAGACAGGGGGGTCAGACCCCCACAGAACCAGGGTTCCCAATATGTATTTTCACTGTGCCTCCTTTCTCTGAAAAAGCCTCGAAAGCCTTGCCAAAAATACCACCTCGCAACCTAGGAAGGGCCTTTTGCAGCCCAGGTGGGCTCGGCACAGTTACCAGCCTTTCAGGTCCTGTTTAAAAGCTTAACCTGAACTTTGCTGGTATCCAGGGAAGCTGAAGGTGGAAAGGTAAAGGTGTGTCCAGCACTCGTCCTTGAGTCTTCTGTTTCGAGGCTGTGCCCCTCACAGAGAGTTTGCAAGCACTACTGCCTCTTGCCAGATCCCTGTGGGAAACATTCTGTATGCCTGGCTGAGCCACGAAGTAGGATAGAGCTTCTCATGACCAGAAACAGATGTACTCGTTTCTAAAAGATGAAGCAAACACATCTAAATCCATAAATTAACTACAATTCCCCTCGGATCACAGCCAGATGATATGCATGTTAATCAAAACGGATATCACTGCTTTAATTCAGCGAGGAGGCAAGTTCAACCCTTATAAATCTCCTGGCTGTAGGAGCTTCCATCTGCATCTCCAGCGGTGGTCATCTTGGTGCCCAGCATTGTTCTGCTTAATTCTAAATTCTTATTTCTAGTAATTCTAATTCTTAATTCTCTTAATAATAGAGAAGCAGTGTTTCTTTTTGAGCATCCTTTAGAGTTAAAAAAAGGACTATCACCTGCCATCAGCGTTTGGGACACGAACTGCCTGTTCCTTGCACATACCCCAGTGTGCATTTTGCACACACAAAGTAGATGTTTTAAGAGTGTGAATGGCTGGCCCCAGTGTCAGGAGCAGCCAAAGAAAACTGCAGGGAAAGGAACAAAGATCCCACATCCCAGTGGGCACGTGCATGGGAGCATTGCTGACATCCCTTCCTCCTGTGCATCTCCAGCCACAGGCAGACACCTGCAGCTCCCTGTGGTTAATCCAGGAGCTCCAGCCAACAGGCCTGGGTTAGAAAACCTGTCCTTCAGCACACCTGAAACTCAGCCATTACTTTCTTAGCTTTTAAATTGCATTTTTTACTTGGTTATCTTCCAACAGATTTTCTAAATTCTTGATTAATTTTGGGTTGGCTATTTAATACAGTGTTTGGTTAACTAATTCGTGTAGTTGTTTATAATTATTGCCTTGCTATAAAATCATCTTAATAGAAGGTTGGGGTTTTACTGTTTTCTTTCCAGTAGAATAACAAGTTATTTTATTATTCAAACAAGGCTTACTTCCTGCTGTTTTCAATAAGATTTTTAATAAATATGTAAATTTTAAAATTAATTTACTGCATACGTTTGGCAGCATGATTCTTGAACTGACAAAAGTTTGATGGATTGTAAAATTATCCTCCATAAAAATCATCAGTCATAGTAAACAGAATTTATCAGCCTCTGGTAATTCTACAGCTTTTTCTTCATCTTATCTCCTGTTAGGAACTCACTTAAAATTGATTATAATATAGTATGTTTCTAGAAACGTAATTCATTCATATATTAATTAGATTTTAGGTTAATATCCTATCATGGAATAGGACATGAGCCAACAGTGTTTTCCAGTTGTTACAGAACCACAGTAGAGAAACCTTGATTACTGTTCCCGTGTGGTTTAACTGCCAGGACTAATCACTAATCAAATTCAAACAACATAAAATGGAACATCCTTCATAGCATTTATTTTCTAGCTGACTTACACTATGGGCTTTTTATTGATACAACTTGCTGTGCTGAAATGACCTAAAAATTGCAAGAGAGGATTTATCCTTCTACTTTAATTTGGTTCTGCAACCTATGCCTGAAACTCTGTCTTGGATTTTTGAGCGTGTTGTGCTGCTGTCCCTGAAATACTCTGCCCTACAGCAGAGATAAATTGTTTGCATAAATTTAGAAAGTTCACGTAAATAACTGTACTGTTATGTTGGATTTGATAGCAGATGAGCTTAAAACATAGGTTTCCATCTGCAATTCATGCTTTGCTTGAACCAGTGCTGAAAACTTTGCAGCTCATAACGTCAACTGGAGAGGTGGCAAGTGCGGTCATGTAACCAGCATCATTATTTGCATCTATCCTGTCCCAGTTTGCTCTGATTACAAAGGAACTTCTCTAGTCTCATTGCACAGAGTCAGAAAACAGTATGCGTGTGGCTCAGGCTGCTACAGATTTACTGGGAAGGCAGCCTGGGTTCTACCCTCTTCCCCTGCTCCTCCAGGAGCATTCAGCAGTGCAGGACTGCCCAGCCCCAGCCCCTAATCCTCACTTAGGGAAGGTGCAGAGGAGAGCACACCTAGTGGGTTTCATTAGTGCCATTTAGAGAGCACACCCTAGTGGGTTTCATTAGTGCCATTAGTTTCATTTCAGAGGCCAGGTGCCACAGAAGGGGAAAGAAAGGGCAGTGGGTTTTGGTTAGAACCATTAGAAGTAAAATCTGATATGTAGGGAGTTGATTAAAATCTGTAGTGGAAAGGGAAACGTGGAAAAAAAAGGGAAAGTGGAAAGCTTCAGGCTTCTAAAATAAACTATGTTGTTTGACTAGAGTTTAAGCAAGCTAATTCAGAATTTTTTAACAATGAAGAAGACCCTGTTTCCAAATTCTAAAATTTTGACCTCTATATTCCTGGCGAGAGCTTGGAAGAGCTTTAGTTCTGATGTGTGTGCACCATGGACATGAAGGCTCCCTCTGCAGCGGCTGAGCATTGAGGTCACACGGAGGGGAACTGATGGGTCTGGGAAGATTGTCTCTTCCCAAATTTCCTTCCTCCTCAGAGGCTTAAAATAAAACAGCCCTGTTTGCTGTGGAACTCACTCCTTTGTTTAAGCTATCTCTGTGAATCATTTTGAGAACTTGCAAGAAGGGACATTCCCTTTCCTTCCTCTGCAGATCTCCCAGCGGAGATTCATTCTCATTGAACTCTCCCCCAGACAGCACAGCCCTCTTAATGCATAGAACAAGCCAGTCTTCATAGCTGGGAGAATTATTTGTACGTGGTTTTGTCATACTGCTGATTTGCTCTTGATCCTGCCATATAATCTTGCTTCTTCAGTGGTTGGGCTCAATGATCTTAAAGGTCTTTTCCAACCTAAACGGTTCTGTTATTCCATGATTCTCTTTCTACTGCTTCTGTCTTTTTATCCACAGGTCAGCTGGATGGTCACAGGCTATGAATCTAGTCCAGGACACAAAAGACAGGATTACTAGTGAGGAAAATCATTACCCACTTCCAGTTACCTCTTACAACACAATACAATACAATACAATACAATACATTACATTCTTGGAGTGCAATTCCATTTTCCCAATTCCAGTATTCTGGGTGACTGACGTACAGACATTACAGGCCAGGAACTGAAGCATCACTAGAGAGAGAGGGGATAAGTGTCTTTGTAACTACCAAAATAAATGGTTTTATTCAAAAAAGAGAAAGGCGGACGATGAAGACAGGTAAGAACACAGCTAATACTCAGGAACAGTAGTCTGAGAATAGTTCAGCCATACAGAAAAAATTACTCTGATTACTGAAAATGCCCATGAGATTATATGTTATATGAGTACAATCCTGCATTTACAGAGTTTTAGAGGATTTTTTTCTCTTCAGTCAAATGGGAGATAGAATCTGTCTCTTTAAGAACTGCATTTGGTACCGGATTTAAAAAAAATATTCAAACTATACTTTTTTCCCCTCCTTGATTCACTTATGTGTAACTATCCCAATTAAAAAAAAAAAATCCTTCAAACCTCTAGTCTAGGATAAAATTGTAGCCCCTTCTTTGTATAAAGCCTCTTCTTTATTGAAACAATCAGCCAGGCTTTCATCAAGGTAAGGGTAACTACTTCCATTCAGTAGGACAAACCTCTGTGTATTTAAATTCTGTGAGGTGAAATACAGCCTGATGAAGACTGAAACAGCGAAGTTATTTAGGACTGCATAGTTCCAGTACCCTTTGGTTATCATTGGCAACATAACCCTTCACATAATTCTGTCAAGGGAGAGTATTGATTTTCAAATGGTTAAGCCAAGTTCAGTAACTTTGTCACCAATCTTACCTTTCAGTATGACTTTTTTTCGCTGCCATTTTTTTCAATCACTAGAAAATCAGAAAAATTTTGCTATTTAAGTCCCTCTACAAGTAAAGCTAAAAGGATCTCTGCGGAGTAAAGTGAATCCTTTACATCTCTTGTTCATTTTCAGTCCATCAGGTTCTAAAAATGAGTAACAGCTTCCTTTCTCACCATGGATATTTCTTCCTTAATGCCTTGTGGTGAGCTTCTGATTGCACTAAGCATTGCTGTTAGTGGGTAGATTCCCTCTGTGAGAAGCAAAATTGGTGATTCTGCCAATGTGAACAGAGTGAGGCTGTGCTTTGCCTTCTGGAGAAAGCACTGGTGTTTAATTGCTTTTCTTTTTAATACATCCCCTCAACACACTTGGCTGAGCACCAGCACTGTTATCATTTTCCAAGGTATTGCCACTTAGAATTGTATTTTCTTATTCCTTTTTAAATAAACTTTGTCCATGCAGAGTTGATGCAGCCAGTGGCCATTCTGAGGCACTGTGAGAAAACAAACACATTTGTGCCTTTCAGTCTGTACCTGAACAGAAGGCAAAAAGCCTGGAAGCTCAGACCTCAACATTCTGGTTTATTAAATTATGCAAAAGTTCAGAGAAGGTTGGTATAAACCTAATCAGGTCAAACAGTCTTGTCATGTCAAGGAAATATTCATGTATGAAGATGGTAATCTTGGCATTAGAATGCTGAATGTACTGAGTCACCTCGTCATTTTATGAAAATCATGCTTTTGAAAGCATGAGGCCAAATTCACTAAACTATCTTTTATCTCCTAAACCACAGAAGCTATAGAAAACATAAGTTTCAACTCCTCAGCCACCTGTTCATTAGGCAATGGTTGTTCTGTCCAGATCTGCAGCTATGAATTGTACATGGTTTGTGCTAATCAGCCTTTTTTTCCTCTAAGGTAATTCACTTACAATTCAGGATCAGGAGAAATGCTTTCCTTGTGATACTAAAATATATTTTGTAGATTTTTATACTCTGAAATACAGTAGGTAAACTTTGACTACGCTGCCATTGTTACGTTACCCATGATGCCATCAGGGGATGATACATACTTGTGTATATCTGGCTTTCCTATCAACTGCTGAACAGACCAATTAAAATGCTTTCTAGCAATGCATTTTTTCCCAGAAAACAAACTGGCACTTATTGTTTATCATGGAAGTCTGATGGTGTGTCTCTGAGAATGTCACTGTCTGCTACAGCAAAATAATTTTGGGACTTCTGATCAAGTACAAAAAAAAAAAAAGATTCATTATTTCAGAAATTATTTTACTGCCAGTCCAGAAAATAGATGAAAGCTTCTGACAATGTACTACGGAGAGCAAAGCTTATCTTATTATTTAAAGTTATGCTTTAAAGAGAAAGAAGTTCAAACACCACATTTTTAGCTCAGCTGTAATGCAGCAGAGGTCACGCAGTTACAGCTTCACCTTTGTAGTTTCCTGGATGTGGCTGTACAGCTGTCTTCACTGCAGAGCGTTACTTGTTCACCTGATGTTAAATGAGATCTGGAGAGTCTTCGCTTTGCACAGAGAGCCTGCGTGGCATTCTGTCCTGGCTGGGTGACAGACAGCCACTGCCTGGCAGCTCAAGCCCAACTCTTTTCACATGGCACCTTCTACTGCAAACAGTGAATTCAGTGAGAAGTTACTTCTGATTAGACCAGCACACCTCTGGTCAGAAAACTGCCCTGTATCTCCTTGCAGCTGCTCCACAACAAGCTGTGAACATATTAAAATTGTCCCACTTAAACAGGTTATGTATGAGCCTGTGTAATGCTACAACAGCATATCCCACTTGGACACATTGTGTCATAAATACAAAGCAGTTACAGGACTTAGAGGATATCTAAATTGGTAGAAGTCTGAATTTAAAATAAGAAATTTAAAATAAATTTAAAATTATTTAAAATAAGAATAGTGGCTCCTGGGATCAAGTTTACCCTGAGCATATGCAGACAAAGTAACAAGCAATTTTTAAAAAGAAAAATCTAGAAAATTGTTTTCCCTCGCAATAAAGTTATGAGCAATAGCTAAAAAAACCAAAAGGGAACATACTTTGTATCTTCTATTAGAGAGCAGATCTGAAATGGAAGACCTTGAGTTATACAATTAAGTATTGATTTTGTTGATCTGTATTTAATTCTCATAGCAATTTTGTTGTTTTTACCCAATAGTGTTTTGCAGTTATACCTCACTTGAAGCAATGCCCTTCTTGCTTTTGTGTTAATCTAAAAACTAAATTGCCCAATGCATGAGAGACATAAATAAAGTTCATTTTATTCTTTTTTGTAGCTGACTCTGAGCCCTTTAAAGTGCTGGTTAACTAAACTTAGACAGCTGGAAAATACATTTATCCTGCAGAATGGTTCATTGCTATTTCTGGGCTCTGGCGAGACTTATAAGCATAGCCTGACCTCCAGATAATCAGAGCTTCTTTGTGTTACCACATACAAGAAATGGCCTTGCTGCTGCTTTTCTTCCTGCACACGAGTGTGGGGTCCTTCGTGCCTGTGAACCAGCCCACCCTTCCCTGCTCCTGCTTCCCACTACACCTGAGGAGTCCTTGTGCCATTCAGAAGGGCTGCAGTTCTTCATGGTCCTTGCCCACACAGCTCTGAAAAGGCATTCTACCCACATGTAACCTCTCATTTTTACAGTTTACAGAAAACCTAATTTGATGCATTAATGTAGAAATAACACCTATTTATAATGTATCAGTGTAACTGCAGGCTAGTTTTGTTTTCCTGATTTGCTGTGCTTGAAGTGACATGCCAGATTTTATTACATCACTAATGAGTTTTAGTTATTCCCTTTAGGATGTTGCCAACGAGGAAACATTACTCTGATTCATGACTCATGGGTTCATTTCAAAGTGATGTGACTCGTGATGAATGTCTGTGTATGTCAGGAAGAGTTTCTCCTCTTCTGACAACTGGTCACTGTTCTCAGGTGGTACAAGGCACCCCATACTGGGCAGCTAAGAACCTCCAGCCGTGGGAAGCTCTCCACCTGCACAGTGGAGTAGAACAACAAATGCTCCCTGTACCCTAAGGCCATAATGGTACAGGTTTTCCAAACAAAAATACACTTAGGATAAGTAAAGCAAGCTAACCATTGATCTGCTTTAGGCTGATGGCCCAGAGCTGTTAGAGAGGCACTGTGAAAATCACAGTTCTTGTCTGCACTGACCCTTTTTTTTCTTTTTTTTCTATTATCTTTCTCTCGTAGACCAAAGTCTCTGATTACATGTTTTTGTCTTTTCCCCTAATTAATATTTAGGAAAATATATAGTGTCCACACCTAACGCAGCACTCACCTTATTCACAGAACAGATCAGAATAGTCAGCAGCAAAGTCAACACTTTCAGGCTGAAGTGGTTTTAAGCATTACTGCTGAGAAGGATCCTGTGTGAGAGCAAGGATGGGCTGTTGGTCCCATCTTAGCTCTTGCAGCAGCACTGAGCAAAATCACAGAGCCTTTCTTTTTGCTGAGGTGATAAAACCACCTGTTCACTAGGCAGAAAGCCACTCCTGATGTAGGAGAGATTTGACTGGAATCCATGACTTAAAAGTTAGGGGGTCTCTACACTTCTTACTGAATCTCACCCAGTTTTAGTGGATGTAGAACACACCCACCCAGTGTTCCACTCTGCAGAGGCAGCTGCTAAGTCACATTAGTGTGACTCTCAAATGCATTAATGAACTAATTACTTTAAAATACACAATGCTAACATCTTTGGGCTAACCCTTGTTCTTTGTTATAGCTGTGACTCTGCTGCAGTCAATAGCAAGTTACATAAAAAACCCCAAAGATACTGCGTAACCACATACACAATTTATCAATCAAATTCTAACAATAGTTGTTTTGCTTTTGCCTTTTGATTCATCTAGCTGCTTTTGTGACTGCCATGAATAATAAGAAACTTACTATGAATAAATCTAAATAAACATCCTTTGGTGACATTTTACAAATTGTATCTATAGTAACTAGAGAAAAAAATCTTAACTTGGGTTAACATTTGTTCTAACACACACCAAGGTTGAAAAAATGACCAGTGACTTTTCAACTCTAGGAATGTACGTAATTGTGTTATTGTGGGAGAAAATGATTTGTTGAATTTGCAGATTCTTACATTAATATCTCTGCCTAAAGTTTTATTTTTGCTCATGAGTTTTCTTCTATGTGTTAAAGAAAGGAAAAGTTTCAGGTTTTTTTACAGAGGATGTAACTGGGCACTAGGACACCTAAAAAGGCAACTATGTCCGAAAAATATCCATAACTTATTTCTGAGTTGATTCTTGTTTTAGCAAGAAATTTTGCTGCCACTGTTAGGATTAGTTTTCCCTTTAAGCCCTGATGTATCATAGATGTACTGTTCACTACTCAGTGTATTTTTTGCCAGCAGGTTTCACTGATGGCCTTCAGTTCGCTTCTATTTCACTTGATTCAATGTTTTTGCTTAAAATTTGTAGAGTACTTTTATTCCCTGCAGTTTCTCTAATATACGCTATAAAATAAATGAGAATCTAGGGTGTGATTAAAGTAGGATTGTAGCCTAGGTTGTGCGTGAAGGGTATAAAAAATTATTGATACTGCATATATGCAGCATATACCAGTGAATTCAGTCTGCTCTGTCCTGTGGTGTAAATCCATCCTTCAGTAGGATAGCCAAAATCCTCCTCTGATTGTGATGCTTCATCCAGACTGCTCTGTCCTGCAAATTTTCCAGGTGTCTGTGCTCCTTCTGCCCAGGAGTTGAAATTGACTCCATTTGAATCAGTAAGAGTTTTATCTCAGGCCTTACTAGCTCCAGTATTGAGTCCTGCAGTCCCAAGTCTGTGCTAAGTAGTCACATTCAATTTATCTAAAGAAAAGCTGTGAAGTGGGAAAATTACAGACAAAGAAACATCATTTAGTCTGTCATATAATAAAGTATTTTAGGTTTAGCACTCTGAAAAGCAAAAAGTGCTAACGTGTGTTATTGATGCCATGGCTGAGAATTTTCTCATCTGGCCTACAGAAAAGTGAAACAACTTTTGCAGTATTTTATATGAGGGCAAGGGGAAGAACATTTTAGGGTGAAATTGTGAAAAATTTCTATTGTAGCATCCTAAATTTGTGTTCATTCCCTTTAGCAAGGGTTATATTCCTCTATCTCAGAAAACATTTTAATTACAGATATTGAAGACCTTAGTTTTAACTGTAATCCAAAATTAGAGTCCAACACAACATTCCCTAAAACCTTTTAGACTCAAGATTAATTAACGAACCAAACAGAAAATGCTCATTTACCAAGACTTTAGGATCTCCTGTTTCTTTGCTCAAGTTTGTTTGAAACATTTGCCAAAAATAATGATCTAATCCATGCATTGTCAGCTTATGAAATGTGACAAGATCAGAGCAAAATCAGTCATTGGACTGGCATTTCATTTTTTTATCTAACTAGCCATCAAAACAAGCAATCAAACTATGTAACAATTTGTCTTACTCTTGCCAAAGATTTCCACAGAGAAGCAGCACAGCGTGCACAACATTTGACTGACTTGAAGCTTGAATTCTTCAGGAAGTTCTAAGGACCCTTTACAACCGCACATGTAATGACCCACAGCATCCACACATCTGCCCAAGCTATATCTTCCGTGTGCTTAAAATGCCATCTCGTTTTCTAGCTAAACAAAAATATTGATGCTTTGGATTTACAGTAATTTACTGATTCTGTCTTCGCCATCTGATGGCAGTACCAAAAATGAAGAATTGCTTTGCACTCTGATGTTATATCTCAGAATCCTTGAATCTTATCTGTCCAGGAGGTTATTGGATGTTGACTGTAAAATGTTGAATGCTATCCCGTATTTCTCTGGTAATATGATCTGTAAGAGGAGTTAGTTACTCAGAGGTTGAAACGCTCTGTATAGGAACAGCAGGTCATTTCTATTGAGCTGCTCCCTACACAGGTTCCTAATGATTCCTTGGTCAGATCTCTGATTGAAAATACCAGTAGCTCACAAAGGGATAAAATTACTCTGGTACAATCCTAGTGTGTGTTTTTAATATAATGTGCTAATACATCGTCCAGTGTTCCCACAGAATTACGCCACTTCTCCGAGAAGGCCTGGCCAATATCTGATTGATTCTGGTCTGTGGGGATCGGCCCAGTTCAGTGTAATTTCCTGTCTTGTTGCTCTCTTGTCTATTAGAGAGGGTTTGGGTTTGTGGAAATCAATAGGCTTATACATGCAAATTGTGAGGTTATTCCCTAGCAAGTTTCATTTGCATCCTTAATTTATGGAAAATGCTGTTTTCTCCTCTGCGCTTCTTTTTTTTATTAAACTCTACTTAAACAAATACCTGTTTAACCATACCCCCCAAAGCAGTCACACAGGAGAAGATGTAAATTACTGTGAGGATGCTGGAGATGTTTAACACGTGCATAGCCAGGGTCTGCTCCTTAGGATGTTAACAGCACTTGAGTGTTACATAAATGGAGTCCTATTTGTCTCAGCAGAATCATTAGTTATGATTTATCCTAAAATGGACACTAATGTTCTATTTAATCACAACAGTTACTTAAGCATCTAACAATCTATTTCCTTTCACCCTGTGAACTTTGGAAAGATGGTAATTAATGGCGTACAATAGGATAACTTTTTAAGGAATATGCTTCTAATATTTCCCTCACTTTTACAGAAATTGAAGCAAACTGAAGAAACAAAAGAAGATTCCCAGAACAGAGTATCTAAAATTTCCCTGGAGTCTCTCAATAAATTTAACAGCAATAATGTACTTTTATTAGAAAAAGAGAAGAACTGTCTGAACAAGGTTGAAGGACAAAAGGAAGAAAATGGAAAGAAAGAAGCAGCTTCCTTGAATAGCTCGGGTCGGCAGGATGTGGACAATTTGGAATCCTTGAGTGATTCCCTGTATGACAGCTTCTCCTCTTGCACCAGCCAAGGCTCCAACGACGTTTAGGGACATTTCCCAGTGGGCTACAGCACGGAATGGAGCTGAAGGCGAGCGTGGAGTGAGGGGGGAGAGGAGACTGTGCTCGAAAATTCCCCCTGGGGCTCGCTGTGCTCACATCAGGGTGTTCTGACCTCCCACCACACAGCAATAAGGCAGGACGGCGTCACGGTGGTGTACGGGACTCAACACCCAACACAACGAATACAGAATAAAGTCTTAATTTTGCACTTTTGTGAATATTTGTACAGTTGTAAATACCTTGGGAAAATATATTTGTAGGGATACATGACAGCAATAAATATTAAATTGGTGCTATGCTCCTGTAATGGCAGATTACTAACTTAAAGAAATTGGTGTTAATATTAACAAGAACAGCTAGTAGATTTTTTTAAAAAGAGTTATAATTGTTCTAGTCTTAAAACTGTATGTAGAAACACTGCATTACCATAAACCTGAGCCTGCCAGGTTGTCTCTAATAAACTTTCATGGACTCCCTTTTAGAAAACATACTTTATTTTTTACTTTTAGTGCAATTCCATACAGGTATTCTAGGGAAACATGCATTTCACTTATTACAACTTCACAACAGGTGTCTTATTTCAAAAAGGTTTTGACTTTTGACATGGCAAGAAAATGAATAGATTAAGGGGCCTGATACTGCTGGCATTGGCTTCATCAATCATGCACATAACTGTTTGAAAGATCAGGGTCAAAGCAATTCACTGCTGACACAAACAGGAGTCTTGTAGGAATGAGAACCACATAAACCGCCCTGTACGTCTGACTGCAACATGGCTTTTCAACTTCCACCTCCTCTGTACTCATTTTCCATCAAATTATGAATGTACCATACTGTGTTATCTTTCCTAGTTTCTGTTTGGTCTTAAGTAAATTCTGAACGCTAAAATTATTCTTTAAAAAACGAAGCAGCTCCTGTTTGTGAGACACTAAGATGATGGTGCTAACCAGTACTAGTTCAAACATATCTTGGAGCGGGGGGATTGGCCTGTATTGGGTGTCTTTGGTTTTTTTCTACAAAGGTTGTTTATATGTAAGGGAAAGTCTATTTCAAAGGTTCTGTGTATTTTTTCTAGATGTGAAGTATTTATAACTGCATTTTGTACAGCAATTGTAAACTAGATATATTTGGGGTATTTCTAGGCTCTACAGTTTCTTTAGCACATGCTTGTTAACCTTTGAAATACTGTATGATCAGTGTTAATATTTTGTGCAATTTGTTATATTTTAAGTCATTTCTGCTGTAAACTTGCATCGTCTTTTTCAACTTTTAAGAAATTTTCATTGAAACACCTTTCGTAAATAAAATTTCTCTTGCCTACCTGTGCCTGCGGAGGGGTTTTGGGAAGGGGATGCTGTGACAGCTCGGGCGTGCAGGGCTGGGATCAGGGGATACCCACCGAGCCGCCCCCGCTCCGGGACAGCACACGGGCAGGCAGTCTTCGGGGAAATTCGTGACACGGGGATTTTAAACAGCGATTTAAGCTTAATTAACTCTTTCTTGGAGTAGAGCTGTGAAACGATCACTGGGAAATAACATGGGTCTCCGGAGAGGAGGTGAGCCACAGAGACCCGGCAGACCCCGGGCTGCCCCTGCCCTTCCCTCCCCGCGGGCGGGCGCTGCCCAGCCCCCGACAGCTTCTCGCCGCTCCCATGGCCTCATCCCACCCCACCACCAGCTCCTGCTGCCTCATCCCGCCTCATCCCATCCCATCCCACCCCATCGCCAGCTCCCGCCGCCTCGTCCCGCTTCCCCCGCCTCCGGACCCGCCGCCCGCGCATCCCGCCGTGTGTCCGCGGAGGAGGCAGGGTCTGACCGCCGCTCCGGCACGGAGCGACCACGGCGCCCTTTCCCCCCTGTTTTGTTACGCTTGAATTCCCTTTCAGGGGGCTGGGAGGAGGGGATGGCGGGGCCGCGCCTCCCTTCAGTCCCTCCCGAGGACGCGGGTGCTGCGGGGCGTTTGTGGGAGGCGAGCGACGCCTCGCAGCGGGGCCCGGCCTGTCAGTCCCCACAGACGCGCTCCGGCTGCCACCTGTGGGCTTCGGGCGGGCGGGGACACGACAGAGACCGCAGCGAGTCGCGCCACGGCACGGGGTCTGTGCCCGAGCCCGAGCCCCGCAGCCGGAGCGGAGCAGGAGGGCGAGGATGTGATGAGCAGCCCCGGCGGGCAGAGGGTCGCGGGGCCCCTCGGCAGCGCCGTGCGAGACGGAGCCGGACCCGGCGGTGCGGGGGCTCCCCTCCCTCGCTGAACTTCGCCCGTCCCCGAGGCGCGCCCGGCGAGGTGCGGGGCGGCTGGCGGGGATCCCCGCCCCGCTCCGCCGGCATCACATGGTGCTGGGGGAGGGAGGGGGGAGCCGCCCCCCAGCTCTCGCTTCTCCTACAGTTTCTTCCAGTCTCAGCGCTCAACTCCGGCGAGGCTGGAGCGCGGCGCGGGGCTGGGCAGGGCGGGCTCCGCCGCCTGCTCCCGGGGCGCCGCTCCGCAGCGGAGGCGGCGGGGAAGCGGCACAAGTGCGCGGCGCCTCCGCTGCATCTCTGCTTCTGATGCCCCTTCGCGACTGCACGCCAGCCCGGCGGCCGCGGCTCCGGGAGGATGCGGCTCTTCCTCCTCGCTGCAACTTTCTGGGGATTGTGCCTGGCGCCAGGTAAGNCCTCCGCCGCAGCGCTCCCAGCGGAGGGCGGGCACGGCCGGGGGTCCCCGCCGCGGGACGAGGGCTGCGGGAGCCGCCGGCGGAACGCTGCTGGCGAGCCACGCGGAGCGCCTCGTTCGCATGGTAAAGGCGGCTGGCGAAGGATGCTCCGCCGCTTTAATTGTGCATGGCAAAATAGTAATTAAATCATTTGTAATTAATTAATAGCTAAGTAAACCTGTCGGCACAGATAACAGCCGGAGAGCATCTATGAGCCGGGTTGCTCTCTGCGGGGCGCGGGCGGCTTTCGGCGCGCTGCACCGAGGGGCAGCCGCGGGGCGGGCGATGAGCAGCGGCTGCGGGGCTGTGCCGGTNCCGCGCCGCTCGCCCGGAGGCGCCCGCGGCCAGCCCGGCGCTGGGAGCCTCCGTCCCCTCGTAGCCCCTCGACGGNATCTATGAGCCGGGTTGCTCTCTGCGGGGCGCGGGCGGCTTTCGGCGCGCTGCACCGAGGGGCAGCCGCGGGGCGGGCGATGAGCAGCGGCTGCGGGGCTGTGCCGGTGCCGGTGCTGATGCCGATGCCGGTGCTGATGCCGATGCCGGTGCTGGTGCCGGTACCGGTGCCCGTCGCCTCCTGGCGGCGGCGTCTCCAGCGCCGGAGCGGCCGCCCCGCGCCCCGTGGAAAGGAGCATCAGCAGAGCTCGCAACCCTCGGCCTCAGCTGAGCGTGCGGCACGCTGGTTCTACTTTATATTTGTCAGAAGGATACTTTGGCTGAGCTGTCGAGTAGCTAGGAACAGCAAAATGCGAAGGGGGAAAGATGAGGAAGATTTCCGGGACGTGTTGGTTGTTTGGTTTTTTTCGCTGTCTGGTTTGTGTTGGTTTTGGTTCGGTTTTTTTTTAACACAATTGCTATTATTAAGGGGTTTTGAGCAACCTGGTCTTGCAGATGGTGTCCCTGCCCATGGCAGGGGCTTGGAATGAGATGATCTATAAGGTCCTTTCCAACAGAAAGCATTCTATGATTTTGAACAAATCTCTGTCTGTTCCAGGTTTGGGTTTGCAAATACAGTGTTACCAGTGTGAGGAGTTCCAGCTAAATAATGACTGCTCTTCTCCAGAGTTCATCGTGAATTGTACAGTGAATGTTCAAGATATGTGTCAGAAAGAAGTAATGGAAAAAAGTTTTGGTAAGAATTTAATAATTATTCTTCTGTTTACTTGGTTTAGGTAGCATTTGTTGCTTTTGGCTCCACCCATTCATAGTGTTCAGCTACAGAGGAATCTCGTGTCCCTACCTGAAGGCACCGGATTCAACGTCTTATATTTGTGAGGGGCTTTGCAACTTGACGAAGTTAGACATTTTCCCTTAAAACTGGTGTAAAAACTGAAGGATGCAAGCCAAATGTTGATAAAGCTGGGTAATACACAGCCTTATGGGTCTCCGATATAGTTTCCCAGCACTGGGAAATTAATAACAACAAGTTAGTTTAATCTCATTACAGTTAATTACATGGGCTTTTTCCCCAAGAGATAGAAGAGCATTAAATTAGTAATTCCCTCCTTTCTTTTATTTACTCAGGCAATTTATATACTCTGAAGGTTCATCTTAAGAGAAGGAAAGTGTAGGGATCTTTGCTTTAATCCATTAAAGAAACCATCAAGAAAAAGGGAGAAAGGGATTAAAAAAAAAAAAAGAGGAATTTAGGGGGGAGAGAAGGGCACAAATAGATTTATTTGCCATACCAATTTTCTAAGATTTTTTTTCCCCCCTTACTGCAATTAATATTAAAGTTAACATACTAGGTCATCAATGTTTCCAAGAGGAAATGAGATGTGATTCTGCATCTTGCCTCTATTGTCTTTTGAGCCGTGTTATAAATGGCTGGGTTTTATTCAGCACCGTGGAAGGCATTTGAGATTTAGAGAGAACTGTCCTCTCTTTACCGTGTTGCTCTGTAGCTTTCTACGTGAGTAGAAGACAAGAACTTTATTAGGGACTCTGGGGCAGTGTGGGATGGCAGGAAGGGAGTTGGAGCTCATGGAGCCTCCTGCTCTGATGGCAGGCAGCTGTGATGGTGTCGGGCATTGGAAAGGACAAGGAGCAGTCACTCACAGGGAAGTCCCAGCCTGGACGTGCCCCCTGTGCCAAGCCTGGGGAGCAGGGGGCAGCTTGGGGCTTCAGAACTCTGATTTAAGGGGAAGCTGCTCTCTGGGACTGCCCATCTTGCAGCTTTGGAGTGTGGAGTTCTGTGCTGTTACGCTGTTAATGTAGATCAAGCTGTAGTCTGTCCTTTCCCAGCAAGTCCTCCAGGAGCAGCAGGATGCCTCTCCACCCAGCAAATGTGTGCAGTCATCCGTCCTGAACAGCAACAATGGTTGGTGGGTTTAGCAAACTCCTCTTCCAAGTGCTTGTCAGTCAGCTGGCCCCACCTGTGCTGGTAATTTCAGGTCACTGTGTAATTAGTCCTGGATAAATAATAACAATTGTTGTGACATCAAAAGAAGAGTGCTGACACTGTCATCCTGGGTAACACCATCCACAGTGACTACTGCTGTGAAACTTAGAACCTCTCCAGTGCAGGGAAAAGAAAGCTGTTTTTAAGCTGTTTGAAGGAAGATAAGTCTTTCCTAAGTTGTTTTTTACTGGAGTATTTTATTTCAAGTTTACTTGAAAAGGGTGATGGGGATGTGAGATAGTTACAGCTTGCAAGGTACTTCTAAAATCTTGAGTATCTCTAAATGACTGCTTGAAGGCTTTGTTATCTCCACACTACAACTTCTGTAGTACTTTCATGAGGTTAGAAAGGATGTTGTGGTGATTTGGAGGGCTCTAGATGTGGTAATAGACATTGACAAAAAAGTCAGATTTGAACTCTTTTCATTGATGCACAACTTGCCATTACTCCTATGAAGAAATGGTTTGCAATATAGTAAATAAGCAGCTCTTAAACTTCTTGGTGGGTTTTTTTTCTGTGCAATTTTATGTTTTCTCTGAGCAGATCCTTGGATTTTTCGTTTAGGAGGTTGCTAGCATGCTGGGCATAGCAGGTACCATGGTTCTATTTAATTTACTTCTAAAAATGCATTTCCTATTAATTTTAAGCTCAGAGATTGTACATTTCAGCTGGTTAATAATTTAAAATTTTTAACCTATTTCAAACTGAATGAAATTTACATTGCAAGCTTCGTTTCTCTGTTACCCTCAGTCAATTTTAGAGCGGGTTGGTTGTAAAACAGAGATGATTCAGTTCATCATCCTTTATTGGTTTTTTTTCTAATTGATATTTAAATGTGTGCAACATAAATGCCTTACTCTCCCAAGTTTTATTTAATAATTCATTCTACTTCTACCAGTATATTTCATAACCTGATTCTTTTGGTTGTTGCTTATTACTGAAAGCTGAAAAGGTTTCAAGTATTGATTTTAATTTGTAATAGACTTGAGTTTGAGCTTTTAACCCAGAATATGAAAGATGCGAATTTGCATTTATTTGACAGCACAATCTCATAATTAGAGTTTTTTCCTCTTGACTAAATACAATCAAAGGAGCGCAGTTTCTGTAGATTAACCCATTTTTGTCATTATTAAAACTTAGCTGTGTCAGTGAGCAAAGTGCTGCAAGTTCTCACAAAGCTTGCTTAAAAGTTAAATGCGGTGTTTCGAGATAAAGTCCAGGGTGTGAGTGGGTAACCACCCTGCTGATGGGGCCCCCCTTCCTCTGCAGGAGGCATTCATTTGTGTGTTCTGCTGTCACGGGGGTCCTGGCTCACGTTCTGTGTCACAGTGCAGTCCCCAACATGCGGCCAGCGACTCTGCCATGAGTGTCTGGTGGTGTTCATGGAGTTGTGCCACGGCAGCTCTGTGGCTCAGCTTCACTTCTGGATTAAACTCCCAGTAGTAGGAGCAACACGGTGGCAAATTACAGCTCTGTGCAGTTCTTCCCGTTTAGGTTGTAAAAAGTTCTTTATGCCTGATCGTAGCTAAACAAACGACTCCTCCTCAGTTTCTCTAAAATTAGTGCTTTAGATGTCACTGGGTTCTCTCAGAACATTATCTCAGCTTCTGGAGAAGTAACAGCAGCTTCAGGTGAGAAATAACAGCAGCTCAGGCGTGTTCCTAACCCAGAGCTTAAAAAGCGGCTGTTCCTGTGGCAGCCTCTGATGTGAGCAGCTAAGAAAGCAGGTGTTAGTAACTTCTATTTTGAATTAGATCAGCAGGCATCTGATCTCAGCTGTTTGTTGTATCAAGTAGACATTTGCTCCTTTGGACAACTTAAAGTGAATTGAGAATTGAGCAGTAAATGGCAAAATATTTTTCTCACTTAAGGCTGAGCTGTATTTAAGAATTTTGCCAGAAAAAGTTTTATGTTTGTTAGCATTCTGTTCCAGTGGGAGATACACGACAAGACAGTATTTTCCCTGTGATAAAGAATCTTGCAAACTAATTTGTTAATTAAACCTCAAAAAAAAGAGAAAAGAAAAAGCCTTCTTTTAGAGGGAGGAGTGATGAGAATGGAAAGTGGCACCCAAGACAGTACCAAGAAATCTTTTATCCCAGAGAAATTAATGTAAAGGATAAGTTTCTAGTGCCTTCTTCAACTGGATAAGCAGGTGTTTGAAAATTGTGTAAACTGAATGTTTGACAAAGGATCAAAGTTCTTACAATAATTCCACTTGCAGATACCTTGTGGAAATATCCGTGGCAGATTCCCTGCTGCCACTTGCCTCTCTCTTTCCAGTCTATGGACTTTTAAATTAGAAATGTCAGTGCTCCTTCATTTTTAATATATATGTAGGAAGAAAGAAATCCCACAGTATATTGGGATCAAATGAAACATCTTGGTGATGTATAGATGAGTGTATAATGTGTATATGCTTTTTATATATTATATATCATAGAAAACATACTGGTAATGATAGTCTTGCCTTTTACTGAGGGGAAGAGCTATCTGAGCATAAAGGCTGATCTAAAACCTACTTAAGGCAAAATGAGACTTGCAATGTGAATACATCAGAGAGGGATAAAGCAGGAAGGATGAGACAGCCCAGAGACGCAGCCAGTCTAAACGTCTTGGAACTCTCTGCAAGTAAACCTGCCCACGTGCATGTTTTGAACAATACACCGTCTGTTCTAATGTAGTTGTGAACATACTTCTACTAACTTTTGCAAGGAAAAATAAGTCATCCACGGTAGCAATGCCAATACTTTAAAATATCAAGAATTTTTCCTTCTGCAAGCAAACTGGGAAACAATCCAATTATTCTATTAATCTGCAATAAGAAAATTTGCTTATTTGTTTGGTGTACAATGGCCCTTTTAATGTATTTAATTAGTATATAATTCCGCAGTGTAGTTAAAGCAATTGCTGTGATTGTGTGCATAAAAGTAGTGCATGGGAACAGCATGAGCAAGATCATCCTCTCAGTGTTGAATTATAACTTTATTTTATCTATTTCTTTGAACTCTTTCCAGTACTGGTTTTCCAGTGATTTATCAGTGGCTATGTTGTATAATGAGTTGGGCAGTGGTAAATTCTTTACCTGTGATTATTACTTGGTTTTGCCATGATTGAGTTGCTTCATGTGTGCCTGTCAAGGATTACAGAACCACATACTTTTCTCTGTGTTCGTGTATAGAATCCATTAGTACTAATATTAATTGCATATTTATATCAAGGGAAAATTATGCTCTGGTGTACTTTTATTGACAAAGTGATTAAAAGAGCAAACAAAGTTTAATGTTGCCAGAATTACTGTAGGCATTAAAGCTTTATAGGAAGTTGTTGCATCCCCAGCATCCATTTAGAAACAGCAAGAAACATCCGCTAACTTGGTGGTGGATTTTTTTTTTATTATTATTTTCTTCTACACTTTTTGGTTAAAGCATATCAACATAAATTAACAGAATTTGTTGGGGTTTTGTTGGTTTTTGTTTTCTGTTTTGGCTTTTTTAATCAAAGCAAAGCACGATATAATAAATCTTTACTGACAATTTTAAAAAATAAATAAAAATTTTGCATTTTTGCATGGGACAGTTGGTACCTATAACATCACATATTCTGCTGCCAGGTGCCCAACGAAATGAAGACATAATATCAATACTGGGAACACAGTTCACTTTCGGTATTGAATAAAAGACTTACAACGGATGTTGTTGATTTGCACTGTATGCTGAAAACTTGGAGCTGTGGATACATTACCTTTCAGAAACACTTTTTCTCAAATGTCAAAGCCATTTCCTTACTTGTAAATTTTTTCCAATCTTTGGGTTTCTCAGAAAACTTCCAGCCACTTATGGAATGAACTGAGCTAAGCGTGTCAGCTAAGGAGAAATTATGACAGTGTGCAGCGGTTGCTGCTCTGACTGCCTTTCAATAAAGAAAAGCAGCACTGGAGTTAACAGTTCAAGCAGTTTATGACTTGAAAGTCATGACAAAGATCCAAGTGCAGAAGTGATGAAGGCTGCATTATTTTAAGGAAGATGGGGTATCTGGTCCAGCGAATTTCATTTTTCACAGGACATGGACAATAGCTTTTTATGTTATTTTATTTCTCAGGCTTGTATGAAAGATATACAAATGAATTTTGTGATGATACAGTGCCCACAGCCTGGTGTCTCTTAAACCTCCCTTAAGAGTTTCCTATTGCATTTCACACACAAATGATTTTGTGTTTCCAGACCTTCTTGAAGCCTGACCCTGTCACTCATCTTAGTTCCCAGTGACTTTATCAAAACATTGGCGAGCAAGCAAGATTTAATTGATCCAAATTGTTTTCATTTCCCTTTTTTCCTTCCTAGTCTGGATGGTTTATTTTAAAACTTGACAAAACTGGTTTTTGCCAATTTACCAATATGTCTTTGAAACTGGAAAAAGCCATATAAAACCCAGGAAACTCCTACTCTTAAGCTGAACAGGCTGTAAAACTCTGAGCATGAAAATAGCTAAAGATATAAAAGTGGAATGAATTTCCAAAGTTCTGGCACGCAGCTGCCACCATCTGAGCCATTCCACTGAAACTGGTAAGGACATTAATTAGGCAGCAAGACTATTCACGTGTAAAATTATTTATGTGACTTTTTGCAAGGGTGTAGCATTTTAACATTTGTAAAGGCTTAAGGGCTGTGGCTTCCCTTCATCTCAGCACGTAAGGATTGTCAAGAAAAATGCTCATACAGGATTATGAAAATTGAGTCCAAGTTCACCCCTCTCTCTCTCCAAGATCAAGTATATTTAGGTCTTGATAGCAAAGGACATTTAGATCTTGATACCTTTGGACCAGGTAAGAGGAGAGGATGGAAGGCTGTGAACCAGCTTTGTTGGGAATATTGCATGTTTTAGTGCTTGACTGTACGTCCTCATTAGTGAGCAGAGAAATGAATAAAAACAGTAGGAAATGAAAGAATTATCGGACATGCAGGTGAAAGCTGAGCTTTGACCTCTCATTTGTAGCCTTGTGTGGCTTTAAAAAATATTTGATAACACCACCATTAGCAGTTGTACTTAACTTTCTTAGCCTGTGCATTTTTAAGCATTTTAATGCTATGCTTCAGCTTTGCAAGCAGTGACAAAGACTATTTTGTGACAGTTTTTGTTGTTAACAACACCGTTTTGAGTCACATTTCCAGCACCAAAATTAGAAGGCCCAAATTACAAAAAGATACCAGGGTAATCTAAACCCTTGTCCTCTGTCGGTCAACAATTGTCCAGTTTTCTCCTGAGCTGATTTAATTTCTGCAAGGTGTCATGTCAGGGTCAGAAGGAGAGTGAGGAGGCCAGACTTTGATTGTCAAAAGCTTCCTGTTAGATTCTGAAAAAATGTGCAACTTTTTTAAAGTGCCAAATGCATGGAGGATTTGTGCTGATATTTTCATAGAAAATTGTGGTGAAAATGAGCAAAGTGAACCAGGCAGGATTTGGTGGGGGGTGTTTTATTTTCATTTGGTGGGTTTTGGGGTGTGTTTTATTTTTAATAGCATTTTGTACTCTGTAAGAGCCTAATGGCATGAATATGCTTTTATCTTGTCTACAGAATGCATCAAAGGGAGGACCAGGATGAAATAGCAGCAGTCCTAAAACACAAGATTAAAAATCAGGAAGTGTGTGCATAGCTTTGCAATAGATCTCAAGTCACATACTTTTAGTGCTTTTTCTTTGTCTGGAAAACACCAATCATGGTAGTTCACAGTGTTTAAGCAGCTGTTTACAAGGTGATTAGAAAATTTCATGATAAAATTTCTGGCAAGGTACAAATTATTTAAACAACTTGTCTCCTCAACCTTCTCTCTGGAGTTCACAAGGGTAAGAAGCGTTAGTGTGAAGTGAAATACACAGAACACGGTTGGATATGACTATATTTTACACTTGCTTAAATTGTTTGAGATTTGGGGTTTTTGGTTTGGTTTTTTTTTTTTTTTGTAACAATGCATTTACAGCCACAGCTGAAAGGCTGTGTGTTGAGGAAGTTTAATTCATATTTTAAACCAATAAAAACATAATCTAACTAAAAGAGCAATTGTTTGGGGAAGCACAACTTCAGAATAATGATTGATTGCTCTCCAATATTCAGTCACCTTCTAAGGTATTTAGGACCTTATTAGATAAAATATTTACAATCACTTTCTCTAGAACATAGCAAATCACAGTAGGACCTCTGGAGTCTGTCACTGTATGATGTATGTGAACAGGCACTAGCTGAGGAACAAATAATTATCATAGCAAAACCACTGAAGCCATAAAAGAACGGGCATAAAATCTAATATGGAAATTAAAAAACATATTTTACAAACATATTTCTGTATAGTATGAGCACAATTTTGAGCATTACTGATACAGTAAAATGCAGAAATAGTCACATTTATATTTTATGTTCCTTACAAAGTGATGTTCACATGTTTACATGTTATTCTCGCACTAGTATAAATTTTCATTTTATTTTTTGGCAGACATCAGGCAAGAGCTGGGTGCTGAATTTTATTTGAGTGCAGGGTAAGCTAGTGACAGTTTAGGGCAAAAAATAAAGAATGAAATATATGAATGAAACCACAAAGCAAGCATGGCTAGGCAGAGCAGACACCAAGTCTCTGCACAGTGAAAGGGAAAACTTCCAGACTCACCAAGACCAGAAAACTGAAAGTTTTGGTGAAATAAGACAGCTGGAACTATGCAGGATATTAAAAGAAAGGAGTATTGCTACATAAGCACAGTTCTCTACTTGTCTTTATGAGCAGCAACATTAAGGGAACACCCAAAATAAATCCTGTACAAGTCATGAAAGCATGCTAATGCAAGAGCTAGGACAAGTTTGGGGGGCTTCTCCTGAGTTCCATGTGCTACACTATGAATGGTCCACTGTTGGCCAATTTTCCACCTTTTGCTTAGAAGAGATGGGCAAGATTTAAACACCCAATCTAAAGGAGTTGAGTGGAAGTTCTGTCAAAATTGCAAATGTACGCCTCAAACTTGCCTTGATCTGCCTGCTGGCTTCCTCACTTACTTACTTTAGGATACAAAACTTTTCTACAGCTCTTTGTTTGCCTCCAGCACCTGGTGCAGTCTTGAAAAGGCTCAAGGATGCCTCACTGCTGGGCCCTAGTTGGACACAGGATTCTTCCTAAGCTCCAGAAGTTTTATGGGGCAGGTTTGCTCAGAGCACGTGCAGGCGATTTTGCTAAAGCGCTGTTTGTGGAATGAGCTGCACAAGACTGACTTCACACGTGCCTGAGAAACTGGTTATGTACAAAATGGTGTAGAAAAAGCTTTCTTTAAAAAAGTGGAGTGTCAGTGGCAGCCCACAAGATGAGAGAGCATCTGGCTTGGAAAACTGAGTATTGGGCAAAGTGGCAGTGTCCACTTGACAGAGTCAAACTTAAGAGAGGAGGGTTTTGTGGCCATGAGGTCCTGGGGTGAAGGACAGGGCTGTGATTTCCCGCTGAGCTGTGCCATTGCAGACAGCAGTTTCAGAGCAGCTGGCTCACAGGAGTGGGAAGGTGACTTTTTTTTAGAAATTAGGTCACTGATCTCTCAGAGGTGATATCCTGGTTGCCTGTTTTGGCTTCAGAGACCCTCTGGGTGTTTTGCTGAAGGACACTCCTGAGAGTACAGGCGCAAACTGAAGTTGCACTCTGCTTGGGTTGTGGTTGGCTCTCAAAAGTTGGAGAGTCATGCTTACACAGCATTTTTGTCTGTACCTCCTAGAACAGAAGAATCAGAGGTGTCTAGTAAGATCCTTTTCAATCAGTAAGAGAAAAACCTTGGATCTTCTGGTGCCTGCTGCACAAACACAGTGTAAGGAGTAGGTGTGATGTCACCTTTTTTGGTTGTCCTAGTAACAAGTTAAGCTGTTATTCAAGAGAAATGCACTGGGCTGTGCAGACAGGGTAGAGGGAAGAACACTCACTTTTGGATTTGAATAAATTGTTGCTTGTATTGTTTGTTACAATCAAGACAAAACGCACCTGCATGTGGCCAAAACAGTGCCAGGGTACAGATGCAGAGGACTAGACTGGATCTAGCTGAGAAAATAAATATTGCAAGCAGGAACTATAGAAAAGCCTTAAGATTTACACCCATTCCTTCATTGCAAGGAAGAAGGCAGAAATAGTAGTTTGGGCCTTGACCCTGTCTTGTGGGGCAGAGAGAAGAGTAACAATGGGCGAGTTGCTTAGTCTAGAAATAAATTTTCAATGCCAAATTTAAGCTCAAATCTGCTTTGAAAAAAACCCTAAAAACAAACATAGCCGTAGCAGGTATACGTGATAGGAGAGGGTGTGGGATATTGGCATGTTATCACACAGCTGTTCCAGTTCTGTGTACTCCCCTCTCTTCTTCAAAGTACTTGCATCCCACAAACCTTGAATCCAAAAGGAAGGCAAATCATTTGGTCTGCAGTAGGTGCTTCACAGTAGCACACACCCTTATGGTACCTCAACTGCTGTTTGGGGACTGCTGAGTCTGTGAAAAAGGACAAATTACTCGGTTCTCATCCGTCAAGTAATTGGGCAATAAGTATACTAATTGAGTAGTAGTACATATGCTAATTGATCACTAGTATCACTTGTTGAGGGTGGGTAGCTGGGAACGACCCCATCCCAGTGATAGCAGAGTGTAAAATGTGAAGTTTCCTTGCCTAGCCAGCGACTCAGAACAATCTGAGGTAGAAGAAAAGCTTCCAGAAAGGTTTGCAATTATTTTTCTGGGTGATGTGTTAATGAATGCATCAAGCTGATTGCTCAGGCAAGAATATCCAGTAATTAGCAGTTATGTCTGTGGTATGAGTCTTATGAGGCAGATAACCACTTTGAAGAACTGTCTGCAGTTCAGCCTGCTGGTGGCAAATGATTCAGGGAGATCTCAGGAATTGTTTTTGAACTGGCTCAGCAATGCTGCAAAGGAGGAGTTTGAGGAGAGATCTCTGGATGTAACCCAGAGAGGAGGCTGCTGTCCTGGCTGAGCTCGGGGGATGAGCTGAAGTTACTGGGGTTCATTAACCTGTTTGCTGGAGTGAGATGGTGTCCCTGCCATCAGATCAGGAAAGTCAGTTGTACTAATGTATTTCCTACCAGAATTATGATAAGAAGGAGGTTTAAGAGTAAGTGAAGTCACAGCACAAGTGTTTTAAAAATGTCACTCCTGCAGTGCTAACATTCCCTCTTTTTCCGCCAACTTCTGTGCCTGTTTGCATTGTGTTTTCCTGTCAAGAGACTGCAGAACCAGAGAGAGCACAGCCTTTCTATGCTGATCAAGCTTGCTTCATACCTGATGCTTTGTAAAAAGCACTTAGTGTGATAGCAGCTGGTTTGTGAGATCAAGAGAATCTATCCGTACTTAAAGACAAAAAACTTGGATGTGAAGGGCTTGTTGTTAGCAAAGGAGCTGTTGAAAACCCGATGGAAATGCTGAGTTTTTTATGTAAAAAATCTTTCTAAAATTTAGATTACTAGAACAGGGAATGGGAATAAACAATCATTTGGGTGTGGAATTTCCTATTGTAAGGCATGTACAGAAAAGCCACTGGAGAAGTGTTAGAAGGGGACTTTGCTACTAGTCAGATTATTCTCCCTATTTAGGTGTGAACACGATCCATCTGTTCATGAAACTTTGAGTAGTAAAATTTCGGTCTGTACAGGAATACTGTGTTTTGACTTCAAAAGGAGCTCAGGGTTGTTCTATGGAATTGCTCCTGGAGAACAGAGCTGTTGTAAACACATGGAGTTAAAGTGCAGTACTTGGATTTTTTGCGGGAGAGTTTTCCTACAGTTGTGTGGTGAAAACCATAACTCGGAGGGCATCATCTAATTGTTCACAGCAGTGAACAATTCCAGTCTCCTAATCTATGGGAGAAGTGCAAAGTGTGATATTTCAGGGACCCAAACTAATTAATCACTGGTTCAAACTGTGAACAGGGCTTTGCAGGAAACCTGTGAAAAGGAAATGGCAGGAAGAGAGTGATCTATTAAATGATGGGAATAGGAAATCTGCCAGTGTCAAAAGCTTTTTAGAGGCTTGGTCTTTGAGGGAAAAGTCAAATTCACTGCTGTTCATACGGAAGACTGAGGAATGGCTGAGTTTGGTGGGTGTTTGTAGCTCAGGGAAATAATCTGTGATGGGGAGATGTGGGATTAGGGAATGCAGAACAGTCAATACGCCTGGTTTAACTGAATACAGGAGTCCTTTCTCAAGAGGGAAGGAGAAGAAAAAGCATTAATTGTAGCCATGGAAGGGGTCACATCTGCCTCTGCTCTGAGAAGATTGCAGGAGGAGCATGGACAAAGCACCAGGTCTTTTTGGGGAACAAGCTGAGATTTCGGTATTGTAAAGCCGATCAGTGGCAGCACCACTGAGGCTCCTTGACAGCAGTGGTTTGTCAGCAGAGACAGAACTCCCTTCTTTTTGCAAACTGTAGTAATAAAGATTGTATTGCTTGATCTGTGTGCCTTTGCTGTCACAGGGAGAACAGCCCACAGCTCCTCTTCCTTCTTGAGAAAAGGCTCTACCTGCTGTGTTGATTGATTGAAGCTCACTGGAGACAGAGGAAGATTTAACACTCACTTGAGGGCTTCTCTTCATAAGTTTAACGAGATAGATAGCCTAAAAACACGTTTCAGAGTTCAGATTTGCAGAGGGAGAACACAAAACAAGGAAACCCCTGCATTGTTGGGGTGGCAGCAGTGTTGTGACAGTATAAAAGAATTGCTTTAATTAAAAGTCTCTGAAGACAGGAAATCCTTCTTTCTGAGCACAGCCCAAACAAAGGGTGTTCTGCTGCTCCTCGCAGCACGCAGAGGTGCAGTGGCTGATGCCATTTTACAGAGGTTTCTCCTGGACCATGGAAGTGCTGTAGTGGTTATTAAGTCCCTGGAGACTGAACAAGCATCTGCAGGTACTGTAAGTCCAGAACCTGTGGGTCATATTCCCACCTCACTCTCTCCAAAAAAAGTCCCAATCACTGCGCATTTAAAAACACTCCGGGACCATGCCACAGGATATGCAGAGGCACCATTCTCCAAGGGAATCCTGTTCCCTTGCTTTTCAGGAGGAAAAAAAAAACTTTTTGAAAATCCCATATTCAAAAGGAATAGTGATTTTATTGTCCTTAGGAATACCCCTACCTCTTCTAGTAACTACAAGCAAGCAAGCCTCCATCACCTATTTCTGTTATGTGTATGCTTTTCTAAGACACAATTTTGACTGTATCACTTGCAGGAAAATTTTGGAGTAATGAGAGGGGGAACTGCCATAACCATTTTCCTCTGCAACAGAAGAAAATACAACTGTGTATTTTGAAGTCTTTATAAACCATGTTAAAATAACAGCTATGTGCATCAGAATGTACTTTTTTCAGTTAAAAACAATTTGAGAAATTATAAATTAGCTGAGTAATTAAAATGAACTTAAATTACATTCAAAAAGGGAAGACTTTCAACTCAAGAAAGACACGTCTATAGAAATGGAAATTTTTGTTATTCAGGGTATTAAACTTCAAAGACAAGCAAGAACTGAGATTACCTGGAAAAGTACTTCTAGTTCTTCTTTAAAAAAAAAATAAAAGGGGAGAGAAGAGGATGAAAGTTTTGCTGATAATCATCCTCTTTCTACTCTTGGTTACTTGTCTGTGTGTGGCAATGCAACAAGAAAAGGAAAAAAATTCTCAAAAGACAAATTAAGAGCACAGAAAGCTGTAATTACTTAGACACCTTAACTCAGACATGTACAGCAATAGAAACAAAACTAATTTTCTCACTAATTGCATTTCAGTTATAGCTATTCATACAGTTTATTCTGAAAGATGAAGAATTCCAGTTATAAAATGCATCATTTGATATACATTAGGCAAATTACCTCTGTTATATTTTTGGTTCTAACCAGAATCGAACTACAGCGAAATCCAAAGCAGAGCGACTGTGGTGCTCTGGCAGTGCAGGGCTGTTTGCCGTGTCACCGCTGAGGTGTCTGCCCCAAGCACCAGCAGTGCTTTGGGGATGCAAACTGGGTTTGCAGCAGTTTTCGAGCATGAATCCTGCTGTAAGTGTTCCCATCAAACGGAGTAACCCTTGTTCTGTGTCACAGGAATCATGTACCGCAAGTCCTGCGCCTCCTCGGCAGCGTGTCTGATCGCCTCCGCTGGCTACCAGTCCTTCTGCTCTCCTGGCAAGGTGAACTCTGTCTGCATCAGCTGCTGCAACACTCCGCTCTGCAACGGACCCCGGCCCAAGAAGAGGGGGAATTCTGCCGTGGTGCTGAGGGCACACGTGATAACCACTCTTCTGCTTCTTAAATTTGCTCTGTTGTTTCTGTACTGCTAAACTTCAAGCAAGTTGTTTTGGTTTTTTTCTGCCCTGACACAATTTGTCCTGCATCCTCCTTTCTTCAAAGATGCTGCAATTACTTTCTGATTATTTCCAAATCCCTGTCAACAGCGAGGAAAGTTCATTGGTTGTGCGGAGGAGAGGGGCTGATATTTTTGTCAGCTAATGAGTTCAGTTAGCAGATTGAATTTCCAGTGTGCACTTAAAAATCCCAGCAGGATACAGAACTCCTGCTCCTTTTGCATAACTGGAAACAAATCCATCTGTGTTATTCCTTTTGTGATGTAGTCACTTTCCTCGGTCATTTTCGTTTCCACGTTTTTAAGCTCATTGCTAAGCATTAACTTTGCCTTATGAAGTCATACTTGATGTTCACAAAGGCCGTTCTGTGTGCCCGGACAGGGCTCTGAGCCAGTCTCAAGGGGCACCGCTTCCAGGCTGGGATCTGGTGGTGCAGGACCCGGCTCCTGTGGGCTGCAGCTGGGCGTGGGCTCCTTCTGGAAGGTGCTCAGGAAAACTTTGGCATTGCCCTTGGTGGAAGAACCGCGCCTGGAGGACATGAAGAGCAGCGGGCGCAGGGAGCGGGTGCTCCGCGCCCCGGAGCTCTGGTTGGCCCTGAGGAACCTCTCCTTGTTGGCGTGCTGGAGAGTGAGGCGGCAGCACAGGACCTGCAGGAACACGCTGCGGAACTGCTGAGAGGAGATGTTGTACAGCAGCGGGTTCACCACCGAGCTGAGGTAGAAGAAGATGTCGGCGATGGGAAGGAGGGTGATGTAGGCTCTGAAGTAGGGGACGGTCCAGTCCTGCTTCGGTTTAGCAGCAGCCATGATCCTTCTGACCTGGTTTGGCATCCAGCAAATCGCCAGAGTCGCAATGATCAGTCCTGCGGGCAGAGAGAGCAAGAAAGAGGTCTGCATACACGGGGAAGACACATAAAATACTATCAGTTCTGCACTTACTTGTTAGGAAATGGTACCAATTTTTCAGTGTTTTGCTTGACAGCTTTTTCTGCCAGTAGCATTTTTTGTTTGTTGTTTTTAATAACTGTTACAAGGTCATTGCGGCACATGCTCAGACAAAACACTGCATAGCGCTTGGATGGTGTTTCTTTGTACCTGTTGTCATTTATTAGTTTTCAAAGTGTTCTTTCGCTGATCATCTGTGTCTTTGGAAAGAATGCGTTTTTATTTTGGTTTGTGCTCTTACATTTCTTCTGTCTTTCCCTTGACTTTGAAAAACAAACAAAATAAATAGAACCTTATAGCCATATTAGATCAGGCAATACCCAGAAGAGATCAGATTCTTGTTTGTACTTTACAAAAAAGAAAATGTATGCATAATAATATATTTCGTGTTATTTTTGGTAGATTTCCTCTTACAGAAGCTATTTTTAAGTAAAACGTGTATGGATCTTTTTATGGTAATTAAGATATGTTGGGCTTTCTTAAAAATCAAATTCCAGTGGAATTAAATGATGAATGTAAATGAGAAAAACCCAAGCCTAGTCTTGAAAGTGTAAGCAGTTTCAGATTGTAAATTACGCTTTAAAATGTGGTATCTGACCATTTTGTATTTATATGTCAATATAAATACATGTTGCTGCATCACTAATGGCATTAAAAAGGGGTGGCTGAAATGTTGGATGTCTGAAAATTCTGCCTGCGTGGAGCGTGTTCAGCAGGGTGCAGCGGTGACGCCGTCGCCGGAGCAGCAGCCCCGCAGGAACATTGTCAGTGCCTTCAGCTGGCTGTTCCCAGGCAGGGGATGGAGAAGGAGCAAGGCACCTGGCTCCTCAGCGGCATCCTCTGCTGCTGCTGTGTGCCAGCGCTGGAAATCCTGGTACCTCGTGTGACATCCCAGGTACACAGAGTCACTGCTCCTGCTGCTCCCCCCCGCCCAGCCACCAGCAGTGCTGGCACACAATGCGGCCTCCAGTTTACTGTTCCCTCTGTGCTTCTCTCTTTGCAGGGACCGTGCCTTACACGAACGCTCGGAGGGAGCAGAAGTTGCAGCCTGGCTGCTTCCCCGGGGCAGGGAGCGTCCTGGTGGGGCAGTTCTCGCTCTGTGTTACCTTGTTAACCTCATCCAGTGCCTGACCTCTGCTCTCCACAGCAGCACAGAAGCTGTTTAATTCTTACCCCTCTAGGCTGAGCCAGATTGCCCCCACTGAACAGGTCACTGTAGCAATGCCGTTCTGAAACAGCGCACACGGGTTTTTGAAGCCAGGAAAATGACACTTCACTCGCAGGAAGATGTGAATGTAGCAGGGAAGGGAGGCAGAAAATAGAAGAAAGATTTTTCATAACTTTGAAACTTCATCAGGGTATGTCCAAGTTCTCGCCACCAGTACCCTCAAGCAAAGAAAAGTTACGAAATTACTTTTTAAAAGAAAAAAAAAAGAAATTAATTTTTTTCATGCAAGGGATGATTACTTTAACGAATTTATTATCTCCCTGAATGAGCTACCAAATAAAAGCTGTCCTTTAGATCCCTTGCTTCTGTAATCACTTAATGTCGCAATTACTTTGGTGTGACGGGGAAGTAGCAGATCTTAAACCTGCAGCACTGGATTAAGAGCCCTGGAGGCCTGTTGTTGGCAGGCCAGCAGTAAATGTGTTACCTTTGCCATTTTCAGTTCTTTGCCTACCAGAACTCTCCTCAGCCAGTCTCCTTGCTCTCAGTCCCACAGTCCCCTCCCTGCCCCTTTGCTTGCTGCCCTGCTTTTCCCCTGCCACCTTGCTTCAGTTTTCAGTACCTGCTGTGCTTCTGTCAAAAGCTGATCTGAATTTTGCATTAATCCTGCAAATGTTTGTAGCCTTCAGTGCTTTTTTCCTGCTGTCAGCCCAACAACTATAGGGTAGCAGTCCTGGCATGGGCCAAAAGAAAATAAGGCCCCCTGAGCAGTGACTTGTGATGAGCCTCATAAAAAGGCAGTGGAAGGGTTCTGTTGCTTTGCTGGGGCTTTTTCTCTGGTGTGACTTAAACACAAAGTTCACAAGCCCCAGTCCGTGGAATTGTCATCAAATTTTACCAGAAGATCTCTTTCAAGTGAGAAGAAAATAAGCTGTATTGCGTAATTTTTCTCTTGTTCTTGTTTAGAAACAGGACACTTCATCATACTGATTAATAGTTTCCTAAATTATGAATGCTGCTGCGAAAAACTGTGCGCAAACAATACGTGCATTCAGTTTTAAATCTCAACTGCAGTGCTTTGAGATGTCTGACTTTTTTTGCTTCTATCTGAATTCCCTGGCATTGACCTTTCTTTTTAATTCAAACTGCCAAGTGCTTAAGATAACCCCTTATATTCTTCGGACACTTTTGTTCTGGAGAACTGAAGATTTGGTAGTGTGTACAGCGAGTGAAAAATGAGCTTGCTTGTGCCCTTGTGCAGCGCAGTGAGGTTTGCCTTTCGGGGTGGGGGGGAGGAGACGACTGCAAAACTGTTGTTTTCCGGAAATGACTAATCATTCATTTTCACACTTTGAAAAGATGCTTGTTGACTCAAAGGAGATGCACCATGCAAATAAACATGCTGACAGACTCACAATATTTTTTCCAACTTTCACACTTGGCATGGCAGCGCGGAGTAAACGGAAGCGCAGCAGAAGAGCACCTCGGGAAGCCTCCATGCTCAGCACTGCTGCTGTCAGCTTGAACTTGGGCATGGGCTCGAGGAGTTTGTGTTGTACTGCAGTGTGCCAAAGGTGCTTAAACAGCCTTAACCAGCTTGAACATAAACCACACTGCATCTTACACCAGCACTGATGTATTTTTCCCTTGAGCTTGCTGCCTGAATCATCCTTCACATTTCAGCTCATATCCGACTTTGCCTTCCACTCCTTCTTATTAAAGGGAAAAGGATCGGTAGCTCTGCTTTTTTCCCCCCATTTTCCTGGCCACTGCATGGAAGTGACACAGAGCAGAGCTTTATCTACCATGGAATAACAATGTTTATAAACAAAATAATGCTGTGGTTCTGCAACCTCCATCACTGGCGCTTGAAATTTCCAACTCACATTTGAATCATTCCAGTTTAATCATCAGAAGGGTACTAGAAAAATGCCAGCAGAAGCCAGGAGCCCTTGTGTTATCTTCTGTAAGTGAGTACATCTCAACCTTTAAGTAAGGGCAGGAGCTTAGAATTCATTTGATTTAGATATTTCAAGGTAACAAACAAAACAAAAAGACATGAAAAGATCCTTGACTAAAACTACATTAAAAAGCTAAACCATAAACAAGCCACAAAAGAGTTTACCCCAAAATAGGAATTACCACATCCAGCTACTATTTTAATCTGAAAAAAAAACCAGCCCAAGCCTCTTTACAAATAAAGAATAAAAATTTAACAACACTTTAAATTTGGGAATCATTATTCTAACTTCCCAAAAGTCAATCTCACAGTATTAATTCTTAATATGTGACAAAGGATCATTTATGTAGTAAAATAAACCTAGCATTTAAGTGCCAATAGTATAAATATTCATTGCTGGCAGAGAATAGGAGTTTGGCAGTCATCTGTCCCTTAGCAATACTTTTTTATTACTCAGAACATTCCTCTGGGCCATAGGGGATGGAATTAAATTCATTATGAACTTTATTGGGAAGGATTTTAAATATGTGCAGATGTCTGGTTGAGAGGGGTTCCTTCTCCACCCTTCTCCTTGTTCTTCTATTCAATAGATTTTTGCCTTTTTTTTCTGCACCTAAGCGCTTAAATCTGTCTCCTTTTACAACCCTGATGTTTTACCTCTATCCTGACCACTGCCAGCAGTCCCAAAAAGCCTGAAATTGTCAACAAGATCATAATTGCCACCAGACAATGCCAAGAACAGCTTTCCTTTGGCTGCCACAGCCCCTTAGCTGAGACTGTTGGTGACCTCAGGTACACAGTCCTTTGCCTGTGCACTTAACCATGACCATCCTGGTGGGTCAAGGTCTGCCAGACTCTGCTGTGGCTGCTGCTGCTGCTGCTCTGTTCCAGTCAGCCCAAAAGCAGGGTTAGACTTCAAACTTTGCCTCTCTGTGATTAAATTAATGACACAAGGGCGGGCTCTCAGCATCTGCTTGTAAAGTGACATTTAAATGGCAATTGTCAGTGGAATATAAGCATATGGTTACTGAGCTGTGAGTCAAGTGCAGGCAGAAATGCAGTTGGTCCAGAGGAAGAGCTTTTTTCAGCGTTCGTTTGACTTTTGTGTACTTGGCCTGACTATACTCAAAGGCAAAACACGACACTAATGCTTAGTCACAAAGTCTTCAAGCAGTGCATCAGAAGTGCCAAGAAGTCCCAACAGAGGAAAATAAGCCTACCTTTAATTATTAAGTTTACCATCATAAAGCAATGCTAATCGAGGAAAACACTTGGTCCCTATTGGATTCTGCTACAAACGGTTTTGAAAAGATGAGCAAAGATACCTTCCCACTAACCAGGGTCTCAATGGTCTCAATATCAGCCACTACTAACTCAGGAGAAGAAAAAAAACCACAAAGACTGAAGTACTAACTGAGAATGTTACTTTCAGGAGGCGGGGTTTTGGCCAGTATTTGTATTACATTAATTATTTTAACCAGGACAAAAATCTTGCTTTTTGCTAGAAATAAGGACATAAGGCACTAGTTTATTGTCTTTCTAGCTTCCAAGAAGAGTCAAGGCATGAAATGCAGTCTTCAGTCACTGAGATGACCTTCCCAACTGCAGATCAGTGCAGCGCTGTCTTCCAGCATCTGCAGCTGCTCTGTGCCTCGGCTGCTGCAGCTCCCTGCATGTGAGGAGTCAGCTGCCATATGCTTGTTGTCTCCTGACAATTGTCATTGAAATGTCAGTTTACAAACAGCTGTTACTTTCATTGCTGCAAGCCTGGCTTCTAATGCAGCAAAGAAAGCAGGCAGAGCGATGCCCGAATGGCTGCTGCCCCTCGGCACTGCAGGCTGCTCTGCCTCGGCGTGGCAAACTGAGGGAGGCTGGAGCACCTCAAGCAGGGGACTGTCTTCCATGGCCTCCAGTCTCAAGGATCTCCTGCTGGTTCTTCTTCTGACAGGTAAGAGTCTGGAACAGTTTCTCTGGTCCTCGAGCAGCTGGGTAGAATTTCAGATCCAAGCCTGCAGCTTTTAACACCTCCTGGTGAGTATCTGGTGTCAGCCACTGTTCAAAAAGTGACTCGACCCCCTCTCTATCTCTGACCAACAGCAATGAGCTGTTGGTGAGCAGAAGGGTGTGCAGAGGGTGAGAGAGAGGAACACACCTTTTACTTCTGCTCCCAGTCTCATCATTGCATCCCCCATCGTCTCCCTTGGGTTTAAGGTCAGGAGGTTTTAAAGCAAGATCCACAGAGGAACTGCAGTCTCTTCAAGGCTTCTGTGGAAACTGCAATGTTTCTGCCAGAGCTGGTATCTCCACATAAAAGGTTCTGTATAGCACAAATCATCCGCTAAAAGGCCTTTGTATATCCTAAATTAGTCTTGTGATATTCAGTGCTGTCATGCCCGCATCCTTTTTGTGCAGCCTGTCATCATCTCTCTAGGAAATCTCTGCCTTGCCCTCTAAGATCCAGAATAAGGAAAAAAAAGGCAGTGCGACAGATCAGAGGGATAATCCTCCAGACACAGAGAAGCGGCCACACTCTGCTTGCCCACACACAAGTGCAGAAGGCCCAAGCAGGCTGCTGGGTTCTGTACGGCAGCAGAGTGCCCACAAATCCAGCTCCAGCTGGCACACAGACACAGCGCCACACGTCATGCAGGCATGAGATAAACCCACCACAGGGTTCCTATCAGATCTACCTGTGTGCCCCTGTCCAACACTCGCAGCATCCTTTCGTAGGCAGCGATTCGCAGCTGGATCTCAGATCAAAGTCTCGTCCCTCATGTCCCGCACTCTGTGCCCCCCTTCGTGTGGGCAGTGAAGCAGCTCCTGGGTACAGAGTCACTGCAGGGAGCACCACCAAGTCTATCCAACAGAAGGGGTGGTTTCACTGCCCTTAGGAGTTCACTCGTGACCATTAATGTCCCATCTCCCAAAACCCCATCTCTCAATCTGTATTCAGTGCACAGTGTCACAGCCATCAGTAAGGGTTTTGCTTGAATGAGGGCTGCACTGTGCTCCACGAGCAGGATAAACTTCTGATGAAGATTAAAAACAGGAAACGAATACTAATACAAACTTCTCCCTTGCCCCTCTCAGCCACATGCAAGTTGCTTCTGCTGAAGGACAAACATTATAGTAATAATAAGCACATATTGATGTATGTTGAGGCAAATATAAAATGTATTAACCTGAGAGATAAATATTGATATTGCTTTGTCCATGTCAATATTTAGTTCAAGGGACAGTAAATTTTGATATTCACTGAAACAAGTCAATACATGCATTGCTACATGCATTTTGTATAAGCTGAAGTTATTCAGCAATTCTCTTCTTTTTATCCTGAACTTTCAGAATCACAGATTTGCCTCTCAAAAATGCTTCTTTGTAAGGGAAGAAGGCAATAAATAAACTAGCCCTACCCAGGCAGTAACTGTGGGGAGAAAAAATGAGAAGATGTGGCCAGTGTTTATCTCCCAGGGATTTCCTGTTCAGTTTTCTAACCACCAGGGAGACCCTCAGGCTCCCTTTGGGCTCTGACGCCGGATCTGGGCTGGCTGCTCTGTGCAGCCTCCTCAGAGAACAGGAGTTTCCTCATGGCTGCACCTCAGCAACTCGCTGCCTTTGCTGTGGAGCCACCTCGCTTACAGACCACATACACGGGTGCCACGGGCAAAGCAAAACTGAGGTCAAACCCCTGCCTCTGCTGGTACTGCACGGAAACCAGGGGCAAAGGAGAGAGGCAGACAACATTTTTGTCACCAGCACAGGCAGGAAAATCTCCAAGTGTTCACAGAGAGGCTCTGGCAGACATCCCACAGCCCTTCTCAAAATGGGTTTGAACTGAACAGAAGCCAGCAACAAACTCGTTATCGCTGTAAATACTGCTGGAAGGATTAAGCATACAGCCTGGGACAAACGGCTGAAAATCAGCTCCATGTACATCTGATCAACAGCTTCCAGAAAAAACCAATGGACCAGCAATTCCCACAGCCTTCAGAGGCATTTGGGTCCATCTCATGGTCATTATGCTCCTCCCAGCATCAAGGGTGCTGTGCAGTGAGGCCGAGTCTCATTAGCGAGCACACTTGGGTGACAGGACAGTGCTGCCTCATGAACCAGTGCAAGAAATGAAAGGCACTGAGGAAAAACAAGCTGCCTCTTGGGGCAATAAATGAACCAAACCTGCAAGATTTTAATAAATATATTGCTGTTCTGTTGCACATAAAGTTGTCTTTCTTCCAACTGAAGCTACCATTAAGAGTCTCACTAAATCCCAAATGCTAAAGTGATGCAAAAATTCCTCCTGTAAGTGGCCATTCTCTGCTCAAAACAGCAAAGTGTTCAAGTGTGGAGCAGTGACAACACAGGGAGTTTATTTTTTATTTTATTTAAAGCCTCTGTAGATAACTGGAGTTGTCAGGCATATGAAGAAGAATTTCACACAAGTATTTGCCCCATGGCATCAGAAAATCACCTGCTGCTGCTTTTGACACTTCATTTCACAGGTGGCTATGTAAATCATCGCTGAGGCCCAGCAGATGCTGCAGAATCCAAAATGTACATCTTCTCACTTGGATCGGACTACACTCCCTTGCCTCAAACACCCTTAAGGGTGCCATGAGATCACTGAGACCAAACTGGCTTCTCAGAGCTTCTGGCCAAGTGTGGTGTCACTGAATCAAACCAGGGATACAAAAGCATGCCCACAATCCCTCTCGCTGGATGAAACTCCAGCATCACCCAAAAGTTTGCTCCATTCAGGTCCTCCCTGCACTGCCACACGCATTTCTTCTCTTGACTGGCAACACAGAGCTGCTCTGGGCTGGCTGCAGCACAGCAATACCCCATCAGTGACTCAGAAGCAAAGGGTGAGGCCAATTTTGTGTTTCCAGCAACCTGACCTTTAATAGAAACCAGTGCTGAAGGAACAAGCCCAGAAGAACACCTGAGCTTCCTTGCAGAGAGATGATGCTTCAGTGTCCACTGTACTTTAGTCCTCTACAAGTGATAACAGCACACTGGGTTGAGAAACACAGACAGTGCCCTTAAAGAATATTATGAGAGATTTTCATCTGAAATAAAGTTTCCGGTCTGTGTATCACTGATCTACACATCTGGGACTTAGAGGGCACTACAGCAAAATCTTTTCTGACTCTGCAGTATTAAAACATCGCAACTTAGGGGGATGCCATCACACACTTCTCCACAAGCAATGGCAAGCACTGCCCTTCAGAAGAATAAGCTACTTTTGCTTTGCACCATCATCTAACAGCCCGCATCATAGTTAGAGTGGTACCAGAGGCACCAGGAGTTGCCAGGGGAACACAGATATGCAGAACATAATTAGTGAGGACACAAGTGTTAACAGTTTACTTCTTAGCAATTTAAAAATGTCTGACAATTATCTTCAGTTCCTAGCAGGGTCAAGTTTTGCTTCTCAAATATTTTTAAATACTGTCATTCTGCAGCACAAACACTAGAAAAAACCTAAAAACACTCCCAAAAGTTTCATGACAGGAGTATCGTTGCTGAACGTCAGCAGACGTTTTGCAAAACAGTGATTAAAGTCGTGATATGCTTTTGAAAACCAGACATGCTTCATAGAGTACCAGAAGGAATCATGTTAGTTTTAATACTCTGTGTTGGGTTTGCATGTCGAGGGCTTGGTAGTGGTGGGGCTACAGAGGTGGCTTCTGTGAGAAGCTGCCAGAAGGTTCCCCCACGCCCAGTGGAGCCAAGGCCAGCGGCTCCAGAAGGAACCCAGCACTAGAGGTTTATCTTGCTCTTCAGTATTAATCTTACAATATCAAACTCCGTCTTAGCACTCCTCTTCAGCTGTAATTCAGTCTTAAATGTGCACAACTGTGCACAGAGATGATGTTTAATCTACGATACTGAAACCGGATAATTCAGTGCCAAAGCTGCACCCCACGATGTGGGGAGCCCCCGAGTGTGGATTTGTCTTTCAGGTCACCCACCAACACAGCACTTTGCCTGGGACCCCAACTCTCCGGACAGAGCTGAGGCTGCCCCCAAACATAAAAGCCAGCAGAATTCCCTATGCTCCCTTGTCCTCTTTGGTGCTTTCCCTCACAGAGGTGGGTAAACAGTCATGAACGTACAATAAATACCAAGTTGGCATTTGAAGCGAGGGCTGACTGTTCATTCGTGTGCCCATCTCGCGCAGTTTGTCAATAAAAGACAAAATCCAGCATCTGCTTTCGAGCCACTCACTGCCATTCACAAGCACAATTCTCCAGGAAAACACAAAAGCCCCTTTAAAAGCAGGGCTACTTTGGTGAAAGGAAGATCAAGAATGTTGTGGAAATATTCATAGACTCAGCACCAGAACACATACCAGGGTAAAATAAATATATTTTAAAGTGCTCCTTTTTAGAAATGTTAACATTCCAGCTGTCAGGAAAGACACGCTTATTGGAAATTGTTATTTCTGAATTGAGAAAGTATTTTTAAAAATCACTAATATGGACTGAAATGTGTAGAAGGGAGGAGGTTTAGTTTTTATTGATGCTTCTTCCTTGCACAACAAATTCTTGCCATGGTTGCTTTGATTTTCTTTTAGAAAGAGTGAAGACCTGTTTTCCTTCTGCATTGGCAAAACAATGGGAAAAATACATCTTCCATATAAATCTCATTTAAATTCTGCATTCTAACTAGTGAACACAATTTGGAATTGAGAGGTTTTTTTGTTTTTACATTACAAAATGAGCCGTTGCAACATTAAACAGCTCATCTATTGCAATTCAGCAGGAGAAATCATTGAACAATCAACTGCAGAATACAAATACAGAACGACACTGTATTAGCTTGGCAGATACATCAGATACTTGTGAGCTCTGCCAGAAAGACAAGCTTTAACTATATGTTATATGGAACTGATGATCATGGGGGGATCAGCAAAGCTCTTCCTAAGTGAGAGATGCATTATCAATGTACAAGTCAGATTTTTGTACGAAAAACCTGCAAATGAATAAAACTTGCTGTATTTTAGCAAGTGAGATGAAAATAGAATTATTGATGCACAAATGGTAGCACGATCATGCCTGCCAGCTGCTTTAAAAAACAAATGCAATTGGAGTTTATGTTCAGCAGCCTAAGTGAGAAGGGAAACCAAAGCAAATTGCCATCAAAATTATGTGTAGTTATCCAAATTCCACCAACCAGAATCTGCAGCAGGAAGCAGGAGCCAGGGAATAGAAGAGCAGAATTTCACAAGGCAGCTGTGGCACCGCTGCCGTGAGGCTGACAGCTCAGGGGCTCAGCTCTGAGACTGAAGGCCACTTCTTTGTTCTCCTCTGTCCCTGAGAACGGTGACTATCATAACCTGCAGGAGGGTGAGGAATGAGGTGTTTGGTGGTGGGAGACGGGTACATTTTGGAAAGGGTGGGGAGAGGAGGAATCTCTGATTCAGCCATCTCCAGTGGCAATCTCAGCCCTGCAGGCAAACGAAGGCTGAATTCCAGTCTGGCTCTCTGAATTGTGTCCTGGCTATCATGTTACTGGGGGAAACATAAAGTAAATGCTAAGCAACAAGGCAGCTTTGTTTTCTAAATTAGGCCTAACCTTTGATTATTTGGATCAAACCCCTGGGTAGCGATGAAGCTCCTTGAAATCACTCTAAGAAAAACGTCCCAGGCAAACAGGGCTTGTTTGCAGCTTCCCTCCGAGAAGGCCATTCAGGGAGCTGCAGTACTTTGATTGCAGCAAAGTTTCTTCTCTGCTAACACTTGAATCTCCTTTTATTTACATTTTGGAGCTGTCCAGAGAATTTTAATGAGTGCAAACCAGTCAAAACCTCCTTTCTCAAACCTTTTCAAGGAATATATATACAAGATAAAGAGTGCACTTCCCCCTCACCACAGCCTTGACAGCAGCCTAATTCCAAGTCTCCCGTACCAGGTTAGAAGGCGAATGTGCTCTGCAAATGGCATTCAGGTAAACACCTGGGCATGGATTCGCCCAGCACACGGACACCATTTGGTTTGGGAGCCTGCTGCCTGTGCTGTGATATTTGCTCTTTGCTTCCAGAAGCTGCTGGGGACCTCCAAAATGTCTCAGGTGGGCAGCTCACAGCAAACGTCAGCCAGCCTTTCTTCCTCTCCTGCACAAACGCAATCTCAGCCTTGTATCTCAGCTATAGCAAAAGATGTCAGCTCATTTTGGAGTATAAAATTTATTTGAAATAATCTCCCTTATCACAATTTTTAACTTCGGAAAAAAACAGTGAGTGCTCCTTTCTTCATCCAAGCCGTACAGGGCACATTTTGCTCACCTTTTAACTCCCTTTGATTTCCTTGAGGTGAATCCACAGCTAACCAGAGTATCCCAGGTGGAATTGGAGCATGCAGCTCACTCTATCTTTTGTAGCACCTTTCCAAGAAACACTAAGAACTATAAGATATTAATGCAGACCTCAGAAAACTAATTAAGCTTGAGCTCCAAGTACCTAACATCTTGCTCTATCCCTCTGTTCGAGAAAATGAAGGAACAAAACTGCTTTTTGGGGGAAACCCTATAAACAAGGAGGAAGAATCAAGATGTAGGAATGTATTCCATTATGCCATTTTTAGTGTAAATTCTGGAATCCGGTAATAAATACGGTGTTTTAAGGAACACAGTGAAGATACAGAGGATTTTAGCAAGGGCTAAATCTACCATACTGTAAATTACAAAATAAATTTCTTTCTCCAGCCTCATGCAGCTGGTTCCAACTGTGGGCACACAGGACCACTGTGAAGAGAAAAGACTTTTACAATAACCCTCTCACATGTAATAAAAATATGACTGTGAAAGAGAGAAAGAAGATCATTAAGTATCAGAATTCACAGCAACTGAGAGGGCGATTATAAGCATTTGGGAACTTTCCTATGCATTTATATAGCACTTTAAGTTCAACTGTTGGTCTTCAGTTTGACCCAGACCACGACAGAAATAGATAATCCTATTGCTTCTGACATGGCTATGTAATTAAGTAGCTGTTCTGCCCCTGTTAACACAGCCATATCCACTGGGCTTTCATTGCTCACCCTCTTTCCAGAAAGATCTCTTCCTTTGAAATAAGTTTTTCTACTCAGACCTATCAACTAAGACATCTTGGGAAGAGATTTTCATACACCTTCTTTTCAACTTTGTAAGGTTTCTACCTACTAATGAGTGAAACTCTAACTCCCAAGAGGTAATAGAGTTATTTTTTCTTAAAGTATTCAAGAGATTAAACTAAAAAGTCTAAATCATCTTCCCATACGGCAATAAACTTCTTTGACCAGTAAGTCACAGAGCAAAGGACAAGCAGCTCTTTCCTATGATATCAGAGCAAAAATGGACTCTTCTTGAAGTCAGAGAGCCAAGAGCCAGGACTTGGTGCTCCAATGACCCCTGGGCAGCTGTGAGGGGGGTGTCAGGATGCCCTTCCAAACGCTGCCCCCCACCTCTGAAGTCAGGGAAAACTCTTTCTGTGGCTGCACCTTTAAAGCCTGTTAGAGCGAAACAGAGCCGGAGATCTTCTTCGGGGCACTGATGGGATCCTCCATCTCTCTGCTAAGGCAGCTGGAACACACAAGGGCCTCTGATTTACCCCAAGCACCAAGTAAATAACGTCACCTGATTTGCTACAAGAATATTCCATCTACAGCATCTCCCTAAATCCAGAGAAAACATCTTCAAAACCCAGGCACTTCTTTCCTACTGCTTTCCATATACCCAAGCTAATTTATTGGACAGAAAATCCTGCAGAGATGGAAACTAATTCCAGGTAGGTAAAAGCAATCATGTACACTGGTAAACAACAAGAAACAACACGGAGGAAAACCATATTTTAAAAGGCTGGTGCGTAACACTGGGATTGCACTTGCTCTGCTGCCCTGAGCCACCTCATTACCTTGGTGATTGCAGAAATCCTGCTACACTCTCTTGGAACTTCGCAACAGGATCAGGTGCTGAATGCAGCTGAAAACCTGTTTAATTAGTAGCTGATCACAAAAACCAAAATTTACTTACTTGCCTCTCCAGATAATAAGAAAATGGTTTCAATTCTTATTGCTGGAGCCACATTTCTGCATTAAACTGTATTATTTTTAAAATCCTGTTTGCACTCAATAATATTACCATGCCCTATAGGAGTTTTTCGCTAAGTACTTAAAAAAACCCCCAATGCACACAGTGTGGAAAGGCATCTCAGCATAGTATGAAGACCTGTGCTTAATTTTACATTCTTTATTTGGCAAAAATAGGAGTTGTTCTGCACTGAAATTCATATTTGTAATAAAAGCCCCACTCAGCTGCTCATATACTAAAGAAACAATTCATGGCTGAATAATGTACCAATTCAAAAGCAATCTCTCTAAGCTACAGGAAACCTCTTGAGCTGCTGGTCTGAACAAAATGAAGCCTCAACAAAATGAACCATTTTGAAACTAAATGAAAATTTAGCAAATTGATCTGAACGAGAAAATCTTATGTTCAATGCAATTTTTTTTAGCCACACTAGAAAGGCCTGCTAGAAATCCTGTTTGGGAAAAAAAGAAATCACACTAATAAATCAAAAGATGGTGTTATTGTTTGTTTGTAGGTTGGTTGGTTTTTCTAAAGGATATTTCTTTTTATAACGAGATAATGATTTTATAACTTTGTGTTTAAATAGCAACTGCCTAGTGCTGAAAGAAAAAAACACTGGATGGTGTCTTAAGAGAGATGTTCTCTCTTCCAGCTTTAATTTTTAATCTGCCTTTTGGTGCACCTGGCTCCTCACAAACCTCTCAGCTGCAGAGTTACTCTGAGATCAGCACACCAGGAGCCAGCCCCGGCTGGAAAGAAAGGCAGTGTTTGGTTTGTGCACTGCCATGAGCTACTGGAGCAAAATGATTGCAGATCAAAATTATGAGGTTGCTGGAGCAATTTAGGCTGGCAAGATGAAGAGCAGAGGGAGGGACATGATGCAAATGCTGGATGTGCAGCCATCCAGCAGTGCAGCAGGAGCATAAAGGGTAATGGAAGAAGGGAAGAGGGGATGGTAAGAGAGGACGGTTGAGGCAGCGATCGTATCAAGAATCTCTTATTTTTTCGAAGCGGCATGCCACAAGAAAATGTTATTCCCACTGATCCAGTAAATGAGTCTGTTTTTCATGGCGGTGGCTTAAGGAAATCAGGAGTGGGTAGAGGAGAAGGTGTATTCATGCAAAAGGACAATTTGCAGTTGGAAGTGGGTTTTGAACAAGAGTCAAATGAGAACACCTTTAGGGAAGGCACACAGCTCAACCTCATCTGGGACTACTGGGACATAAAAGGGCAGTTACACAATTACCAAGGACAAAAGGCCTCTTTTAATTAAAAAATAAGTAAGTATGGTCAGCACACTCAAAGCTGGGTTAAGAGGTGTCAGTGCTAGTGCGTATGCCAGCAGCAGGCAGGGATTTTTTCCCCGACTGAGACACATACTGGGTTGGGCTTTAAAAAAAGCTCCTTCTCAATCTGGTCCCAGGGACAAAATTAAAAGTCTGTTCTAACAAGATGAGCAACAGTGTTAGACATGTGGGACTCAAAAGAACATTTTACCCATCTGAAGCACTAAGAGAAGGGATTTGCACTGTACATTTGTACAGAACAAGGGATTTTTTTTTTTCTAATTAAGTGGTATTGAAATATGCAAACTGTGCGCTGCTCACTCACTCTGCTTGAATTAGTGATTTACAGTGACAGTTTACCTTTAGTTCCACACCTGGAAATAGGAAATAAATCAAGTGATAAGCTGCCAACAACGGTCTCAAAACGGAGAGCACTTTACCCAAGAGCTCCTTGGAGCTTGCTGAGCTGGCACTGCATTACAGCAGATCCGGCAAGATTTTCCATTGATGGCAGGAGCTGCAGGCGGATACAACGCCGTAACAAACTCACTGGTGCACACTCTGCCTGCATGCTTTAAAGGGAGAAGGAGCAAGAAAAGCTGCTGCCTTCAGGAGGTGTCTCAGGAACAAAAAGACTCGGAGCACTTCCCCGGGGATGAGGAGGAGCTGCTGGCACTGCGGGGCCTGTTCCCAAAGCCAGCGCGATGGGAGGACAGGAGCGCACACAGCTCCCGTTTGGTACCTCAGCCCTCACAGGCACTCAGCACTGGCTGGAACCCTGCTGCACCCAGCCACCCACCCACCCTGCCTGGGAATAGGGACAGGGACTGCAAAATCTCTGCCCAAGAAGAGGACCGCTTTCTAATGTCCACAGTTGTCCATTCAGAGGAGCAGCTTCCTGCATCGCTGGCTGGCAAAGCTCAGCAAGGATCCCCTCTCCCATATCTCTTGGGAAGTTCCTGTCTCCCAGCCAGGACAGGGGTCTGGGGAGTCTCTCTCACACACTTACACCATATTAACAACATCCTGGAGAAACGAGGGGGCATCAGAGTTGGGAGAAAACTAAAGCAGGATAAAACCCCGAGGGCAGAAAACAAAACACCAGCACAGAAAAACCAGGCTCAGTGCTGAGGATCGACTTTTGTCTCGTAGAAACAGTTTCAAGAAAATGCCACCTCTCGTTTGTGCCAGGTTTCACGTGCCTCCACCAGCCAACTTGGCATCCCCCCTGACAGAGTGCCATTGGTTTCCATTGCAATGTGTCTGGGAAATCTAATTGTTTCTCAAGAAGAACTTCCATGGAGTTCTTTAGAGCTGCCATGCTCTGTGGCAATCAAAGTGTCTAAATAAATATGCAAAAGTGTGCTCAAGCTAGAAAGCCTTCCAAGCAACCAAGAGAGTTTTTTCCCCCTTTCAGCAGGGCTCGGAGTCGCTCACAGCCTGTTTTTGTCAACAGCAGTCAGGCACCAGAGCACAGGCACTGCACAGGAGGGTGCCACGTCTTACACTCCTGCGGGGTGCCAATCCCACAGGGTGACACCGGGGACAGGAACGCAGGATGAGAGCAGCCAGGGAGCACACACACACTCACACATACGCATAAACACACAAGTCAAGCTGCTCTCGCTCACAGCTAATGGCAAAACCCCTCTCAGCATTGTATGTAGGAATGCCTGATAGCTGTAAATAACTTTTTCTGCGTTTAATTCGCGTATAATGAAACAGCAGTGAGCAAATGCGGTTCAGTACTCAAAAAAAGAGGCTGCTCAAGCAAATGCATCTTCAAGCCTGCACGGCAGAGCCCTCTTGCTGTGCCACAGGCTAATGGATTCCTGTGGCAAAACATGAGTGTTGCACATTTAACTATTAGATTAGTTATGCAGCTCTAAAAGCAAAGCAGTTGTTCCCACGTCCAAACAGGAAGGTCCTATACTCCTCAAGTGAAGATGCAAACTCTAAGCTCACTTTTGATTAGAAAAACAAGACCAGTGGTAACACACAAAGATAGCTGCATGTTTTGGTTGCTCTTCTTTAATGGATTTGAAATAGGAGGATACCACAGGTGTTAAGATATTTCCTCAGCATCACAGAGAAAGCACTGTCCTGTGGCAGAGCATCAAACAGATGTGGATGTCCTCATGGAATCTTTTCTTCTCATCTCTGCTGTCTTCCTGGACAAATTTACCAGCCTGAGCAATGGTAGAGCATTACTTCAGCCCTTTCCCATGATTAACACATTCAGACTATACTGAAAATCTTCTTTCCAAACTTTTTTTTTTTTAAATAATCAAAATCTTGCTGTTTAAAAGAAAGAACCCCAAAAATCCATAGTTTGCAGAAGAATGTATCCATATTTGTTATATGTTAATGCTTTACCACGGCAATTAAAAGACTGGAAACCAAACCCAAGTGACAGGTATATTTTTCAAGATCACTGATCTTTTAACTAGGGGGAAAAAAATCCCAGCTTTAATTGCACAAAGCTGCATATCATACTTCCCCCTCTTGAGATTTCATTATAGGCCTGAAACCAGAGAATTGCATTGCCAGCTCTTGCCTGCTCTTCCAGCTATTTCTGGTTTTTAATAATTATTCATTAATTGCACACTATGATAAGATCCTTGCTGTTTTGAAACATTTTCCCTCTGGCCCCCATACTATTAAAGACCCTGATTGCCTGCCAACAGCGTAAAATTAAAAATCAAAGCACTACCTCTGAAAGGTTTAATATGTGCCACATTGAAAGAGTTTCTACAGCTTACAGCCATGTAATTGCATCACCGGCTAACTGCACAATCTCTCCCAGCGTTTGAAATGTTTCCCTTTGAAACACTAGCCAGCTGAAAGCAGAGGTTTTGTTTAACACCCTGATTTACTCTGTGTGCATGCCAGAGTGTTTTTATGTCTCCTGTGTCCTTCCCTGCTTCCTCCCTGCTTTGCCCCGGGCAGGTGGGAGGGAAAGGCGCAGCCACCAGGACACGAGGCACCCTGCTCCCACTGGGGAGAGGAATTAGGGAGGGAAATTAAAGAGTCAACACTTCAAGGAGGAGATTAAAACCAAGCTGAACCTCCTCTCTACCCACGCCTTAAAAGCAGGTGGGGTTTTGCGCCTGTTGAATCCCCCTCTCGTTCCCCTTACACACCCATCTCTCTCTTCCCTGGCGCTGCTCCCAACAAACAGCAGCCGCGGACACCTCCCCTGCTTCCCTGCGCTGCCCAGCCTGGCTGGACCCAGCCCGCTCAGCCCACAGTCACAGAAAGAGCTTCCATCAGTCCTTTCTTTATGGATCTCCTCTCCAAAGGGGATGAAGCTCCCACATTTTGCCAGTGGCTACGTGAAGGTGCAGGTACCCCGCGCCGCTGGCTGGAATGAACCCAGCAGCTCCGGTGACAGGCAGCAATTCACAGCCGTGTCCTTTTGCTGAGCCACTGAGATCTGAATGCTATTTTTTCATCTAAAAATCTAATTTCTAAATCTTATTTCTTCATCATAAAGGTCATGTGGATAAGGACAGGTTGCCAGCAACCAGCCTAGTGCACACATCCTTACTACTGAAGGAGCCGGGAGAAATTTGTGCAACTGAGTTGATCAAAGCTGGTTTAGACAAAAAAAAACCCCATGGAGATGTAGCTTGCATTGATCGAAGTGAAGTCATGGTGTGCCAAAGGGGAATAAAGATGCCCTTCACACAGTTCGGCTGCTTTAATGATTTCAATATTAACAGTGCTCTTTCCCAGAAAAAGGTAATTTTCTACCTTCATTTTTTTGGACCTTGTGATTATTACAAGTGCCAAAAACTGTTTAATGCTTATAAAAGCATACCTTAGAAAGATATTAGTCCTCTGCAAGCCCTCAGATGAAGAGGCTTTGGTTATTTTTATCTGTTTGTGCACCAATACACACCTCTAATTCAAAATCTTGGTCCTGCCTGCGTTGTAATCTGGTTGTCCTTCCAGTTCATCAGGTTTCACTTTCACAGTACTTCTAAAATCAGGCTCCTGCAGGCTCTGTGGAGCCTCCCTGGAAAGCTGGGTGGGTCTGCCCTGCTTACTCCCTAATCTATAGGTTGGAATTCTTCTCCATTAATCCTATACTATTATTGCAATTGAAAACATGAACACTGTAGATAACATCAGATGCCTTGGTAAGACAAAGTAGCTTTAGGGAGCCAGAAAAGAAGCTGTTTATTTTCCAAATTGCAATTTAGAGGTTATATAATAAAATGTGCGCTTTGTTTTGCAGAGATATTCTGTATTCCAGGCTGTTCCCTGAAGAGGAGGAACACTGCTGGTGCCAAGGCATTTTTAATGCTGGTGCCTGCGTGTGGGGCAGGACAGGGCATGGGGGGAAGCTTGGAGGGGTAAATGTGGATTTAGGCTCACAACATCAGGTACTGAGACCTTAAAGATCTAGGGCTGACCCCATCCTAAAGCCTGGGCCTTAGAGTCTAATTTAAAACAAAATTCATCTGCCACAGTACTAATTTTTTTACTGGAGTTGTACAGATTGATGTCTGAAAGAAGTTTCTGGACTAGAAATTTGAACTGCAGACACAAAGTGCACTTCCCCTCAGATTTGTAAGAATTTCCATGTAAATTCATGCTCCACAGGGCATGTTCATTTGAAATCCGGAGATCATGAATAGAGATGAACAGTGCCACGTTAAGGACAAAATTATTAAATGATAAGTCCTCCAATATATATAAAATAACAAAGTGCTTTCATTCAGGATCAGTCTCTGTTCCCAGAGGAAAGCCTGTGTGTGGTGGTAGAGCAAAGGACAGGGACTGCACTGCACAGGGACATCCCCACCGCATCCTGTCACTGCTCCATGGGTGAAGGGCCATCCCTGCAAGGGTGACAGGGGAGGATCAAGGGCCCCGAGAGCCACAGAGCTGGCCACCAATTCTGGGAGTGGTCCAGCTTCTGCCCCATCCCCATCTGGCCCTGCATGCCCACCGCAGAGGTCCACGCTGCCCTGGGTGCACGAGACAGTCCCTGCTGCACCGACTCCCCACGTGCAGACAGGAGGAATTTGCATCTCTTCCCTTCTGAACCTCTCTCTGATTTAGTGTCTCTCCTTTCTGGACCCACCTGGTATCGTTTAGACGTGGTTCCTCTCCTGGTTTGGCTCTGCACAAGCAATGCCAGATGGAACCTGGTGTGTGCCAATCCGCTTTGCACCTCCCCACCTTCTCCTGCACCCCAGTGCGAGCCTGCAGTTGCCCCTTCTCTCCAAATTCCTGGTGTTTGCACCACAATCTCCCTGTGCACAACGGAGATGACAAAACCCCACACTCCTGAGATGGTGCAGACATAAAATCCATTGTGCATGGACTGTCAGGCACGGAGATATTTTTTTCTGTCTGAAAGGACAGCACGTTGACTTTTATCCTGCCTGTGCAGATGAGAGGCACTGAGGGGAGACAGCTGCCTGTTTCTGGGCCTGGGGCAGCGAGGAGCAAGGCCACAGCGGTGCCCTGAGTGCTCTTCAGGGGAAAAAAGCCCTCGCGGAGCTGCGGGAACACAGGCTGACAGACAGGGAGCAGAGCAGGGGCTCTGAGACCATGAGAGGATGAGCTGCTGTACAGTGGGATGATTTTAGCAGTTACAGCCGTGATGCTCAGGCAGCCACTGCGCAGCAACCTGCTGCACCAACTTTATACAGCCACTTCTTGTTGCCACCAATTAGCTCATTAAGGTAACTGCTGATTAGGAAGGTGGTGAATATGATCTACACATGTTGGCTATTCCAGATGTTAAAATGTTCTCCTAAGCAGCGTACACAGGGGTTTTTTTCCCCTCTCTGTTTTTTCTTTTATTTTCTTTTCTTCTCTTCTTTTTTTTTTTTTAATTTTTTTTTATTTTTCAAATCCAGAAAGACTGGACTGTTCACGTGCTGGGTTTGGAACACACTGAACAGGTAATACACACCTGGAAACACTGCATCTGCCTTGTCCCACAGCTCATGTGTTAAATCCTCTGTCACTCTGCTCAGCAGCAAGGATCAAAAGCCTGACCCCATATCAAGGTATTTGGGCTGAATTATATTCCCTTGTTTCTCCTGATCCCACCATCCTATATATATTAATGGCTGGAATAAAAACCTGCAATGAAAGCAGAGGGAAAGTGCTCAAAGTAACACCGAGGTTTCTGTGGGCACTAAATAACAGATCTGGCCCTCAGCTCACAGCTGATGTATTCTGTCATGTCAAAGGCAGCACATCCCTCCAGTATCTTCTCCTAGTGGCAACATCCTCATTCCCCCGGTTCTGCATTTGGGATATGATAATCATTAACTCAGGGACAGTGCTGGAGCCAAAGGTGCTAACCTTATCTCTAAAAAGCAAGCCCCTTGCGTTGCGCAGGGAAGGAGGCTTTATTCCGAGTTGTAATGTCAACTTTTCTTTACGGCAATCTGGCATCGCTCGCACAGACAACCAGGAGATGCAGCAACAAAGCCGAGGAGAGAGAACGGAGTTCCCAGCAGGATTCACAGAGCAGGTTAAACTTTAAAAGGCACATTTGTACCTGCAGGACAGGCTTAAGAAGTACCCAGGAATCCTGCACTTCCCACAAGAAGAGTAATTGCTTTCTGGGGCTATTTTAAACTAAGAACATTGTCCTTTCTTACACTCTCCTGCACTGGAGTGCCTTTTTTCCTCCCCTTTGCAAAAATCAACAGTGAAAAATCTCTAACTTTCCAGTGTTGTAATGCTGCAAAGGCCTCTCCAGTCCCTCTTAGCTAGCAGCATCAGAAAGAGTGCATCTTTTTCTCCTTATTATTATTCTTTTTCAAGTCCACCTAGGAAAGGACAAAGACTTGGGTTCTAAAGCCTGGACTCCGCCATCCACTGCCCCAGATGGACATGCTGGGAGCAGACAGTGCCTTGGGCTGCCCTGCCTTTTTGCATCCCAGCACCAGTGCACAGAGGAGCCTGTCTGAGAGCTGCTTATCATTGCTGGCCCCGTTACATGAGCTGGTTACACCCCAGAGTGCTGAGGCTGAAGAGAAGGATCCCTCCCAAGACCTGCTTGTGTCTCTGCCAGCTCTTGCCTCCATGCTCACAGCCCTGCAATATCCAAACCCCCAAGGAGAAGGTGTCATGAGGGGACACCCCAGCCAAGCACAAGCTTGGAAAGATCAGATTCCAATACCTGGAATAATCCTGTATTATTTGTCACTGGAGACACCCAGTGATCTACATTCAACCCACAAAGCATTAAACTGCCTGGTTTCTCATGCAGAAAGGTGCTGGGGGGTTGTAGTTGCCCTACAAATAATCTCATTCATAAACAGGTTAATGTAGCCTAGTTCCAGCTGCATGTTTCTGGGTTGCAATAATGGCAAGTCCTACCCACAGAGCCTGCAACTGAAGCTAATGGAACAGCTCATCTGTTAAAAACACATTAAATATCCTTTTTTTGCAAAATTATTGCATAAGATGATGATACAGATGTAAGTGAGGAAAGACTGCTCCATATTTTTCCTTTACTAGTCACATGAGAACAATATGCTTAATCACCTGAACAAAACCTGGATTGCATGCTGCCCAAACAACGATCTGTACAAGCCCTTCTGCTGTACTGAGAAATTCCTCACAACTTAAAAATATAAAACTTCATCAAAAAATATGTTTCTGGCTCATGCAAATATTTCTGTTCAATTCTATAACCCAAGGAACTATACTGCTCTCTGGTCACACCTCTGATTAATGCCAAAGTAATTTTGATGAACCTAGAAAAAATACCAACAGTGGTAATGTCACAGGTAATAGCATCTTTTCTTTTTTTTTTTTCTTTTTAATATGCTTGGAAATTAACTTGAAAGATGTCACTATCTTAGCAGAAACCATCTAATGGGATGTGTACGCTCAGGGAACCAAGCAGCACAGTTATAATTAAAGTTTCATTATCATTTCCATTAGAAAGTAGTTTCTGAGGGATTTGATTCAACAGTAAATTCTGCTCCGTGGTGATGCTTTGGATGCAGGGTCCCTGGACGTGTCAGAAGCAGCAGGTAATTCCTGACATTCCATGAGGGTCACGCCGGCGTTACAGGCAGAGCTGTGGGTGTAGGGTGGGGCAGGGAACCCAGCCCAGCACATTTTCACCACCCCAACCCCCGGACAGGTCCTCTCGACAGCAAAGGTCAGCACACACAAAGTACACCCTGGGGACACGAATATTCCCACTGCTCCAGGGGCACAGGAAGAGGTCCTGGCCCTTGTTTTAACTTGGCATTTGCAGAGCACAGAAAGGAAAATTAAAAATATCACCTATTTGTAAGAGAGAGCTCCCACCTGTGTGGTGCACACAAACTGGGCTTGCAGCCGTGGCACGAGACGAGCTGTCCGTGCAAGAGTGATGAGGAAGATCAGAGCACTTTACTTGGTAAAGTAAATAGGAAAGCCCTCATGGTTTTCATTAAACAAACTCATTCACCCAATGCCAGTAAAAGCATACTCATGTCACTGGGGAATTTGCTGCTGGCTCAGTCAGGGTTGCCTCGGGCCAAGCCCTCTCCTGACAGCTTATAAGTAAAGTGATGCTCAGACCAGGAGTGAATTTATTAGAAGGAAGGAGCTGAGGCTTTCCACACCCCTCTCACTCCCGTCCTCCTCACGTACTGCAGAGAACCTTGTATTTTGTCACCACAACCGCAAGTGCATCTTTCAGTTACCGCAATAAAAGACTGTGGGTACAAAGTAACACTGTGATATCAACACAGAACAATGATACATCCAAATGTGAAATATAAAGATATGGAGGGGGAAAACATTGCCCTGTGCTGGACAGAACACTTTTCAGTCTACAATCCTGGAATCACTCAGCTGTGCTGTACATCATCTTGGTGTGCAAAGCCTCAGCGGGTGAGCAGAAAGCAGCATTTGCAATGGAGATTGGCATTCCAGATAAAAGATCTGAAAACACACTTTTGAAGGGTGAACTGCTTATTAGCTCAAATAAAATTAGCTGAAAGCTTTATCAGATTAAAAAAATAATTGAAAATGTATCAGTATTTAACAGAGACCATGAGCAGGAAAACAACCCCACAGTAAACAGCATGAAAATTCACAAGTTCAAGCACACTCTGAAGGCCAGAAGTGAATATTTATCCCATGTGAATAAGAGGAGCCATGTGGTAATACTGCAATGAGGCAAAGAGAGTGAAAACCTATTTTAGCTTTAAGCAGTTCATGTAAAATTAATATATCACTTATTTATGAGTGGAGAGGTGCCCACTGCACAGTATCTGAGCCCTGATGAGTGTCCAGAGGCACTGAGATCACCTTTCACACCTGAATTTAGTTACATTTACAAGGAACCATATACAAAACCTTTTTATTAAAAGTCAACACACCTTTTTAAACTATTCAGCGTGGTTAGTCCTGTGCCCTTCACAAGCATTTACTGTGGGCAGAGCTGTCCCGTGGTGTTCAAAGGCACAGTTTGCTAATGCCACATCAACGTGATTTTAGTGAGTGGGAAACAGGAGCAGAAAACTCTTCAGACACCAGGCACCAGCCAGTGATCCACGTGTAGACCTCCTAAAGCCACAGGAAAAGGACACAAGCAAAGCAGCCTAGTAGGTGAAAATTAAAACAAAACTATCACCTCAAGTCCCAGTTTCACCTTTCATGGTGGAAATGCAGAAATTCACAGCAAGCTGGATCCAAACGGACCAACACACATCCACAAACCTGGAAAGCCTCCAGGACTGCTGAAATACGAACAGGCTGCTTTTCCTGCTTATCTTTGGTCATTTCTTTCAGTGCAGCAAATGCACGAAATGCTTTCCACATCTACACCTGTGGAGCCACTCAGGTGTGTTTTGGAAAGAAGCAGCCTGGTTCATTCTCCCCCCGGCTGAGGAGAAGTTGCCAATTTGTCTGACTCCTCGCAGGATTTCCAGCACAACCCCAAGGTGCAGCTGCACCTCCTTGGTGCCACCACCAGCGTGCACAGAGAGCACATGGAAAACAGGGTTCACGCCAGCCAGGGCTATTGATGGTGCCAGGCTGGCAGGTCAGAGGGGGCAGACTCCGTTCAACTCGCTGAAACATTAGTTTGCTTTCCTTGTCAGTGGAGCACTTTACAACAGATCTTCCTGAATAATTCATTGAATGGGTCTTCGTGTGTGCATAGTAGTGTTTGATTTTCCAACTTACTGCACTAATCTATAAATACGGACTATAAACATTCCGAGCTGATAGCTTTATTTTATGTTGCACTGGTATTTCTTCTATTTTTTTTTTTTTTTTCTTTTTAAGTGTAGCAAGAGACGGCGCAGATATTTTACTGTCTACCTCCTTGAGCAGCACCAAATGCTCCGGCATTAGTGTTATTAACATCTGCCTCAGCCCCGGCTGCTCCGCTCCCGCAGCTGCTCCCCGGGAGAGGCTGCGGCAGTGAATCAGATAGCGCTAATGAGCGCGTTAATGAACTTCCCGCAGTTGAGCGCCGAGCTCCGAGAGGGGCATTAAAAGCATATCCTGTAGTCTTGAAAACCGAAATGGTTTGTGGCAGTTGGGTTTATTTATTTGTTTGTTTATTTATTTATTTATACGCTCGCCATTCATTGCAAAATCCTCTCTCGGGATTCGTTCTGCAAGAGGAACGCACATGACAGAAAAATGCCACGTTGCCATCCAGTCTGAATTTAAAAGTAGAGAATTAAGGTTAATTAGGGAACATATTCCAGCTGGACTTTTGCCAGCTCCACTCTGCCCTGTAGAGGGCTGCCAAACCCTTACTTGCCTGTCGTTACCTATCTTCCTGCTCACTCTCCCCACTATTTTGTCCTCAATAAATTGTTTCTTTCACTTTTACTACTTTAACAATATAGTTTGCTAGTACTGCAGAAGATATTGTTTCTACAGTTTAATTAAAACTACATTCCATAAGTCAGTTGCTGTTACTTTCTATAAAATTTTCTCCTACACATCAAAATATTTAAAAATAAAAATAAGAGGGGACCCAGGAGTAGTTATTTAAAAAAAAAAAGAAAAAAAGCCCTCCAATCGGACCAGGAATTGTTTCCATGGCAGTCTGCAACTGCATATGGGAAATATAAAAAGCAGTCCCTGAGCTAGTACTGCTGGGAGCCTCATATGTGTCTTTATAAAAGAGAACATAACAAGAGGTATAAAAAAATTAAGATCGTGTAAATAAAGACAGCAGTTGGCATTGTTATGGAAAAAACCCTGCAATCTTCCAGCCATGCAGCCATTAGATTAGTAATGACAGCTTCATTCGTTTTCTGCACGTACCCACAGTTCTTACCACTGCTCAAGTGACTGCTTTACTCAGGTTTTTCTCTGCTCCCTCCCCTGTAAACAAAACGATCACAAGGTAATTTGGCAACATTTTTCCTGCACTTCTGTTTAATTATATGGCAAGCATGCTGGGTTTTGTGGCAACGCAGACCTAAGCACCCTGCAGCCCTTCCAAGCAATCATGCCAGCACAGAAAAATAGGGTCAGAAGGAAAAATGCTAAGCAAATCTTTTAGTTCCTGTTGATTTCCTGGGACAGACTGATTTGCACGCAAACTTCTGGGTTTCTGTGAATGCCTTCCTCTAAGAAATAGCTTTGAGAAGATAATGCTGCTTCCAAAGACGTAAGATTTGGCCTAAAACTCACTTGCAGTCTCTGGCCAGTCTTGGTCTCTGTTGTCCCACTTTTGATGGAGTTTTCCACCCGTCAGGTTTGGGGACCTCAGCATCAGGAAGCTACAGCTCAGCCAGCCATCCTGCCACAGCCCTGCCAGCCCACGGTGCCTACCCACCCATTTGCCCTGTTTATCTAGCAATGCTGGCAGGACTTTGCACAGACACTGGAGCACTCCCTCTCATTACTGCGTGCACTCATTCACTGCGGATCTCTGCAGGGCACAAGCTTGAGAGCTGCTGTGGGAGTGGAGCACAAGGTTTAGCACCCAAAAGTTTTGCTGAAGCCCAGCACACTCCAGCTCCCCACCATCATTCCACTTGCCAAACACAACAGGGATCTCAGGGTACGGATGTGGGGAGAGATAACCTAAGGCAAGTCAAGGCATGGGAGTGTGAAGGGCTGCAAGCACAACATGCCATTGCTAAAGACCTTTTCACGTCACCACAGAATGGTGACAAATATACCTCCTGTCATTGCAGGGGCATTTCTCTTGTTTTTACAGTACAGCTTGGAGAGGAGCAGCCTGCCTGCTCGCATGCAGCTGCTATTTGGTCTGGCAGCACACTGTGATCTTTGCCTCCCTGTTAATGCATCCGCGGGCTTTGATGTTTGACTGCAGTGTTCGCAGTAGAGCAATGGTTGGGAGTTTCACCAACCGCACTATTTTCCTCTTCCCCACTTTTCTAGATCCCATTGTATGAAAAGAAAATCTCCATAGGGCATAAACAGCCCACCAAGCTTGCTGCAGGCACCCTGGCATGAGTGAGCTGAAGATAAAAAATAGCAGGAGCTGGTGTCAACAAATCCAGATGTTGAAAGCATTTGTTCTGCAGTTCTGTTTTGAAGTTCTGTCCACAGCCCTTCTATGTGCACCATATTGTTTTTTGCTGATGATGGAAAAGAGCTCTTTGGTGGCAGAGTGTATTTTCAGGTTAGCACACTCCTTTTGCATTCTGTGTCCTATCAGGCGTGAGGCTGTTGCTTATCTGAAGCATGCAAAATTGCAAAATTAATATTTTCAATCCTACGGAGTTTTGCTAAATGGAAAATACTCCCCACCCCCAATTAGATCAGCCTCTTGGATTTTTTTCCTGCTTCATTTAATCACCAGAACAATTAATTCCTCACTTTCCTTCCTGTAGGACCACATAGATTGGTGCCTAGATTGGTGCTTGGTCCCCCCTCTGCTGCCAGCACAAATTTAGCTGCCATTTCCATGCTGACAACTCAGATCTGCCTCTCCAATATCGACCTGTCTCAGTAAGTCCCAGTGAGAGGCTCAGCCTGTCTCCCTGATCCCTACCTGGATGTCCAGCTGTCAGCTTGTGAGCAGTTTGGATGGAGCAAAAATTGAAGTCCCCCTCTCACCACCGCTTATTTTCCTGATCTTTTCCAAACCTGCTGCCTCACTGCCCATCTCCCTGGCCCGTAGCTCAGCCTCCTGTCCTGCCTGCAGCAGGGCTGGTCAGCCTGGGCTTCACCCTCACTGATTGCTTGTGACTGACCGGAGCTCTCATTATGCAGCACACACTGTGCTCATTTCTTCTTCAGCGTCAGCAAACGTTGCTCTGCTGTGTCTGCATCCATTCCAAGAGCTCAACAGACCTTTTTTCCAAGGTGCTGAGATGAACAACTTGCCCCTCTCCCCTCTGCTTCTCCCTTCCACCACGTAAGAGAAGGGATGCCAAGCTGGCACATAGTTTGCAGTCTGTTCCTACTCAACACTGACTCCTCAGTAGCAAATGAGACCTCGGAGCCCACATGTCCTCTGCCCAAAGCATCAGGCTTCCTTATACTCTTCTTGGCTTTAATTAGCTATTCCTGCTCTGTCCCAGGCATCTCCTCACCCTTAGCATCTGCAAAACTGAACTCAGCTTACTCAAGAAATCTTTCAAATCCCTACAGAAACTCCTGCAGTATTCGGTTGCTTACATTCCTTTTTAGAATTCGTCGTTATACCTACACCATGGCACCTGGTTATACATTGAGGGCTGCTGTGAGTTTCAGTGCTGCACATTTGTAATACTGCCACTTTTTACCATTGAAATGAAAACAGAATTCACATACTTCAAGAGGGGTTTAACTAGAGCAGCAGCAACCCAGAGGACAGTGCCTCCAAGGAGAGATGCTTTACAGCATTTGCTGACCATCCTCGAGCATTCATTTCCAGGGGCCTGTGCCCAAGTGGAATTTTCATTCTCCCTCTTAAAATCAAAAGCCTAATACAATTTTCCAGGATGGACTCCTTACTTGGGAATCTACAGATGTGGTGTAGAGCAGAGCTATGGTCCCAGTGGCTCCTCTCCCTACTCCCTCCTGCAGCAACACCTCTCCCCATAGCACCCTCAAAGCAATGGTTTGAAACCCTCTCTCTCCCTTTTCCTAACAAGCCTCTGCCAGGGGACAGGGAAAATTCATTGCAGCAGGAGACTGCTCCATGGTAGATTAGTTCAACATCGTGTTTTTCAGAAATAACTTCTTGTGTCAAAATCCCTCAGCTGGGCTCTTACACAAGCTCAGTTTACTGTTGCTGGAGCATCAGGCTGCAAAGGGCACAGAGTAGATACTGAAGGACTCAAGTGTGGTATCAGCATCACCAAACAGAAATGCTCAAACATTAATTTGGTCTGGCAGGTAATGAAATGAGACGTGCCTACATTAAAAGACGTGTTTATGGTTTGGGAGATTACTTTCCAGTTTGAGTCCTAAGCATGCATCAGGCTGCACTTCCTTACTTCTGCTGGAAAAATGGAGACAAAAAAAAAAAAAAAAAAAAACATTTGCATATCATGCTCAACAAACTAAATTTTATGAAGTCATTCATACAGTTCAGAGAATAAGAGCATCAGATGGAGAAACACTCCAAATGTCAAGACCTTCAAAACACCATTTAATTTGGGTTTTCCCTCCTAACACTTCCCCGTGGCTAGAAGGAAAACACACTCCAGCATCAAAAATGATAATTTGGTTAAAGGGACTAGAACATATGGAAATCTGGGCCTAATCCCCAGTCATTGCAGGAGACTTACTGATTCAATGTACTGTGACAGTAGATTACTGTTTCCTTCCTGCTAATGGAAGTGCTAATTCAGAGTGCTCTGAGCGAGCATCCACTGACAACACAGCCCCAACCCAGCATCCTCCACACCTGAGCAGAGCAGTTGCACTCTGTGTGCTGCAGAGGCAATTGGCAGACATGTCACAAACCTGATGTATCACAGCTCTGTCAAAATTTGAGGCAATTATCAACTGGAGACACAAAATAGATCTGACTGGTACGAACGTGATCGCTGCACTTTCACACCTGCCAGCACGAACAGCTCTTTGCCACGCCGTGCTTCCCACCACACCGGGGTGGAAAGCAGAATTCAATGATAAAATGCAAAAAATTTCGTTACACACAACAGTCAATAAGATGCACAGAATGCTTTAAAACCTACATAAATAAATTGTATTTTATGACTGCAAATCCTCCGTGCAGAGGATATTTTCTGAACCTGTGTGCGGTTCTATTTAGATTTCTTTCTTCTCTCACATTCTTTGATCTGCTTATTACACCTTTTTTTAAATAAAAATGAGGTTTGGGATCAGTAGTAGGCTCTGCTGACAGCCACAACCAGAGCACTCTGTTCAATGCAAAACAAATTACTCCCTCAGACTAGTTGTTTATAATGTTTACACAGTAATCATTGCTGGGATTTCAACATTATGGTATATTCATCATAGCTTGACTTAAATTCTGAGACCTCTTACCCTAGGAAGAACCAGGAGGTTGATTTGCTTTTTGGCATTTCAGAAAGCAGACTCGGAATACAGAATTTGTTTCCTGTTATTTAGCTATTGTTGAGGAGTCTGAGAGATGACGAATGAAGGGAAAAGAATAGCTTTTTGCAAGGTGTCGGTTTTCTCCCCATCGGGAATGAAGGTCTTCCGTCTCCTCACTGTACCACTGGCAGATGCCAATCACATTCAATAAGCCTCACAGGATTCATTTTAAAACTCACATTCCCAAGTACAAAACTAGAGAGAGGGGTCCGGGGCTTTTTTTAGCAGCCAACTCCTTTTTCCTTTGCAACTGTCAATCAGCCGATCAGAAGGGAGGGACCCAAGAGTGATGGTTCCAGATGCTCGAAGGAAAACCAGTAAAACAATTTCTAAGTAAGAAACTGCTCTCTCTTATTGCTTGAAGTGTCTACCACTATGGGAAGTAGAAGAGTAATGATTAGTGTCTGGTCTTTTTGTGGACAAGGCTGTGCTAACACCTAGAGTATGTGATGGCAGCTTGCTGTCCTTAATCATACAGTAACCTTGAATATTATATATCCTCTAACACTTCCAGTCCTAAGCAGCCAATATTTTTCGGAAGCACAGGTTTCAGAAATTAAATTAGTAATGGAGTGTGGAGAGATACGGCCAATATCCTCTGAGTGACTAAAGCCGTTTAGCACCCGGGTTTCATCTCAAAGTAGGTTAAATAAAAAGGTACCCAGCACTATCCTCATCCCTGTGCATTTACAGTCTGATACGCTTTTTGAAAAGCAGCACTGCATCACAAGAATACAGCATTTCTCTGTGCTCAGTGCACGTCGGCAATTCAGAGGGAATTACTAAATATAACATGTAGGAACACAGCACTGAACGGATGTATAGGTCAAGGAGCCCAGTCCCTTGATATTAGAGACAACCACATCACACAGACACATTAATAAATTGATTAAGATCCATCTGCAAAATAGGTAGGGTTTTGTCCCCAAAATCCCAGTGAAAGGCTTTTCCAGAACCTCACCTTTTTACTGATTAGAAAGCTGCTTCTAATTTCCATCTGAAATTTATTCATGGCCAGTTTATTACCAATTTGTTCTTGTGCCAGCACTGTCCTCTAGCTGAACTAGCTCCTTTCCCTTCTCTCCGTGGTGTTTACTTCTCCGATGTATTTATAGACTGCAATTCACATCCCCTCTCCACTTTCATTATGCTGAGATAAATACGGAGGCAATCCTGATACTCTGATGCAACTGAACCTCACCATCCATGTTCACTCTGACATCATTTACACAGGGGTCCCTTTTTTGAATGCCCCCAAAGTCACCACCATACTCCAGAGAAAACCCCACTGCTACAAAAAGTGACCATTTTCCCAGTTTCTTGGGAACACTCATCTTGGATTACATTTGCCTCATCACTCAGAAGCCTGAAGGAAACCCCTGAGGCTGTAGGCAGCTCAGCTGCAGTTCTGCCCTCTAAAAGTCATGGGTTTCTGGCAGAAATTCTTGTCTTGGACCCCTCTATTTTCTCAGTATGAGAACCGAGTGCACAATTTAAAGTCCAAAATTTTAACTCCCAAAGATTATGGTTGGCAGACTTTTATCCAAAAAGACCTGGGAGAGCTGAAAGCGAAGGCCTCTCAAGCCTCTTAACAGTCGATGCTGGTGCCACACCAAAGCACCAGCTGCTTCGCTGGAGCTGAAAAGCCCCTCCAAGCTCAGGTGCCCCACCCTGGTGTGGCGAGAGACCACAGGACCTCACAGGCATGGGAGCACGTAGGGCACCATGGGTTTACCTTGACTCCCCAATTTGAAATGAACTGAGCTCATATCCATGGACTCAGTTCTTTCAGCATCCAGGATGGGGCTCTTACTTTCCCCCAAAATCCTCTAAGGTGGATCCCAAAGAACACCTAAACCCTGGTGTCTCAAAAACCATAGTGCCAGATTTTTCCAATTTTCACTAAAGAGAACTTGGGAAAACCTAGAACTTCAGTGAGACTTGGAAAAATCAGACACTATGTTTTGTGAGGCACTTCTCCTCTGCATGGTGGTGCAGTGGTTCTAGGATTGGCTGGGATACAAAATTCCCTCATTTAATTGTGGGGTTTCCAGCTCACAGCGCTGCCATGGGCAAACCAAACTCACTCCCAAGCTGACAAGTTTCCACACAAACCATGCCTCAGGCAGGTGAGAGCAGAGCAGGAGAGCTGCATGGAGGAGGAGGATGGGCTTAGCCCTGTGGCTCAAGCCTTACCAGGATTCAATCACAGCTTGTGGCTGATGCTTCCATATTATTAGATATAAAAGAGTGTTGATTGTTATCAGACATCAAAGGATGCAGCACAAATCATCCCATCAAAGCATCCAATCTGAGCATTACCATCTGTACTGCCACTGCTTGCAAATCAAACAGGCTGTTCTCAGCTGTGTCATGACTACCACCTGTACTCATTTCTCTCCCATTTTCACGTGATGGTGCCCATAGGTCAGAGCTCAGATTCCTGTAATTCTGCACATGCTTTTTACTCAATGGAGGAGTACTGTAAAACTTCAGGAAGTCCACCTAATTTATCTCTTATTATTCATTTCTCTGCTGGGAAAAAAAAAAAAGGAAAAAGAAAGGAGGAAACTGCCTTTCTGGTCTTTACAGATCCTCAACGAAACCCTTTGTGTCCTGCCACTTTCCCTTTTCTCTAAACCTTTAATATTTATAGCCTCTACCATTGCAATCTTTTACAAAAATAAAGCAAAGCTCAAGTCAAATGAAGTCAGTGACCAAGACAAAAGGGTCACACACAGTTTAAATGGGCTCTTAGACTCCTTCCAGTACTTGTAACTGAAGAGGCTTTCAGTGGCCTTAGGACAGATTTATGCTATAACCTCCAGGCCAACAGATAAACAGGAAAAAAATGAGCTGAAAGATTTAATGGGTTTGGGACACACCCTCACACACTGGGAAATAGTTGCTATCCTGCACTTAGGGGGGCTGTAGCCTCTCATGGAGGCCATGGAGGTGAAAGATTAGACAGTGGAAATTGGTGCAGTGACAGCAGAGCCAGCTACTCCTGTAAAGATTTCCTCCACTCCCTCTGACTCCTGTTATTAGTAATGCAGCACCATAAATGTGAAGGGCACCAGAGCTCACCTGCACATGAATGCTGCAATTCAGGGGTGACACCTTTAAAATCACCACTCTCTGAAATATTATCTGTTATCCACACATTAGTTGTCTGAGGTGGTTTGGGTTTGGTTTTCTTTTTGTTTTTCCCCTTTTCTCAGAGGTATTTCAGATTCATAACTGAGTAAGCAACAAAATAAGCTGTTTAGAGTATAATAATAAAAATCACATTAAATAAAAATCACGCTGAACAGGTCCACATTCTCTGAAAATAACCTGGGCCCCACTGGGACCAGAACTCCAGAGGATTCTCTATCTAAGGTTTGTTTTCTCCTCTCCTGACCTTGGAAAAAGCATGCATTAAACGTAAGTTTTCATAGAACTATATGTATAGTTTTAAACGAAACTTTCTCCGGGAAAAGATTGTCCAGTCACAGGGGAAATTTCTGATGCACCCAGAGAGACTCAACCTCAAAATAGCCAATAATGAAGAAGTTCAGACTAGGTCATAGCCCTGGCTCTGCTACTCATCTTCAACAATACCCCCATCATCAAATTATTCATAGAGGAGGTTTTCTTTTGGGGGAGTGAGGGTGGGGGGAAATGTGGAGAGAGCTCATCCTAGTGCAGAAGAGGAGAAAAGCACAGATATTTTGAAATGGAAGGTGGAAGGAAAAAGGTATTTAATCTAGCTACACCTCTTGTTGCTCCTTACTTTAGAACTGAGTTCTGTTTCTAGGCTTCAATCAAAGCACCCTGAAAAGAAACGTTCACATAAAAACGTGTGTAATTTGGTCTTGCCTGTCCCAGTTCGATGTCTGTCACAGAGTAGTACTGACAATCAAACATACCATAATGTCACATGTTGTACCAGAGCTGTCTGCTGAAGTCTCTGTGTTCACTTTCTTCTCAAGCAGAAACACCACTGCTGCATATTAATAACCCCAAATATATAAAATTCTCTTTTCTTTTGAATAAATTACATTTCAAGCCTTGTTTTTCTACTCCCCTCAATTTACTTCCTCTAGATAAAGATGAGACAACTACAACTTCTAATTCATATCCCTTCCTACTTTGAATAAAAGCATTCAGAAGTAAAACTGCGGCCTTAACAACTTGCTCTAAGAAGTTCAGGACAGCGGGGAATTTTGTGACCACAGAAGCTGACCCTGAATACAGTCGGCGACACTTCACAGTGCCTTCAGGAAATGCTACCTGTGAAGGAGGCCAAACAGAAAAATTTCAGGGAAAACATTAAAATATTCACCGTGCAGCTATTAACATCAAAGGCATTTCAGTGTCAGAGCCTGGTGTTTCTCAATAATGAGGAAAAAAATAGGGAAAGATTCCTGTTGGGAGATGGACACCAGCAACAGCCGTTTGAGGCAATGTGCCAGCTGGACTGAATTCAAGTCTCAGCAATGTACTCAAAAGGAAAGTAAGGTTTTAAAAGTGATGGGGTTTTTTCGCATTTCTATGCATTACGAAAAAAGAAAAAAACAACAATACAATTTGAAAGGCAACTGAGGTTTCGTTGTCTACCTCCTTACCTACCTATTGTCTACCTCCTTAGTGGAGCTGTCTCCACTAAGCAGAGCCCATCACCCTCTGAAACCACTCCACATCTCTTAATGGACTGGAGGAACCTTCTTCGAGATTTGTACAAATAGAGATTATTAGGCATTTGGTACATTCCAGCACTGTCTCCTAAGAACATGTTTTCCAAAACCTCTAATAGGCATCTCTAGATTAAACATCTCCCGTCTAGATGTCCCTCACCCACCAGGATGTGGGAATAGAAACTGGAACATCCTTCCATCAGGTCTGAAAGAAAGCCACATTGAAGACTGTAATATCAATATTGAACTGTCTTCACAGATTGGCATGAAAATTCAAGAGAATGACCCCAAATTCTGGATGAGAACCTCGATACAGAGAGGCTACTCTTTGCCAAGAGAGATAATATCAGGCTTGATGTTCGCACGCTAACACCTTTTGTAAGCAATGAAATAGTGCTTGAAATCAGTGCTTGGTGTGCATAGGGAGGAATCTGCCTGGGAAAACTTCCAGTTGAGGTTTGGGGTTTTTTCTTCCTAGATAGAATGACTTTAAGTAACTTTGATGCTTCCACAATGCATTTTCTAAACAATTTGCTTGATCTAAATTGGCGGCATTATGTTACCAATGAACCCACTGATTCTGATGTAACTGATACAGTTTTCAGGCATTTAGCTTTGTTAAAGCCCAACTCCCTCCATGAAGCAATTAAGGCCATTTGTAAATCTGAAAAGCTAATTTAGAAATTATAAAATTAAGGCTAATGGACTCAATTATAATAAATGCATGGGTCAGCGATTGTAGCAATTTCTCAACCCTTTCTTTATGTCTAGGTTCAGCTTAATAACACACTCCATCTCACAGCACTGATGGCATGGCAGAATCTGATCTCCAGAGTGGCTGAGAGAGCTGGAGCCAGGCTGGGAGAGACTGGGTGGCTCCCTCTGCCTCTGGAGACCACCTGCAAGCCTCACCCACGGAGGGTCCAGGGCCCCCAGCAGCACCCCACATCCCCAGCTGCAGACTGCTCCCTGTGGGTACATCTGTACATCAGATAATTCATTGCCCGCCAGCGACAAAGCGTCTTGGCAGTGCACAGCTTTCACATGACTGACCCAGGGCGTTATATGCCTGCTCTCACCTTGGGACTTGGAGGAAAAGCAGCAGCAATTCCCTCCCCAAGTCCCTCCCCAAGTGCACAGGCACATGCCTGGGGCTCTCTGGAGCACACACAAACCTCCTCTCCCTCCCTCCTGCTAATTTTAGTGCATGTCCACTTACATTGACTAGGGTTGGGTTTTTTTCATTCCTTCTCCTTCTTTTGCCTGGAGTTTCTTTGTAGTTCCAAAGACCTTGGTGATTTCATTCTCCTAAACACATCTGCTATTTCCCAGACTGAAGTCCTCAAAATCCTTTTTGCAATGTCACACTTGGTTACTGAGAGTGTTTTGAAGTGAATAGAGGGGTTTAGCTTCAGAGACTGAACAGCAGGAGATGATTAACACTTAGGGAGCAAAGCTGTTTATTGTGTTTTAAATAGTGCAGAAGAGTTTGGTTTTCAAATTGGCTCTAATTAGTATAATGTACTTGTGCATGTGCACACCTGATCTCTGCTTCACAAGCACCGAGGTCCTTATCAGACTACAGAACAAAAGCACCAAAATCCGCAGCATGAAACAACAGCTGCTTTTTTCTTTTACAAATACATGCTCAGGTGGTTTGCATGGGTGAGGAGGACACAGGCACTGAGCTACCCTCAGCAGTTCTCAATACTCATTCTCAAAGGGAAATGCAGGCAGCAGGTTAAATCTCCAGTGGGTGCTGGCAATAGCACAAAGCATCGATCGAGCCTGGCTCCTCCATCCGGCTCTTCACACGTGCACCTGAGGTGCTTTCCCCCCGGGGTTTTGAAGCACTATTTGCCTCTTGCTGCTCTTAGTAACAAGTGATGCAGCAAAAGAAAAGACAATCTGGGGGCTTCAGTGTTCCCCTCTTCCCCAGCTGTCTCCAAGAAAGGCATTTCAGGATGGAATTTGCTTGCAAAAGGTGACCCTGGCTGAGGAGACAGGTAGGTGAGTGCAGGCAGCTGGGACACCCGATGGCGACACTCAGTTCTTACCTCATTTCTGCCACTCAAGAAGGGATGCTCTGTCTGCAATTCGCAGCTAAGGCTGCGCACCAGGAATGTCCCCAGAGACAACCTCGGGGCAGGTCTGCCCAGCAGAGTGGCACAGCAACACCTTGGGCCGGGCAGGGGGCACGGCAGCCTGGGCAGCCTGATCCTGACCCTGCAATCCCAGCTGCTTCTGCAGGGCAAAAGGCAAATGTTCACACCTTCCTCATCATCCTGGGTACCCAGCATCCATCCACGGCCACATGGAGGTGACTGAGGTACCCTTGGTGTTAATCAACAGGCACTTGCTCCAGATGTTTTTCATCAAATCCTTTCCTTATATTTTACAGAAGTTTCTGGAAGAAGATTCAGAAGCAAAACCCTTACCCACAACAGCTGCAGGGTGTTTGTTAGCAACAACATCTCTAACCTATTCTACCACAGCCATAATGAGAGGAATATTGCAATATCTCACTGACAATAATCCATGTAGCTTAAATGAGATCTGTCCGTAAGCAGCACGCCATCAACTGTATCTATTAGCCCTACAGGTACCTGATAAGAAGCAAATTAAAATAGTGGAGATCAAAGAAATGGGAAATTATATTTAGCTGGCTCATATTAAATAAAGTTTTTTACTCAGGCTCACTGGAGACTGATGCTTAAATTGCTACAAATGGAACTGCCATAAAGACAAAAGAGATTATTAAATCTTTGTGCCAATCATATGGATATAGGACCAGAGCTCTGCATTTTGAAAGCATCTTTCAAGCCAGAGAGAGAGTGAGTGAAAGATATGAACTAAATCTAACATTAAGACTTAAAATACCTTTTGGTATCCATTCAAATCATCTGGAAATCAGAGATGCTGTCTAAAATGACAACAACCTTAAAATATACCTTTGAGAGAAGGAGGCAAAATCTACACAGTGCAATCTAAAAGCATGTACTGTGACATGACAAAGCAGTCATGCTTCTCTTAAAAAAATAACAACAAAAATTGCATTGAAGGTGTTGCGTAAAATCACCAGCACCTAGATTTATGCAGAACTATCAGGGGTCACCCAGGTATAACTCTCATTCGAAATGTGACCATGTGGTGGGGACAGTTGTCCCAGCCTGGAGGTGTGGGTGTGCAAGGTCAGTCCCAGTGTCACAACCCTCACACATGGGAACAGCTGCACGGAGCCATCCTTTCCGTTTACTGGAGTAAAGTATGACAGGTTAGACAGGCTTGTGTAATGCAGAATTGATGACCACAGGCTGAATAAATGTAAGAGACAAAAAGGCAAGTTGGAATTCAGTGAGAAATAACAACTGGCATGAGCTCATGGTTTTATACCTCTGAGTCCAAATACTGGGAAGCGGTAATGGAGTGAGAGAAAAAGCACTGATTTTTTAGAAGAAAACACTTCTTTTACTCAAAAACAAGGAAAAAATATTCAGAGTCTAGCTTGATGAATCCCTCCGAGCTTCCTGTATGTTACAGGAATAAAGTAGACATCACTGCCAGGACTTGACATATGTTAAATTTCCTCCTTTGACAGAGACCTTAAGAGTACAGAACATCTGCACAGCTTTGTAGTGATATTATCCTATACTCTTAATGGCTGCTAATTATCCTAATGATCCAGTCCTCTCTGTAGATTGGAGATGCACTGCATGATTAAGGTATGGCTGAAAAAGCCATCCTAAATTGAAATTAAGAACCAAAAATAATGCAGCGTATCTCATTTCACCATTACCACTGCCCGGCACAATTATGAAGGCAGCTTTTAAACCTGAGCGCCTTTATTGGGGAAATCGGGACCCTGGACACTCATTCTGGTGGCCAAAGGGGAAAGATTCTGGAGATAACTTCTCTTAAAAGAAAATAACTATGTAAAATCCTGACTTGAGCCTTTTCTGTTGTTCTGATGAAGCTGATACGTGGCACTCCAGAGGCCCCTTGGTCTCTTCTCCACACCCTGCTGGAACCCTCTCAGACTTTCATGGCTCAGCATCTCCCCATGGTGGGAGCACACCCATATTTTTTGGAAACTAAAATCACGACACCACACACAGTGCCCGCCCGACACGCAGCTTCTGGGATGGTGAGCACAGCAATCATTTATCCTATGGGCCCTAAATGATGTACAGAGCAGCACAGAGTGCGTCATGCAGTGCAGTACTAATCATAAATCAGACTAAAATAAATTAGTACTATCTTTTCAACTGTATCAAATGTGTAGTTATTCCTTTCAGATACATCGTAGGTCTTTTATCCAGGGTAGCATCAAGGTTAAAATGATTAAGTAAGTAATTTCATTAGCAATGATAAATGTTAACGATGATAGAGAGCGATTTTGGATGCATTTCATAGAATCACAGGATGGTTTGGGTTGGAAAGGACCTTAAAGATCATCTTGTTCCAAGTCCCCTGCCACGGGCACCTTTCTCTAGACCAAGTTGCTCCAAGCCCTGTCCAACCTGGCCTTGAAGCCAGGGATGGGGCATCCACAGCTTCTCCGGGCAACCTGTGCCAGTGCCTCATCACCTTCCCAGTGAAGAATTTCTCCCTCATGTCTAATCTAAACCTGCCCTCTGTCACTTCGCACAGAAGCAGGCGATGTTGACGTACCAAAATCTGCTGTTACGTGCCAGCATCAAATGCACCCACCACGACTTCAAGAAACGTCTCTCCAAGCCACAGTTCAACTCTCAGATTTTACATTAGAGATGCAGCACATTAACACAGCACAAAATTGGATCACTTTCATGGACATGCAAATGCAGTCACTTGAGTTAAACACTGCAGCATAAAGGTGTTTCCCGAGGGATCAGGAGCAGACGCTGAAGTGTGCATGGACAGGGACATGCTGTTCTGTCCAGCATCCACTGCATGCCCTCTGTGCCCTCAAATCCTGAACCCCGTCCTCCCTGGGATTTGTCTTTGCTCTTACAGGGTTTTTTTTCACCAGCTGCCACAAGCCTGGCATTTCCTTTCTTCCAGCAGCAGTGATCCTCCCCTCTTTCCTCATCTATCCTGGGTGCCTGCGGTGAGGAAAGGGGCAGGGCCAGGCATCAGGGCTTCCACTCAATGGCTGGCACAGAGTAGTGAGGTGAGGAAGAGAAAGAGAGCCTTCAACTCCTTTTCTTGTCGCCTGTCCAGTGAAAACAGCTCTAAATTGTTTTGTGCCAGTAGGGGTCCCTGTCAAATTTTGTACCACCACCTGCTTGCACGGGAAAACAGACAGGGATTAGCTTAAACAGAGGAGGGAGGAAATAATGTGTGCAGACATAAACAAGGAGATGCTAACATTCAGAAGGTTGTGGTCCTGAAGCTCAAGCATCCCTCTGGAAGAGGCAGTGCTGGCTGGGAGGGGCAGGGCACGGCCACGGGAGGAACCAGGTCCTCACCCAGCAAAGCTCTTTCGAAGCAAGTAGGCCAGGAGCTGCTAAAAAGCTGCGTAGGGGACCTATGGTTAGGTTCATTTGCTTGTTATTTTTAGCCCTCCCAGAGTTAACATCCGCCAGTTCTTGTCTAAAGCAGGATCTGTACCAACAGTGAGTCCGAGTCCCGAAGCAAAGCAGCAGGGTCTGAGCTGTGGCCGGGCTGCTGAGGCCACGGCTGGTACTGCAGTGACAAATTCAGCCCGAGGGACAGTGCGAGGCTGGTACCCACGGGGCTTCCCCGAAAGCATGCAGGCCCAACAGGGTGGCACGCATCGCTGCATTTAAAGCACTTACAGGTTACTGTGCACCTGTTTGATACCGTGTGCTACAGAGCATAACAGCGTTTAGCAGCTGCTGTAAACACTGTGGTAGAATTCTTTGAAACAAGTCCAATCCTTCCGAAAACTCACCATTTCCCATGGTTAACACTGCATTAGAAACACTAGGCTTGCATTATTCAAGATTCCCCTCTGCATTTTGGTTCTCACACACGTTTATTTAGAAGGAAGAAAAGTGTGCTACTCTCTGCACCCATGTGTGACCAAAGTGCTTTAGCACTCCGACAGAATGTAAGAGTCTCCTAGCAATGCATGCTTAAAGGCTCAAAGCTGATTCAGGTTAAAAGCATTAGGGGAAGGAGAAAAAAAACCAAACTAACCCCACCTAATGTGTGTACACGAAAACGCTGACTTCCAGAGCATTCAGAACTCAAAAACACGGAACCAATTTCCTCCAAAAACTTGGAACTCCCCAGCGAGGGCTATAAACAAGCTAATTTGACATCGCTAGTTCCAGCCAGCTTAGACTTATGAGTGCGCACATATTTTATTCTGAAGTTATGGGAAAAACATATTTTCCCCATGCTTGCATAAATCAAAAACAGCTGAACCAATTTAGCTTAAATTAGAAAGAGAGACTGAGAGAGAGAGAGAGGAAGGAGGGGTGAAGAAGGAAGAAAGAAAAGGAGAGGAAAGAAGGGAAAGACTACATGCAAAACCTTCGACCTATGAGGGAGGGTGAAAAAAGAAATCCCCAATAATCAGGAAAGATTCAAGGTGCACTCAACATTAGCAGTGAAATAATGCACTCTTTATATTATTGTAAGATTAAAATCTCAGAAAGTATTTGAAAGCCTTCACACTACTTGAGGTAGTGCCCATTGGGCGATGCTAAATTTTCTCCTCTTCTTGCAATTAGTTATTTCCTTTTCATCTCCCCCACTTCCTCTGCTGTCCTATTTCTTCCTTCTTACTTCTCCTCCTTTCCTCCCTGCCATTCATACCACTCCATCTTCCTGGGACACAGATGTACAAGTCATCTCTCCCTCTGCCACCTGAGGCAGGACCAGCCAGGATGGGTCACATCCCCACCACAGGAATGGTCCCTGTCAGATTTTGCATGCGCTGTTTGGGACCCTCTGACTCAGGATTTGCAGCTACACTTCTTCCATCACTTAAACTTCGTTTTCCTTTCTGTGCTTTCCAGGCAGCAGCTGTGAGCCTTGGGGCACTGGAGAGGGTGTTCTGATACAGGACAGGGAAGGAGAGAGGAGCAGGGGGAAGCATTCTGTGTAAGGCACACTTGATGAGGATCCTGGGCTCAGGCAGCTGTGGGCACAGCATGTAGGTGCTGAATCTCCCTGAATCTCCCCCAGGGCATCCCTCACCCCCCACTCTGCCGCTGAGAGTTACCCCTGTGTCCTCGCTGAGCCCTTCCTACTTCCCCTTTCCACCTCCCTCCCCTCGCAGCACCACAAAACCCAGTCTGCAGTCCCACGGAGCTGGCAATTGAATGGCACTGCATAGTACCTGGAGGTGGGGTTTTGTGCTGTCATTTTGAACAAAAGATCCAATTAGTGCTGTAACTCAGTGCTAGCTGGAAAGCAACAGCAAGGGAGAGGCTGAACTTTCCAGGGGGATGTGCCCGCTGGCCAGCGCAGCAGTCTAACCACACACTGCTGCCTGCAGGGATCTTGGAGCATCAGGGACAATGTCCTCTCACGAATTTTAATTTTCCTTCCCTTATTTTTGGTGTTCTGTTACCACTCCCACCTCAAGTTCACCCCTCAGGAAAGCCCTCTGCCCCTCAGCTCACCCAACGTATTCTCCTTCCCCCACCAGAGCCACTGCAAACTCCAAAGCAGTAAACACTGAGGATGCGAAGGAATGCAGAGCTCAGCAAGAACTCCGATAAAGTTTAAATATTATCAAGCCACTGCCCTGTTCCAGCACTGCCACCACCAACAGGTGTTACAGCCAATTTCAAGTTTCTGAGATGCTCCCTGTGTTGCTGTGCCCTCTTCACTCCCGGCATAGCTTTCCCATAAAAGTCTGCAGTGCTGCTTCAAATTCTGACTCCTAACCTTCCCTGAACCCTGTCCAACTCCGCGAGGGATGTGGGGATGCCACTTGCTGTGGTCTGTCTGTAGCACTGAGCACGCCGGTGCCCCGCAGCAGCTCTTGCTGTGCACAGCACATGCACAGGAACAGCCTCTGGCATGTCAGCCCAACAGTTATGGTCATTTATAGTTCATGTCTACAGCATCTGTTTAGCTAGTTTGCTTATAAATAAATTTGGAATACCCACATTGCAATAATCCACCCAGATTTGAAGGAATTTAATACGCGAAATGCAAATCAGAGAGTAAATGAAAAATTAAGTGACCGTGAGAATCGGTTTTTACCATGCAGAGCCAGCTTCAAAATAAAAATGAGAATCATAATCCTACTTTACATATAATTTTCTGCAGGCTTGTGTAATTTACAACTTACACAAAGCAACAGGAAGATTAAAGACATCTTTTGAATTAAAACTAAAGCACCGGGTAGACTCCCTGCAGTAACAGTTTATTACACCCTATGCAGCGCTGTGGAAGCTAAAGTGTGTTTGTCCAGGGAGCCGAGGGTGGCATTTCCAATATATTTTCTCGGAGGAAGCACAAGCAGCAGGTACAAACCCTTCCCACTGCATCTCCCTTCAGCCCTGGATGCCTTCCAGGCTGCCTGGAGAGGAGCACCGCGTCCCTGTGAGTGCTGCCGGCAATTGCCCACCCCGGGGCCAACCCCTTTGGAGGGGCTGTGCCTTCCCAGCTTTCTCTGCTTCCTTACCCACCCCGCCTTTGGCGAACTCTCACGCCGGCAAGGCGGGAGATCCACGGCGCAATGCGGGATGGAAGTGCCCCCCATCCCAGCCGGATAGTGCTGGGAATGCCCTAAAGCAGCAGGTCTGCAGAGAGCTCTTCTCCCACTCACAGTTCCCACTGCGCACTTACACAGCTTTCAGGAGGAAAGCCGTACAAAGGGGCACTTCTCAAAAACTCCAGAACAGTCTATTAATGTCTCTGAAAAGAGTATGACTGTATGAGATCACGTAGGAGAGAACAGACTTCCACCGTGGCTTGGGTAATTTCTCTTGGATAATGGGTTTTTGTTTTCATAAACAGATGTTTAGAACAAAACCATAAAAATAGAGTGCCATCAGGATGGCAAACTCCTCTTACTTACGAGTTAACGGATGCCCCACTTCTTTCCCCACCAATGCCTTCAAAAAAACTGGTAGATTAAAGAGAAGTCCAAATCTGGACATAAACTACACACATTTTATTTTTAGCAGTATTGTGACTACTCATTGTAAAAGAAAACAAAGCATTAAACAGTTAAGAATATAAATCCATACAATGAGCATATAGGGTCCAAGATATATATCACTGATCTCCAGCGATCCAAGAAAAGTTGTCCAGGATGCAGTTTTAATTCCACTGAATAACTTGGTTCCCATTCCCTGTAGCCCTTTTATCTAAACCCCAACTTTAGGAGCCCTCATAAAAATGCCTGGGTCTGCACATGTATGTAAAAACTTTTTTCCAGTCTAATCCCTACTCTTGGTGAATTGCTCCAAGTGTTCCTGCAAGTCCCTCTGTGATGACACAGCAAAAATTGCTCCTGCTGCACCCTCTTGGGCTGCTGCCTGGGCTCACACAGGCACACACGCAGTCCCCACTGGCGGAAGGTGTGCGGTCCTGAAAGGGGCCCTAAAGTGGCCAGGTTTCACGGTAACTGCAAAGCTTCTGCTAGAGCAAAGCACTGGAAATAGGAAGCCTTCCCACTGCTTTCGAGGGCACGGGAAGCACGGCTTCATCCTCCTGGCAGAGGAGCACTGGGGTATTCTGTGCATACACATTCATTTTCTGTGTTTTGCACTGGCTCCTCACAGCAGCAGGTTTATCAGCCTGTGCCACATAAACCTGATTGCTGTTATTTCTCTGGGTTCAGAGTCCTTAAACTATACTTTAAACCCACTGCCAGTGATTTTGCGGTATTGCTATTCCATAAGCCATTAATCACTGGGAATGACAGTCTGTTCAATGGAATGAAATGCCTGCAGACAGTTCTCTCTGTGCGGCTTGCACCTCTGCTTTTCCAGGCAGGAGGTGCTGCCTCTGCAGCCCAGCCCCCCAGTGCAGGACAGGCAGGAAAAGGCAGGACAGGGTGGTCCCAGCTCTGACTGCTCAGCCCCAATTCCAACCAGCAGATTTGGCAATTTCCTGCCTCCCCCAGCATCCCACGTGTTGTGGGAACACAGCACAGAAATACACACATATTAGGATGCTTTCTGTGGGCAAGTTGTTCTGGAGGAGGAAGCCAAACCATTTACCAGCAGTGCAGTTCTAGCACAAATCATAGTCCAGTAAAAAAGTTTTACTGGACACAGCAATTTAAAAACATTGCTTGGATAGAGAGAGTGAAAGTACTGTTGCTAAGCCCTTTATTTCCTTGGGCTGGCAAAAATCCACATCATCCTCCTCATCAAAAACTGGGGATGAGGAGGAGGGAGGGAGGGAGGGAGGGAAAACTAATAAATACATTGAGACAGGCCGTTCAGAGGTTGGGCCTTCAGTCCTCAATCATTTATTACACATTTTTTGCCAGCCTGAGTGCTGGACACAATCTGTAGCTCAGGCAGAACACTTGAAAATACAACTATTCTGTACCCACTCCATTTTCCCCTGTCCCTTGCAAAAGTTCTCCATTCCTAAGGAAGCATATGTTAAAAGATAGGCACAGTCCTTAATTCAAGCACAGTGCAATTGTAACAGCTCTTTAGTATTCATAATTAATTTTTAGAAAAAAAAATCATTCTATTATAGATGTACACAGAAGAGTAAAACCTATAATATGAATGAGGACACAGCACATTAAAAATGTAAATTAAGAATTAAATAGCAAAACAATGGAACATTGCCAATATTTTTATAACCATACAAATTGCTCATCAGTATCCGGTGTCGTGTTGGCAGATTTGTTCAACAGGGAGTATAAAGCCAGAGACAAGATGATAGACTATCCTTTCTAAAGGATGTACTCTCAGTGCTGTCCTGCCTGTTGTGCGTTCTTGTGCTTTAAAATAGGGAGGTGAACGCACTTGGAGCATGAGTGATGAATTAGGAGAAGGAGGCTTTTGTCCCTAAGTTGTGAAAATTTGGGTTCTCCTGCTTCATGCACATTCATCTATAAGCTTTTGTCATCAGAAAAGCAACACTCCCTGTTACGAAACCTCCCAAAAAGCACCGTTGTCAAAACATTGCTATGAAGTCCTTTTTATTTCAACCACGTGGAGAGTAGTGAATGCAGTATTTTTGTGCCACCACCATCGTACAGAGCAGTTAAATTTCTCCACCAGAAGATCAGAGTTCACCAGTAAGATCTGTATATGGTGCATTCCTGCTTCCAAGTGTCCTCAAGAAATGATTGGATGCACAGGATTTTGACACTTTGGGTGAAACACTTTGCACTGAGACTGCGAGGGGGATGTGAGCCCTGTATGATCTCCTCAGGAGGAAGGCCAGCCCTCCTCCCCATCACATGGACACAGGCTGTGACTGCAGCCAGAGGTGGGGTGAGGCTGGGAAACTTCCTTTTGGCTGTTCCAAGGAAACCAAAGGGAGAAAAGGCAGAATTTATGTCTAAAGATTCCTACTTATAAAGCAGGAATTGGCTTAGCACCCTGAAATAATTTCTCTCCACATCACTGGCGTAACAGAAAACCCATTCCCGTGGAGAGCAGAAAGTTTGGGATTTTAGCTGTGTAACTGGAGCCCTCACATGACACAACTCTGCACCCACGTGTCCCTTTCCCTTGCCATAGTAACAAACAGCAGAAAACTGTTTTATGACCCAGATACTTTCCCATCAGCAGTTTCTCACAAGGGTCAGGTGAATGTCACCACTCAGTCCTAAGGGCCCAGTGCATCCTTGCCATGTAGGATGATATCCTGATTACACTGTAAAAAGGTGCTTTGTTTTAATAAATTAAATAAATTAAAATGTGAACTACAGCATATATCCAGGCGCTCAGTATAGATTCGGTGTTTTAGTACTGATTTTCACCAATTTACTGAGCAAGTCATGGGTTCCCAACCACAGCAATGGCCATGTGAGGGAAAAAAATGAGATGGATCCCACTACTCCTGGAGTCCCTCCATCTGTCTCCCTGGTGACAGCGTGCGGAGGCCTCACCCTGCCCTGAGGGATGTCACTTTCCAACAGCAGCTTGTCCCTCCCTGGGACCCCTCCTGGCCCCCCATCTCTCACCACTCCTGGGACACCCAGTCAGAAGGGGTTTGCATCCAGCCAGCACATTGTGACTGATCAGTAAAGAGGGAAAAAATGGATGTTCATAAAGTGCGACTGCTAAACAATTCTCTGAGATATACATTGATGACATTTTAAACCCCAATGCAAACACTACAAAATTCACTATACTCACTATATCAAAACGCACTGGAAAATGGATGTATTGCTTTTCTCTAGGAACTCGAATTTCTATATTATTAAAACAGTTTGGGAGGTGGGAGGAGGAATCTGATAGATTTAAGGTTTATACTTTTCTCCTAGTACATTGCCAGGAAGATAAAATATTTAGTGGCTTCATATTCCCTAACCATATTTTTGACAATATGCTTCATGCTCTATTTGCCACAAAAGTTGTGACACTGCAGTCAGTCTTCAAACAATAAAGTATGCATTTGTCATGGCAAAAGATCAAAAAATCTCATTTTTTATTACCCTGCCATTGGTTAAGTCAAGCTCTGATAATTAGGATATTGGATATTTATGAGGAGCTATTCTGCCTTTATTACTGCTTTAGGTGCCTGTTGACAGATGCAGCAAGACAATTTACATTGATGTGTGAATTTGCCAGTATTTCAGTAATAATATCCAAGTCTAAGTCTATTAGAAAAAAGGTCCATATCTCACTCTTGGAATATATATTTCCAATTAATTCTGGTTTTGTAGCATTTCCTCTGGCATGCTGTCATTGAGGGTTTCTATCATTTGTTTGTGCTCTGATCGAATAGTAGCTCAAAATAAAGTCCAGAGGGTAACTGGATAAAAGCAGGTTATTAGATTAGAAAGGCAGAATGAACTACTACAGTCTCCTGGTCTGACCCGCTCAATAAACATGGGCTGGAGGACTCTCCCTCTGAATTGATCCATGCTGCCATTGCAGCATGGAGGAAGGAGGGAAGGGAAACTCCTTCCGTGCACCAAACCAGGGCGTAGAGACTTGGTGACAGAGAACAAGTCACCAGGGCCCGGGCAGGTGAGGGGGGAAAGTGCAGCTCAGTGCCAGTCTCTTTTCCCTATGCACAACCTCAGTGAGTTTTTTCACTTCTGAAGGCTTACAAATATTCACTTCTGTTTAGAGGGTGCAGGCTGCTGTGCCTCTCACACCGTGCTCTCTCAAGCTGCCCCTCATCTCCTTGCAACTACAAACAATTATTTTTTTTCTTTATCCCAAAGATTCAGTCTTGCTATTGATGCTATGTGATAAAAGCGCACTGATCCGTTCCCAGTTAATCTATGTCTATTCTACAAGCAAATGGTTCGATACTTCCTCTAATGATCTGTACATTTCAGATTTTCTTATGCCTGAGAAAGCTCCAGCAGAAGTTTATGGTAGCAGAACCATAAAATCAAGCATGGAGCAATATATAATTGCAGGAGACTGTATGCTTGAGACCACTGATTTAGGCAGAACCGAGTGAAACCTTAATGCCTTCAATTACAGGCACTTGAATTGTCCTGCCTGTCTCAAGCATTTCCAGGGAGGAATGAGACAGAAGGGAAGCTTTATCATTACAGCCTTGGCATTTACTCACAACAACATCATACACCTTTCCTGTTCATTGCCAACAACAGTTCAGTGGCTTCTGGAAGTGTTGCACCCCCAGAGACAAAAGGGAAGTTTGGCCCTCACAGCCAAAATTACTCAAAAGGAGGGAAAAAAGGAGTAAAAAGCAGCTTACTCTTGTGCTAAGCCCTCCATGCATCTCTGGAGAGTTTCTTAGTGATAAGGAGGAAAGGGTGCCACAAAAGAAAGGTGAGGAGCAGCAGTGCTGACTGCTAAAGTGGGAAGTTCAGGGTAATTTATTCTAGCAACAGCCTCTCTCTCCTCTCTTCTTCACCATCTCACCATTAATCCGCCAGGTCCTCCTTACTCAAGGTGACAGAGGGGAAAGAAAGTTTTAAATCACATATCCTTCCCATAGCAAGGCAAATGAATGCTGACCACTCTAAATAACTGTGTTTTATTAATAGGATATTTACAGCACTTAATGATGCTTTGGCATTTTGCTGTAATGGTCAACACATTTTTTCCCTGGAAGACTTTTAAATGAAGCCACATTTTTTGTTTTGCTCTGGCTTCCACCTGAAACACTCCTCTGGGTCAGAAATATTTGCAACATGGATGGTTAGAAAACAGCTTAAAAGAAATAGGCAGGTGAAGAATAACACTGCTTCTAACCTGACCTTTAATAGGTTTTCAGAAGGCTTTAATACATTTTTCCAACTGTGATAGTGAGTACGCTCCTTTGGCCTCACTGACACCGTGCTCTATCAGTCGAGGCAGGTGTGAAGGGGAACAGAGACATAGAGAAAGCAAAGAGCACTCTTTAACCTGATCATACAAGTTATATTTGAATAAGCTTTCCTCAGCTCTCAAGCTCTATCAAGTCCACAAAGATCCCCCAAGCAAGAGAAAGAACAGAGAATGTAGGAAAGGAAGACTCACCAGGAGAAAGCCCCAGTTTTAATGATTTGATTTATTCATAACAGCCAGCCCACCATGGCCACACAAAGGATAATGCAAGGGCTGTTATTGCTGCCTCTCTGTAATATACTTATTTTGCACTAATTTTCCTGATCACATAAGTTAATCATGGTAACAAAACAGATTTTGCTCTTGTGCTGTCTCTTCTCCTTCTGTTGACAGGAATAAGAAGGGCAAGGCAGAAGCTGTGGCCAGTGTTAGAAAGTGTAGTTACACCCAGGTAAGCTCTTAACCAAGAAAGCATCACAAAATTAGTGACAAAAGCACATTTCATGTGGGAGCTGTTAGAACTCAATAACAGTGCAGCAAATGCATTTCAGAGATCAATAAGGAACAAATAAAGGCAACACAAAGCAAAGCATCACCACTAGGACTCTGCCTGCTTCTTCAAGGCTGAAGCACCCATTAACTACAGGGCGTCAGGAAGATGCCCAATAACTTTCCAGCGAGTTATTGCTTTCTGAGGTCCATGACATTACATGTTAGGTGCCCAGATTGAAGGAAGGCTGGAATGAGGTTAAAGCTATCAAGCTTCAAAGACACAGGAAAGTCTATTCACAAATCTGGAAGAAGAGCAGGAGAAATTGAAAGGAATAGGGTAGAAGTTATTTTCTATGAGTTTCTCTCCTGTAGAAGTACCTGTGGAAGATGAGGTTGTACAGGCTCCTTCTACGTGGCAGACAGCATTTTTCTCCTAGTATGAGAAAAGCCAATATAAGCCGTGTTTTTAAATAATGTAATTGATTAAAGTTAGTTTTTCTTTTACACCTGATTAGACCACAAAGCCACATCTGAAAGAGGTTTGACAGCGCTTGGATCTCACGAGCACATCGACTGACTGCATGTTAAAGTTAACAAAATAAAGGCAAGTTCAAAGCTCTGCAGACGTGAACAGCAGGGAGCAGGGCTGCCAGAACACCAGCTATGGGCCCATGGGGACCACATCCCTGTGCACACAGCATACCTGGGACCTGGGAGCCACCGGAGCACTCTGCTCCGCTGAGCTGCAGCACGTGCAGCCCACAGTGCTTGTTTTGTTGCTTTTGTGCAGGCAAAGATATACATGACACTAGTAGCTAGAGATTAGCATAATTTCTCAGTATTCAAGATTGCTGTTTTACGGCTCCCAGCTTCCAGAGGGAAACTCAGCCTGCAGCCATGAGATATCCCAGGAGCTGTGGACTGTGATCAATTCCCAGTATTCAGGCATGAAGCACTAATGTCTTCTTATTCAGTGATTACACCATCTTTTGTTGTAAAATCCTAAGTTGTACTTATTCAGCACATTCTTTTGGTCCCAAGTTTGTGCCCAGCCTGAGCCCAGAGGGAGCACTAAGGGCGCTGCAAGCCCTGAATTGCTTGTGCTTGGAGAAGGGATGAGCCAGCAAGTGCTTCCCACAGGCCCCGAGCCTCTGCAGAGAGCTGCAGTTCTGACAGGGATGCACTGAGGGCTTCCATCAACAGCTCCAGCACTGTCTCCAAGGCAAGCTAAACATCCACCCATTCCTCTAAAAAGAAATTTGAAACCCACCCTGCGAGGCACGGGGCAGAAACTGCTTAATTCTGCAAGGAGCCTCAATCACTGCAGCTCGGGCCTGAGAGATGCCAGCACTGAGGCTGATGCTGGGAGCAGCCACGAGCTCCTGCAGCACAGTACCCAGGCTGGCTGCTGCTGAAGGCATGTGAGGGAGGAGCAGCCACTCTGAGTCCCAGCTCAGTCTTTGCCTGGGATAGTGTCAGCGCTTGTGTTTAACCCCTTTCTGACCTCCGTGTAAAATGAAGGTGCCTGGAAGCAAAGCAGAAATAGTAATGAAACAGTTCATTGCTCAGTTCACAGTAAGCAAGGACATCAGAAACCTTCCCTACAGAAACCAGCAGCTACAGTCAGATCAGTCTATTTGATGTTTGAATTAGAGGTTAAGGGCGGAGGAAAAGGCGAATCTCGTTGTTTGTGATAAAACTCATCGCTCTCTCTGGATACTGCTAAGCCATCCCTGGCAGGGATGGACTTTTATCCCTGGCTCAGACTTCTGAAGAACAAATCTTTTTGCATTTTGAATGCACCAGATGGTATGCCTTTACAGAACTGGCCTCCAGGGAAAATACCTCTAAAATCCCTTCCTGCAAGGACTTCACTCTCTCCCAACCTCCCCCCCCCAAATTACTCAGTCCAGGCTCTGCATAATGCGGGACAGAAGCATCTGCCTTTCCTTTGGCGATTGCATTGTGTTATGCTATTAAGAAATATGCCCAATCTGCCTTCTTTTCAGCTCAGTATATTGTACTTCTCCTAGATTGATGTATACCTCAGACCAAATAGTTCTGTGTGGCCTAGACTGGGGTAATTGGATTACATTTATGTGAAAACCAGACGTTCTCAGGGGTGATTTGCTTTTTCAGGCTGCCATTAGAGTCCCAAGGAAACCAAGTACAAAAGCCTAAACTAATCTCACATTAAACGGGATTTTTTTTTGATCGAGTTGCGCAGGGCAGTTGACTTTTAATAGGAATTCCACATCTAAGAGACTAAAAAAATCCCCAAACTCCTAACCCCAAGGGAAGGACTTCAAAACATGAGAAATGAGGAAAACTGCATTACTGCCCACACAAGTGCTTGGGCTCACCCTGCTGTGCCCATGGGTGCTGGCAGCTGGTAATTCACGCAGTGGCAAAAGCCAGGGTAATTGACTCCACTGTAGCAAATAAAACACACTTACAGAGAGTCAGAAATCATTGTCACTATGGTGTGGAAGTGTCCGAGGCACAGGGAGAGGGCACAGCTTGAAGAAGGTCACTTAGCAGGGCCACGGAGGAGCTGGGATCAGAGCCTGAGTCTCAGACCCCACGGCCAAGGGCAAATGCTTTCATGGCTGGCCAGATGTGCTGGGAAGATAAACTGGCAAGTTACTGGCAAACTTGCTGGTCTAACTTTGCTGTGACAGTGGAAGAGGAAAAAGTCCTCAATCTTGAACATAAAAAAGGAAGAGACTTGTGACACATTTTGAGTGAAATGTTTCGAATGGCTACCAAGGCCAAGGATTCATTTTGATGCGCTTGCAAGGAAACACAGGGCACAATCAAACCTGCCAGCTGAGAAAGTGCAGCAATCACTCCTCATTCCCAACAGAGGGGTATCCTCACAGCACCTGCGTCTGCACCCCGTGGCTGGCTCAAGGTGATTTCTTTGAACTCTATGATTCCCAAACTGTAAATAACCATTTTGTCCTGTGACAGGATTTTGTTAGTATTTCCAAAGGGAGAAGATATTCTCACTTGAAAATACAATTCAGAAAACACTTTCAAGGCTACTCTGAAGCAGAGGGGAGAGCATTCTTTCACAGACATGAGGGATATTAACTATTTTCCATTATCCTACTAATTGTCTCATAACATCCCAGCAGCGTTTATTTTTCTTAGTGCAATGCAACTGAATTACATCTGAATGGGGAGTAATTAAACTAGTTAGCTCTTTTTATTTTGTCTCCCTTGCAGACACAGACCTAATTTTGGTTCATCTTGAATGCTGCTGCTATAGTATGCGCTGTACTTGGAGCTGAACAGCAGAGGACATAGAGTAGTAGTTTAACCTGCAGGGCAATTTGGGAAAAGAAACACGGAAAAATCCCAGATAAATGGAATCAGAAAGGCTCCTCTGACTAGATTAGTACCTTTTTCTTCAGAGCACAAGACCTTCAGCAGGGAAACTATGGATTGTGTCTCAGAAATGAGTTAATTTGCGGTTTTTTGCCTGTGCTCATAGCCTAGACCAGAAGCAATGATGGAGCCTGCAAAGACAGGGAGTGATCAGGAGGGACAAATGCACCCAGAAATGGATGCAGAAACCTCACAGAAATGTCACACGCAGCAGGCTGAGAGCTGTGGGCAGCTCCAACTCAGCACTGCCAAACCACACTGCACAGGTACCTCCTGCTGTCAGTACAGGCAGCATCCGGGGACCAAAACTGAGCCTGGGGTTCAAGTGGACAAAGAGGTGTGGATTTGAAACCAGGTCTTACAGGTCACTGCAGTGAAAGGTCACTCTGCTCAGCTCCTGACCCCGGGAGGGGCCCGTGTGATGGGAACAGCACTTCTCCTTCGTCTCACCTCTCACACACAGGCACTTTCTGGGTGGCTCCCCAACCACCCATGGGACAAATCAACACCCAAAGGCTGTGTGTGCTGGCTGAGCTGTCCCGCTTGCACACACTGAGTTTTCCTGGTGTGGCTTGGGGCACCACCAGCACCCCCAGCACCCTCACAGACTTTTCCTTGTGAAGGGGTGACATATTCAGCTTGGATTTCTTTTCCCTCTTGGCATCACCAGGTTTGTCATTCAGTCAATGGTTGATGTCATTTTTCTCTTTGGAAAGGACATTAGTCAGAGCTCAAGGATAAAGCAGCAGTGATTTCTGGTACCCCACAGGTGTTGACCTCTGGACCTGAGTATGTGAGAAGTGACATTATTGTGTACTGGTGGGAGATAAGAGGTGTCACCACGGATGTGACACAACCCTGAGAGCCCCAAAACTAGCCTGTGGCCTCAGTTCTTCCTTCTCTCTGCCCTAGATGGGTTTGCTATTTATGGGGTGGGAGGAACAGGGGACACCTCAACTGTTGATTCTGCAGATGAGAAAACACCTTTTGGCTTTATCTTCTTGACATACTTGAGGCTTAATTTTCCCAAGTGAAGAACTATTTTAATCTTTGTGGCCAAAAACATTAAACAACAAAATTGTTGGTATAAATACCTCCTGTTTGACGAGGGAAAAAAACCCTGAACATCTGTTCTTAAATTAATATGAGTGACCTCCCTCCCCACCCCTATCCCATTCCTTCCTGCTCCTTCCCTATAACTGCCTGGTCACCCCACACTCAGCCCTGCTTCAGCTAATAACAGGGAATGGAGAAACACAGCAGGGAGGACAGGATGGGAACTAAAACACTGAAGAGATGGAAGAAGTCACTCCTTTCATCAGGAGGTTTTCTACCAAAAACACACAGAGATTTTTTTTCTTCTTTTTTAGGTTTTAAAGACAGCCCTAGAGCTCAAACCTAGAGCTCAAATGGGAATCAAGGAGGGTTGGTTTTAAATCAACCTGTTAAAATCCATTCCAGAATAAGCTGCTAACATGGGCTGTACAATTCATGTATAAATGAGAAGAACGAAAATCTAGCACTGGAAGTCATAGAAAGAAGCTTGTTGGACCGTGCATACCTTATTAAAAAAACAGGATGTAGAAAGTAACTAGCCCAGCAAATTACTTTTGGTTTAAATGTGGTGTTTCTAAATTTGCACCAAACTGAAAAACCCCTGTTAATTTAAAACATTCTTCTTAAAACTGAGCAACCAACCAAACTCAGTCTTAGATGGTAAGGATATATAGATTGGTATCATTAAGAATATTTTCTGTAAGAAATACAGCAATATGACAGTGAACGTATCATTGACAAATTTACCTACAGATCTGTATTATGACAAGCATAAAAATCTATCTAGACTACAATACAGCTCTTCATAATAGGTTTTGATAGTTGAATATATGGAAGTTGTCATGAATACAAATGGAGGGAAACCTGCTTTTCAGCTATTCTGCAACACAAATCTTTTTGTGTGTCACTGAAATAATTTCTGCTGCTTTTTAAGAGAAAAGAAAAAGATACTGGGAATGTACTTCTTCTTCCAGCTACACCATTTGAAGTTCTTGTCCAATTTTTCTATAGCAAAAGCACAGAGAACCTGAGGGCACAGTCCCTGAGTGTAAGGGCTACAAATTTAGCGAAGTTATTGCCAGTAAACATGTTTATTTCACAGGGTGTAAAGAACGAAACTTGTTAAATATAATCATAGTGATGGTGCCATTGGGACAGAACCAGTTAAGGAAGGGCTGGGGGAATAAAATTAAATCCTATTTACTTTTGATTTGGAGGAAAAAGGAGGAAAAGAGTTTGCTACTACTGAGCAGTGAGAAAATTGCTGTTTGCTTCATAACTGTGAAGGGGTAAAAGTAGCTATAGTAGTAGTTTTAGAACCCTAATTGCAAGCATGTTAAATAATAAATAACCCTGGCCATATTGTAACCAAAATATATGCATACACTTTGGTGTGTGGTGCTGAGGCATGACAAAAGTGTTTTAAAAAGAAAAATCTTCACTGGTTCTCCAAAAGAAACAGAGGCAGCTAGGCAGGAGGATAAAAATCTGAAGTTGTAAAAGCCTTAGCTGAACTCAGAATCCTGACTTATGAAAGGAATAAAATCTTTACTATGCTGCGGATGGGCAATTTCCCATAGAGAAAATCTTCTCCTGTCCAGTTATTAATACTTACTGTATTTCAGATTATCTTCACCTGTAACAGTTTAGAAGCAATACAGCTTTATGAAGCTGGCACCCCTTTCTCTAACCAGAGAATTAAAAATTCCTCTTAGGCTGGGCTCCAAAACGAGAGAGCTGACAACATGAGCCCTTCTTCAGTCACACTGTGCACACACCTCCGGTCAACAGACTTGGGGCTATTTTCAGGCAACTGTCCTGCCTGCTGGAGGAAGAGCATGAGAGCCATAAAAAACCCTATTATGGTCGGGATGTAAGAGAGAGCCGTAGATTTTATGCACATAATACATTCCTGGCTTATAGCGTTTTATAAGCTACAAAGAGGATGTTGTCTTTGAAGCATAAAGTGGTGGACACTTGGCAATCACTTTCGGTCTTACGAGTATCCAAGGGGAAAACAACCTCTGTCAAATTGAGGTGGTTGTCAGCTGCCTGGTGAGAAGCTCAAAATGACCCAAAAATGTGCACTTCTAGCCCAGAAAGCCCAAACCACATCCCGGGCTGCATGAGAAGAAATGTGACCAGCAGGGCGAGGGAGGTGATCCTGCCCCTCTACTCCACTCCCATGAGACCCCCACCTGGAGCACTGCATCCAGCTCTGGGGCCCCAGCATCACAAGAGTGTGGAGTTCTTGGAGTGATTCCAGAGAAACGCACAGAAAATCAAAGCATTTTGGTTTTCTTTGTAACCTGGTCTAGTGCTGTGCCCATAGCAGGCACTTGGAAAGAGATTGTCTTTAAGGTCCATTACAACCCAAAACATTCCATGATTCTATGAAATCACAGCCTATATAATCACATTTTCCACGAACAAACTATGAAATTAAAGGCAGGGAAGGCTTCAAAGAAATTTCCTGTATTATCTGCAGGTACATACCCACACACTGCTGTCCAGCCAGCTGGGGAGAAAGAGATTGCAGGTAGGGCAAAAAGGAAGATCAGTCTCCAAAAATTGTTTAATTACTCATTTTTGGACTCAAATCAAGTGCCATGAGTAAACTGTATGCCTTTATCCCATTTAGAGATCCCACATGTTTGTTCATTGCTGACTGACCTAGAACTGGCATACTGGTGGGAGACGTAGAGAAAGAAGGGGAAAGGAGAGAAAAGTTTCAGCTTCATTTCTTCACATCTTGAAATCCCGGGCTCAGAAAACCTGCACTATTAGCATCAGATGATGGTCTTTTCAAAAGTCCAAACCATTTGGTTGTGCAGCAAGCATTAAAGTGACACCTCACTCACGGAAGTGGCTGTTCCTGTGGAGCGATGTGCACCTGAACTAAAATGCGCAGTTTCGTTGCTCTCTTGTCACCTTCCAAACAATTCCTTTGCAGATGAAACTGCGTATTAGAAATTATCCAGCTCAGTATATTCTGTGATTCCTTGATTCCATAAGGCCTACACTCCATGTGCCATGGGATGTTTACCTTCCTAAATGCATGAAGTTTAATGCACCAGTGTGTCTGAATGTGCAGTTCTGTGAACAAACAAAGCTGCAGGCTGTCCCTTTGTTACTCCAAGACACAATAAGGCAAAACAGACTCACCCAGGAGGGCTGCAGTCAGTCCATTTGGAAATACGACTGCCCATCAATGACAAACCAGGGATTCTCTAAAGCAAACAGTTGGACTACTGCTCAGGCTCAAGATGGAAAAAAAAAAGCCTCCCAACAGCTCCATGCTCAAATGAAAGAGAGGAAGTGCTTAAAGAGGAAAAGTCCCATATCTAAAAGAGATAAAAATGAAGACTCTTCAAATGGAGATCAGGGAGAGATGAGGTTTTGTAATGCTGCCAAGGGAAAATACAAACAGGCTGCACTTCAGAGCCTCAGCGCAAGTTATATTAAGGAGTTTTCTTCAGAGAAGCAAAGCCTTTGTCTAGTCTAATCTGCAAATACACAGAAGTTATTTTTCCTCTGAGCAGCTACAAGCTGGCGCAAATAATCCTCTTCATCTTCCAACACCAGCATCAGAGGTGGCTGACAATGAATGTCTACTGGCAGCAATTCTTGCTACTCAAATCCATCCGCCTTTGACAGCTTACTGCAGCTCATTTTCATCTAGTAACCCATGATGAATATCTTAAAATATGCAACACATGTTGGAGCCCCTGGCAATCATGAGCTCTTCAAAGATAAATAATTGCTTTTACAACGAAGATACTTGCATGTGCATTTTCAGGAAATGCAAAACTGAATGTCCTAAAACTTGCTACACAGTTTTCATGGAGCCTCAGAAGCAGCTGGGCCACTTTTCTTCTGCAAATAAACATTTCTTATCTAGTTTCAAAATATTTGGTACATGCACTTAATATGTAACTGCTCTGTTAATAAAAGTTAGAGGAGATCAACTCTATATGTCAAATTTCCTTCTCACCGTTCTTTCTGGTTCTACTATGTAGATTTTGTATGTTTTGACATAGAAATTATTTGTTCTTGTTTGTACAGTGCATAGACACTGGGCTCCTGGTCTCAGACTGGGCTCCAAAACACTACCATGTGATCAATAAACTAAAAGTTACATCACTGAAATACCCACATTTCTATAACTCAGTATTCCTTCTGCTAAGTCAGGAGAGGCTGCCCGATGTCATTGTTTTCAGAAGCTGGTGGTTCTAAATGAGCAGCATACAGGTGCTTTGAATTTTTTTTAACTTGTTATTATAGCATAATAGGTTGCTTGCAGATTTAAATTTTATTCATGAATCGTCTGCACATCTGCAAAATGTAGAAGATTTATTTTAGCTTGTCTTTTTACAACTGGTCTGAGGATGAAATGCAACTTTGCCATAAAGTTCACCAGCTGCAGAATTTTTTTTCTGTCCCATAATACTCCTCAGATGAGGTTCAAGTGCTTTAGCAGGGAAGCTTCCAGAGCAGATTCTTTTTTATTTCCCCCCAGCTTTTAAGTGGTGTATGTTCCTCCCTGGGTACCTACACAGAACTTGCAAATACTACTGAGAGCTGTGCGTGTGTTCTTGTGGGAAGGCAGACCTAATACTGAAACTCTGCTCTGCTAGGTGCTCACGTCACCAGTTTCATTTGTTTTGGCTAGAGGTGTCTATGATTTAGTCATTAATCCCAAAATAGAATCTTCCTGCTGAAGTGATAGTTAATCTAAAACGGTGCTACTACATTAAAAATAATAATGTTGTGTTTAAGAATCTCATTGTTTCTTTTCCTCCACACACAATTTTTCACGCCTTTAGGGACAATTACCAAGCATGAGGAATTAAAGTGCTCCTGAAGAAGACTCCAATTATATCTTAAATTATGTAAACCTAGTGAATAACTTTTAACCAGAGTAAAGGTATTTCTGTCCAAGAGCCAGCTTATTAAAGTTTAAAGAAGGGACAAGAAGGAGCAAGCCTGAAAAATCTCTACATCTGCACAGCTCCTGGACACCTCCGACTGCAGCCAGAGTCAGTTTACTTTTCTGCCTGTCTTTACACACCCTGAGGACGAGTGGTTGGAGAGAAAAGAAGATGCAATTTTTGCAAGGATGGACATAGAGAGAGGTCCTTAACCTGCTTGGCATTACTAACAACACAGCCTCCACAGGCAAGTGGAGAATAAATTCTCATTAGCCCAGCATAACAGGTAAGGCCAACGCATACAAGTCACTTTATGATGATCTGCTGGAAAATAACTCTCAGCCAAAGCACCCTGATCCAGCTGGTGTCACAGTAAAGCAAAGTGGCTTCACCCGTGTTAAATTTTATATGAAAAACTGTTTTGTTTTGCTCAAGCTATCAATTTCTAATTTAATTATGCTGAATATTGAATTCGACTTGTGTAAACACAAATTGTCAATACATTATTTCGTGCCTAAGGATTTTAGGTCCTTTACTGTGAGACGATGCATCACAGTTTATTGAATATCTATAGCATTGACCAATTTTTCTTCTTTGCCTGTATACCAGAATTACTTATTGTAAAATACTTATTTTAAAACTCAGATGATGACAAAGATATGTCCCCAATGTTATTTCAAGGATACACTAAAAAAATCCCTAAACTTTTAGTAATAAATAAGTTGCATGTTCATAGGATAGAAAGCAGAATAATTACTCAACTGCTTTAAATAAATTGTGGTACTCTAATGCTAATCAGCTTTAGTAACTTCAAAAAAAAGGAAGCGAATGTACATTCATTTATATTAATTAACTAGGCAGGTTTTCTATTTTAGGAAAGCAGAGGGGTTATCATGAGACTTTTGTTTCTATTCCTCCCATAGAACATCAGTCCTTGGATCAAAAGCATGATGTTTCACTTTAAACAGATTTTTTCATGCCTCAGAATTTTCTCTTCAAAACCATATTGAGCAAAAATGATCAGAACCATCGATACATTAAAATAATAGGAAAATTAAATAAAGAAGATTTGAACCCTAGGGACACTTGACTTTCTCAGGGCTGCTTCAAGGGATAAAGAACTTGAAAATCGTGGTGTAAAAATGGCAATTATTCCTGACCTGAAATGGCTTGAAAGCAGAGTTCAGTCGAGTTCAGTCAGCAAGATTTTTGTCACTCAACGTCTGAAATGCTTTTAGCCCGACTGAATTCAGTGTGATGATCTCCAGTGAACACTGACAAGCATGGTGTTTGCCCCACTTTCCAGGCTCCTGGGGCTTTTGCTGGACAGGTCTTTTCCAAAAATGTGCCTGATTCTGCTTAAAGACTAAACCAAAGAAGCCAAAAACCCACCCTGCTGCTCAGTGAGAGCAACGTGCCCTGAGACGTGGCATGTGGATCGGTGAGAGTGGCTACTCCTCATTAGTCAATACTCCCACGTAAATATGTTTATATACACACGTCTGTGGGTGTAGACCTAGACCATTTCAGCATTCCCTGGTGTCAAAAAGCCACGTTTTGTGGCCACATGAACCCTGAGGGAAGCAGACATGGCTTTTCTCTCAGCCGGCTGCTTCCTTTGAGCTGACTCCAGGTACTGGGCCTTGCATGCCAAGGTCAAATACACAATGTGTACACATTTAAGGGAGGGTTTACTAATCAGTGCCAGCCAGAGAGTAAAATATTCCTTCAATACAACAGGAAAACCCAGGTCATCTTGGCCTCTCTTGAGCCACTCAGTGCAGCTGACCTACTGCTTTCTCCTGCAGGGCAGGCTAATGGGCAGGAGAGGCAAGGAGCACACTATAAATTTACTTTCAGAGTGAGAAAAAATCCCTTCCCAATGACTGCTTTGTGTTCTAAGGCAAAGAGAATGAGAAAACAAAGCATCCCAGACATCCAAGAAAAATACATATTTTCCTCTTGTCTTTGTGGTTCTTAATTTGGGGGGTGGAGGGTGTTTTGTTTTGGTTGGTTGGTTTGGTTTCATTTGGTTTGGTTTTGGGGGGTTTTTTTCTTATTTTTAAGGCAGTTCTTCATTGAAATGTAGCAGAGCATCCTGCTTTTGATGAAGCACAGTGGCCAAGAGGTCAGGCTATCAGTTTCAACTAATATAAGACAATTCAAGTGAAAAGTGATATATCTGAAAGACAGAAAATAAAATGCAGAGCTTTATTACCAAGAAGGCGAACCAGAAAATAGCATACAAAGATATGCAGGCAATTCAGTAGCAAGGAGAGAGGGAGATTCACCTAATCACTGCCATGGACAGGAGTCCCAGCCAAGGCTCAGACTATATAATGAGAAGGACTGTTCCCTAAGATTACGTGGACTAACATCAAATACCTTGAATTTTTCACTGATGCCTATTAAATTGAATTAATGCAGTGGAGCTGTCTCATGCCCCAAGAGGTCCTTGGCACAAGTGCCAGCTGCAAGAGCAGAGCATTCCTGTCTGATTTCCATTCCCCACCAGAAACATCAGTGTTCCATGGAAGGCTTGCAGGAGCCCACTGCGGCTCCTTGGCGCTGTCCATGCAGTGTGGGCAAGCTGCCTTCCCCCTGACATCTTAACAAATTCAGGAGCAATTCTTCACCTTGATTGTTAAAGACTAAGACCAAAGCAACCGTAATCAATTACAGCATTCAAGGCCCAGAAGGAAATGTAGAAAAGGAGCTCTCAAGGTCAGGGATTCAGTGGAAATAGATCCTTGCTGACAAGAGGCAGAGCTTCTCTGAGCTGACGGCTACATCTGCAGGACGGCTGCACCACGTGCGTTTTCAGCGTGTTGGAGCAGCAAACAGGGACACGTGTAGCTGACTGGCAGCACACAGAAGGGTTAACCTTACATTCCATGACAGAACTTAACCCAAATAAGGTCTATGATACCGAGTCTGAAGGGAAAAGAAATCAATTCTGGTTCCTGTGGGTAGGATTTCACCACTTGATTAGAGAAAGAAATGAATCTTTAAAGCATACTTACAGGAAAGGTATTTTCCATTTGCATGAAAGATGGGGATGGCTGCATCCCAAGTTAATGAAATCAAGTCTTCTGTGCCTGTTTGAGGATTTCATCTATTTGAATTATGCAAATATCAAATATAGCTTCATTGTATAAAACTTCAAAATGAGAATGCTATCCATATATATCCAGGGGGGCCAAAATAATATCCCCACTTCCCAAACTTAACATTGTTTCACTGAAGGCCAGCAAGAGGTTTCGAGTTGGTCCTACAGCATTGTGTTCCAGCTGTGACAGTCAATTTAGAGGACATTCTGCCTGTCAACAAACAAACATTAAGTCATTTTAAATTTCACCTCCAGTTGATAAGGTTAAAGCAATTCTCTCTTGGAGACAGGGGCTCAGAGGCAGGGTTTTCAACAGTCAGGCACAGGGAGGCTGACAGCCACGTGGGCTTGGAGGAGGGCACCGGGGCAGGCTGGCAGAGTGGATGTGGGCAGCAAGAGGAGGAGCAGCAGAGGGATATTTTACCCTTGATTCAGAGACCAAAACACATGGGAAATGGATCCCCCACCTACAGGCAGGGATCTGGATGTGCACCAAGGGGGACCTGTGTGGTCCCAGGCCAGTTTCCTCAAAGTTTCCTTTTGGCAAAAGGTATTTGAAAATGAAAGGTATCTGAAAATGTTCAGCTTGCTTAGGCTTGCTGCACCTTCTTTCCAAGTTCAGCAGCCTCCCAAAGGAGGATACAGAGTCACACAGGCCACACCAAGGAGCAATAAACATGACCTTTTCCTTCCAACTGCTTCCTTCCAGCCCAGAGGAATCTTTGTCTTTATGGCCAGAAACACGTCTCCACTCCCAGCACAGGCAACCACAGCACAGACTTGCAGAAGTGATCACATTCTGTACCCCAGAAACTGAACGAGTTCGGTCCAGCTCTCCGCTTGGAAAACTGTCCCTGAACATGTCCTTCTCATGATTAGAAATTTTCTCATTTCTGTCTCTACTCATTCATGGCCCCTACAGACCTATTAGTTCTTGTGCCAGTGCTCTCATTTAGATCAATGCAATGAACATGAATGGCAATATTTTGTAATATCAGAGTGTTTGCTCTGTAGGACAATGTTTCCTAAATTTTCAATATGTTCTTAGTAATAGAAAAGAATGCATTTAAATGTTGGCTTGGACCAGAAGACAAATAGAAAGGGGACATTTGAATTCCAAGTCGCTATCAAAAAGCTTTTCAGAATTCAGTAGACGTGTATATGAGCAGGAGATAGGAAAAGGGAAGGGAATCAAGCCAATGGAAAGCTTCAGTCTCCAGACATTAACTTTTAACAATGAACTCTCAAGGCTGCCTCCAAGTACACCAGGTGGGGAAAATTTTCTAAGAAAGGGCACAAGAGAAGCACTGAAGGCAAGAAGAGGGATACAGTCACAAACCTCCACAGGCAGAGACACTGCTCCAGCTGAGGGTGATGGCCCTTTGTACCCACCAGACCAGCAGGCAGCAGTTTCAGAAGAATTCTCTCATTTTGCTGTTCTATTGCTGTTCTTTGGTTGGGTTTTTTTAATAGCAAATCTATACTCAGCATGGATTTAAAGCTCTTTAAATTTGGACTTAATCAATTTGGACTTTCAGACTCAAGTCTCTAAGCTGAAGAGGAAGATGTGTGCAGGCTGGAGGGAATTTTCTTGCTCTGCAACTTAGGCAATTGCAAACTCCTTGACATAACCTGACTTAAACAGGCCGGGCTCCTTGGGCAGTGTCTGAACACGTACTGCAAGAGTGCCAGGCTTCCCTCACTGCACAGTGAGATCAGACTGATTGTGCCCAGAGTCACCCTGCATACGGCTGTTTCTGAATCCACTTTGCAAGGTTTTCAAACCAGGGTACAAACCAGATCTTCCTCTTTCCTTGGCACCCACTGCCCCACTGCACTTACTGATAAAGCCAGCTGTATTCTTCAGTTTGCCACATTAGGCAAAACAACCTCATTCTAGCTTCTGTTAAAGATCTCCCCATTCTCCAGTCACCTTAGTAGCTTTTTTCCTCCAACCTCAACATGGGTAGCTACACATTGCATTTTTTCAAAAGTTCAAGTTTAAAAACAAATATATTCTAAATCATTAAACTTCTAAGCTAAGTTACCCTTTTAGAATCATCATCCAAGATTTCAAAAGTATGTGTATATCTGAAAATGACAATACATGCTTTTACACATTTTGGCAGAAGTTGATGTCATCATTACTAGCACTAAAGCTTAGATATTTTGGCTTTCAAGACAAAACAATCCCTTAAATACTGTGTTTTGAACACCTGTGACACAACCCATTTCACCCATTTTAGACAAGCGTTTCTTTCAAGCAATCAGAAAGGTCTGCTGAGTAAACCTGTGACAGAAAGCTAGAAGGCTTTTAGCAATTTCACTGTTTGAAGGACAAGGGCAAGCACCAGCGTGCTTGCTTTTGACTTCTGTTTGACCTTCACCACACAACGCTGGTTCTTATCTAATGGTTAAAACCTGACATGTTAAAAGTTGTGCTCACAAGAAAGACTGTTTGAATATCTGTGTACTCTGTTGCTGACGTACTGCAATCTTTAGCTACCTTAAAAGTTTTATTCTGATTTTTGGCTCAGTCTTCGCAGTTTCAAGAACTCTCTTTTATAGATATCCTTAAGCATTACTAAGAGACTCAGCTGGTGAGGACCTTCATTCTCAGTGCCTTTACGGGACAAATGTCAGCTTTATTTTCAAACTGAGGGAGCTCAAAAGTTGTCTTTATTGGAGAGAGAGACAATGTGAGGGACAGGAATTAAAAATCAGCAAGTACTAGAGTTTATCAAATGAGACACATTTTGGCGCACACACAACAGAGGTAAGTACCACACCCAGAAATGAATACCTTTTTTTTCTTGAAAAGTTTATGTTTTGGGGGCAGAGGGGTGTAGGGAAAAATAACCAAAATTTGAGGGAGAGTATTTCAATCCTTTTTTTTTTCTTGTCTACTAAAAATTTTTGTTCTACCATATTAAACAGCGCATGTTCCTGTTCCTGGCTGAAGGCAGACAGATTACTTGCCTGTTTTAGCATATACAGAAAGTTTCATATTAAAAGCAGACATACTGGGACAGACCTAGGACTCATCTGCCCATTAATTTATCTCTGTGATGATCCCACATAGACATCTGCAGGAAAAGGAATGAGCGTGGAAGGATTTTCCTGTTCTATTTGCACTTGAGGTCTTGGCACCCAGCAATATCAGGGCTTTCTAGAGTGGAGATTACATCTTGTTCTTGACAGCACTATCCTTCAAGGTTACATTTAACCTCTTTAGGAGCTCATTTTTACATCTGGCCTCCACAACAGCGAGTTTCACAATGGGAGTTTTGTGCCTTATGGTAAAAGGACTAGAATAATTGCAGTTACAGCAATCTAATAGAAGCCATATGTGTGTACGGAACTCCAGGGATTTGGTTCTGAAGGAGCAATCAAGAAAGTCTTCTAATATTTCTTCAAATCAAAAATCACCTTCAGCAGCACCATACCAGATAAACCACGAAAATAAAACACTGGGCATGAGCTGGCTGCTCATTTAGCTGTGTAAGACAATCACTACACTGAACAAAAAGCAAGCTGGCAATAATATATGGAGGAGTAAATCAAGGTGGATTTGCAGAAATGCTGCATGAAGAGGCACAAAATATTTACACTACCCCCGGAAAGGGGCTGAGCTCTTTCGTAAGGTTCAAATAGAGATTGGAGCAGGACATCTTCCTGAACATCTGTGCAGATGCTACCTAATCAAAAGTGGCTAAAGAAAGCCATTTACACTGAGGACAAGGATGGATGGCTAAGAAATGTTATCTTCTCTAATGCACGCCTGGTTTTTTTGTACTGATGATTAAAGTTTAGTTTCCTGGTAATTGTTACACATGTGCACCTGTTTGCAGGTGGTTGTCAAGTGCTTTCTGAGCCTCACAGAACTCGCCCTGCATGTTTCTGTAACAAGCATACACCTGCTGACAGATCCCCAACTCTAACTTCATATCGGCACTTTCAACTTAAATTCCTTATTCTAAAAATTCATAAGAACAAAAATGCTAGGTGCTTTTAAGAGGGAATTAATGCAACAATGAGAAGCTTACAGACAGCTTAGGAGGAAACAAGGAAAAGTTAGCTCATCACAGTACCAGACCTCTTTCTCAGTTTCACCTTTCCTTGTAAGTCACAATTCATAAGATTAAAAGGTTCTTGGCAGACTCATTTAATCCATAATATTCTGACCTTGATATTACTCATCCATGCACAGCAGGGATCAGAAGGATAACTGCTTTCTCACCTAAGCAGCATAAACATGCTCATGATAGCCTCGAAAAAGGCTAAAAAACTGCTAGAGCACATTGTGCCAAATAGGAGTTGAAAACTGTTTATCTTCAGTGGCTTAGGAGCTCAGCTGCAACAATGAAAGGGAAGATAATAATATTTAAGATGTTGGTCAGTTCTCAGTTTCTTACACAAATGTTGTAAACCAAGAAGTTATGTAGGATAATCATAGAATGGTTTGGGTTGGAGAGGACCATAAAGTTTATCTTACTCTAAGCCCCTGCTAGACCTTCCACTAGACCGGGTTGCTCCAAGCCCCCTCCAGCATGGCCTCGGACACTTGTCCAAGTCCCTTCGGATGGCATCCTGTGCTTCAGGTGTGTCAGCCTCACCACTGAGCTTGGTGCCATCTGCAAATGTGCTGAGGGTGCACTCGACCCCTCTGTGTCATTAATTAAGATAATAAATAACAAAATTGAAAGCTTCACTAGCAAATGCACAGATATTAAAGTTCTTCCCCATTAAAATTCACAGGCTTGAAATCATTGTTAAAAGATAATGGCCCCAACATCAGATAGGAAAACAAAAGATTTAATTATAGGAGATGTGGTATAATTTGAATATGAAACAATAGAGGATTAGATAATGCACTTAGCTTTCACAGGTGAAGATTCCAATAAATCATCTGTGAACTTCCCACAAATGACTCCTACTAACTGAAACTGAGGAGCTGCAAGAGCAATCTACATTTGAGATGGCACCTTGCTCAGAAGAGACAGCAAGAAAAAAGAGAGGGAAACTGGAAAATTAATGCTTAGACAATAGTCTCTTGACCAAAGAATAAGGGCAGTAGACCAAAATTGATGGGACAGGGTTCCCTAATGCAGGGTTGCTGTGTTTGTCAGAGGGCTGTCTCCCTCAATCCACTTCATACCTGTAGCAACATCAGTGTTTCTCCACTTTGAGAGAAATAAATCTTCCTGCTTTCCTACCCACTCTGAAGACAAAGACAGCTTCCAAGGCTTTTACTTGTAAGAGAACATTTCCTATGGAGGGTTTGCCATGATACAGAGTGTATTTTTCAGAAGCTGAGGTGACACAGCCAGTCCTCAGCTCCCAAAGGCAGCACTCCCCTGCCTGTTCCTTGGCTCACGTTGCCACAGTGAGGGAAGTTGCCTGCACTTCCCTAATTCCTTCTCTTCGCATACACCTAGGAGTGCCAGAAGAACCAAGGGCCACTAGGTTTATTATCTACAGCTTATAAGAGAGAGAGAGATATTAATATTATTAAGTTTAAGGCCAACACGGGTAATGGTCCTTAATGAGGCTTAAAGACTTTGGGCAGCTGCAAGCACAGGGCAGAAGTACTTCAGGAATCTTAGCTGTGCACTTATTCTCTGGGCAGCATGGATGCTGAAGCATAAAGAACCAAGACCTACAGGTCCCTACAGACCAGGTGAAATACCAGCTTCCTCGTAGGCATCAGGGGAAAGACAGAAGCATGGCCACAACTTTAACAAAGCACCAGAAAAGCACTCATTGTCCTGATGGGCTTCTCATGCAAAAACAGCACTCAGGTGTCCCCAGAGACCGTATCTGCCAAGATATCATATATGGAGAATTATGTGGATTACACTAGTAGTGAATCTGGTCCTCTGACTACAGTATTTGTGGGGTGAGGTTGTTTTCAAAGCTGCAGACTTTTCATGCTGAAGCAATTTTTAAGTACTCTAATGCAAAGTGTAATCACACATTGATTTTTCCATTAAAACTACAAAAGTCTTAAATACCTTGGGGATGCTGGCCTCAATTAGTCCCTATTCTTCGATTCTATTTCTCTTGGTGCTGTTTTGCCATCCCTCGGCGTAGGAGGAAAGGAAGACTGTCTACTTATGCCGAAAGCACAATCTTCTATTACATGAGTCCAGTTAAAAGCAGGAGTAGATAAATTGCTTTCTGTACAATAGGGAGGAAAATTATGCTGGGCTCTCCCTATGTTCCTTTTTAAATTGCTGTGTGGGAAACCTGAACAGACAGAGGTCTGGATTTTGGAAATCTGCCTTGTGTCTATTTTACTGTGTTGTTTTTTTTGTAACTGACAGAAGCTCCCCTGCTCTTCAGAGGAGATTGTTTGTACACAATTGCCCTGAGAAGCCATCATCCGTCAATGCAGCCTTTCCATTGTCACCTGTTGAATAGCAGAGCTTCACTTTCGTGCTACCAGCACTGATTAGTTTTGCTGTTGACACCAGGTTAATGCTTTTGCAGAGAAGAGGAAGGCAAATTTTACCGAACACCAGCAGGAAAATAATTTGCTTTGATCACTTTTCCAAGATGCAGGACCTAAAAGAAAAAACTTACTAGTTACAGAGGGTGGACGCCCCATACAGCTGAGTGGCCAGGCCCTGGTCTGCTGGTCAAGTTTTTCATGTTCCCTGCTCAGCCCCTGCCACCCATTTCAGTGCACTGAGTCTCCTACTTGTCATGTGTAGTTCAAAGCCCTGCTCAGGAAAACATATGGATGGAAACACCATACAAAACATATTGGTTAAAATCATATCCAGCCTACAGTGTACTCATCTTCAGACACGTCTCCAACAAGATGCCTGAAGAAAGGCAGCTCGATGGAATGATTAAAGAGATGAACCAAGAGGAGTCAATGAAGCTGAGTTTAAAGAACACGGGCTGGAACTGTGTTCTGGAATCCCATAAATTAGGTTGTTCTTTCCATTTTTTTTCTATCCTTAACCTTTACATTTTTCAGTAAGGAAAAAACCCAGCCAAATTCCAGCCTATGAAGAAGCATCTAATTTTCCTGTAACAGAAGTCCTACCATTGTCAAGTTACACTGTGCCTGAGTCATATCCAGATGACAACCACGTATTTTTCACAACTACTTGATGTATTCTGAAGTAATTTGCCTCCTGAAATTTGCCAAGTGCCTTACAAAATACACTTCTCTAGTGATCTTTGGAAAGGCTATTCCTACACACAATACCTTTATTCTGAGCAGAGCATTAAACTACGAGCAGTAGTATATGGAAAGAAAATGGTGCTCCATCTTAAGTTCTAAGAGATCCTTTTAAACTCTTGAGTCAAGGTTTTAACAAGATTCATCTTATGGGTTGATACAGCTGCCTTGGTTTGTCTCTTAGTTTTTTCATTGGTTTTGAGAGTCCTTTTACTCCGAGTTTGGATAAAAGCGCAGAGGACACCAGGATTTTCTTCTAATTTGCTGTTTATTATTTTCTTATCTATGGTACAGCTGCACGGACTGTGCCTCTTCGTTACCAAGGTGGAAAATGGCCCCGAGTTGTAAATTCCAAGGTTATTTAAAGCCCAATTTACCCAATTATGAATTGCCAAGTAATATGTTTTTACTTATAACCCAGTAACTAACTATTCACGGTCCGCATTGCCAGACTTTTGACCCAATAATAGGACACCTAGGTTTGTGAAGAAGATAGAAGGAAGAAGTAAAAATCCACACCCAAAATCCTCCATATTGTCACATATATATTACTATATTCCATAAACCTAAATTCTCTTCATTTCTACATATTCCACCCAGTGACATAACTTTAATTACACAGCAACAATCTCAGCGTTATCCCACAACTTGGGAGGCCTTTCCCAAGGCCTCAGGTAAAGCGCAGGGGGGTTTTGAAAATCATTACCTGTCAGACCTGAAAGACTGAAATTATCTAAACCCAGGGTTCCAACACAGCTGTTCATGGTGTTTACAGAGGCTTTGGTGTTGTTACAGACTAGCCTGGCATTGTTTTAACAACAGCCACCAAAAAAGTGGCATGGCCTTGGTCAGCTCTGACTTCCTCCTGCCTAGCTTTCCCAGCCCTTCCCTTTTGCCCATTTTCATTTGTTTTTTTTTTTTATTTAGAGACAGGAACTCTCTTTCATTCCATGGCACCCACCAGAGTCTCAGTAAAGCCTCTGGCTACTGTTGCCCTGTAAAGCAGACCAGACCTGAAGCTACCTGTACCATACCACATCACAGGAAACCACCTCTGCTGCTGCCTTCAGGTTGACACTCAGTGTATTTGACACTCTTAAGTGTTAGACGACATAAAAAAATTGAAAAACCACCACTACACTGCCTTTCTCAGATGGAGGCTCTGCCATAGGTTATAACAAATTCCCTCGCCTGCTTATTAAAGGAGCTGCAGGATATTTGCTGTCCTGGCAAAATTCATCCTACATCAGATGGTCCCAGAGCAGAAAAGTTGCGGTTCTGTAGAGGTGGGAAAGAGAGAGCAGTGGGAAATTCCTGCCTCACATGTCCCAGGGGAGCTGATGGTGCTGGGCTAGTACCAACAGGGCCCCCAGTTAGGCAGGTCCAGCATCAGCTCGGGCTCCTGCTGACTGCTGCAGCTACAGCAGTGCTTTAATGCACCTCCACCAACACTTCCACAGCAGCCAGATTACTTTGATATTTCTCTTTTCTGGATGGAAGATCTCAGGAAAGACAGATGTTTCATCATGGACAGGAGACAGAAAAATGCTGCCCAGACGTCAACCGGCAAAGCACCCACCGTGCCCAGCAGCCCCACTCAGTGGAGCTGTGGGAACAGAGGAGTGTTGCTCCAAAGGGCAAACTGGAAGTGCATAATACAAAGAAAGAGGATGTAGTAGCACTAATGGACTCTTCTTTCAGCATCTGTACTGTGGTAGGCTTGAGGCTGCTTTATGCAAAATGATCGAGGCTTTTAGCAGAAGCTCAAACCGAAGCTGCCAAGGGGAACATCACAGAAGCTTTAGAAGCAACACCTTTTTCAGCTGGGATGGTCAGAACTCACTTTGTCGTAGAGGGCAAGTTCAGCTGAGTCAGATCCAGTGTGCTGACGAACCACACGGCTGTTTTTGCACAAATGTGGTTCTGTACAATGACCAGATTAAGAAGGGTGTAGCCATGGCCACTGGGCAGGCACTGCTGGTGGTGCTTTCCCTCCAGCAGCGTGTGGGGAGGCTTGTGCCATACTGCTCCTCTTTCCCAGTGTTAGCACTTCCTAAAGATTTTTAACTTACTTTCGGCTGTGGAAGTGCGTTCGTTTCGTAGTATTTGTAATTTATAGTTATTGCACTAGTTGGAGCTCTCTTTTACGGAATCCTTCCTTTGCATTGCCTTACTTCGTTTGCTAGAACCCACTTATAGTATTTATAATAAGATATATGTTCTCCAAACTCACCCTTTCTTGAGAGCTCTCTGCTACAGTGCAGGGGCCTCAGCTCAGGTGCTGGAGCAGCAAGAGGTCCCCAGTGGCACCTTGTGACCATTTAGGTGGTCACTGCCTTCATGGCCATTGGAGAAAGATAAGATCAAGTAGCCACAAAGACTAAACTGATCCCTGTCAGGGTGTGCCAAGCATATTAAGAGGTTTTTAAATACTTTTAATTTCATTTAGGAGCCATCAGCAAAGTGTTTTCATAAATATAACACCTATCCAGTTTCTGCAGTGGTGTCGCCCCATCCAGAGCCCATCCTGCAAGCATCAATACCACCTATGGCCAGTAATCTTTCAACATTTACAGTTAATTTCCATGAATGTCCTTGAGTGCCACGCCATACCGTGACACTAAAAAAGCATTAGTTCCTCCCCGTGTCATCCTCTACTTAGCTTTTTCTCATCGTCAGAAGATTTATGATTTTAATCTCCATTTTATAGAACTTATCACTTTTAACAACCAGAAGAAAATGCTAAATTGTTTTTATTGCTGTTAGATGTACAAAGACATGATGCTATATACTGTCATTTACATTTCACATTAAAAGTGAAATATGCTGTGAATGTGCAAGTATTGGTTTTAATTTGACCCATCTGTTAAATGAAAAACAAAGAGGACTTCTAAATCACAACATTTAAATTCAGCGATTTGTAAACAATTTATATGTTCATTTCTTCTGGGTTAAAACTGCCCTAAAGCATCACTCTTATGAAACCTCCAAATTAAATTGCTTTGCATTGTTCTCAGAAATGCAAGCCGGAGTTTCTTCCTCCTCAGTTTATTAATTTATTCCTCAAGCCAAGTAAATTAGCCAGACTTGTATTAAGAGTCTTGCCACTGAAATAATTTTTGAGAATTCACACAAGTATCTCCTGCCTCCAGAAAGCTGAGAGTACAGAGGAAGTGTCAGATACACTGGGTGGCAAATTCCCTTGTGGTGAAGGGCAAACTGGTTGCTTTCATTTATTCAGCACTTTTGCAAGCAGCACTGCATCTGCCTATTCCATGCTAGAGCACCAAGAAGAGTAATCAAGAAGGGGAAGAAAAGTCATGGAAATTTACCTTCCGCTCTCAATCTAGCCAGGATTTGGATCTTAGACTGGGCTTTAGTGCAGCTGTGGTAATGTACAAGGGGAGGGAGATCTACAGACACCTAAGGATCCCCCAAGCAGCACTTCAAGAGCAGAGCTCTTTTCCTGCTTTGTGCAACAGGTGTATTTAGCTCCACTGCTGTGCCTCTACCCCAGAAATCCATTCTGTCACTGGAGTGAGGGAACAGAGAGCCCTTTCAGTAATCCACATACGGGGCCTCTCGACACCTTGTGAGAGGAGATTTCTTCATTTCATGGCAGCTTCATGCCCTGCCACAGACCGTGGCAAAAGCAGGACTAGGTGAAGAAGCAGCGAATTCTCTTGAAAAAAAATTTAAAAGGAGAAAAAAAGTAATACAAAATCTAATCTGCTTAAAGTTGTAGAAATGGACAGACCCACAAATTTCAAGTCCCGCTCTGCCGCATCAGTCAGAGCACCAAAAAGCAACACAGAAATACTGGGTCTGCTGTGCATTCCTACTCTAGATGCTTAATTTACTATATCCAGCATCATAATAAGCAACCCAACAAAACAGGAACTAACAGTAATGCAGCCAGGGCATGATTAAGGGCACCTATAAAACTATCAACGAACGTGGAGACTACCTGGATCACTGCCCAGAAAGATTCCAAGTTGGTGAAATGACAGCTTGATTAGTTTTTTGTCTGACAAATGTGGCGAGAGAGATCAGAATCAAACATAATTTCAGGGTTGCAGGCCTTCAAATAAAACCAGAGGGAAAAAAAATTCAAAGAGGGCAAACTGCAATTTGTGAGACCAAATCAACTCTCCAGTCCAACTTCCCTAATGCTCAGATGCAACACAGCCACAACTGCTGAGGCTAAGTAAGAAGTCTCCAAGGAGCATCCTGAATTAACAGGGAAATGCCTTCAGAGAGAGACAAGCTTGAGATCTTGCAAGACAGTCTTCCCTCCCATCAGCAGCCTTACTGAAAACACTCATATTTGTAATTTAGTGGGAAAACATCCAAGTAGAGCTACTTTATATCCAGGCAACTGTTGCCTATTGCTACCCCAAAGGTCAAGCTGCAACAGCCTGTCACCCATATTGCTGCATGTAGGCATGTAATAAAATCAAACAGAAATAGCAGACAGTAAATCGATTTTTCCTTCTTCTTCCCTCCCACACGTTCTAATGACAAAAAGAACCAAAAACATACAGAAAGATCAGGCTTCTTAAAATGTATAATCACAACCAAAAGTATTATCCCTCATTTCGTACCACTTTCAAACCATGTTTCCCCTTTGGGAGAGCTTGGTGAGATAAAAACAGAGGTTTCTGGGCTTTCTTCCCATGTGGAAAGGGGGTAGGGGAGGGAGGGGAGGCAGAGTAGAAGATGGCTCTTACCCAGGAATAACGTGATCTGTCTCCTGGAGCTCTTGCCCTCTGAACTTTCACTTTTCCTTAGGTACTGCTCCTGGTGCCTTAGTCCACCCTTCACTGCCACAGTCCCTTCCTTGTGGATCCTCAGGGCTTTCATCATGCCGTGGCACATGAAGGTCACAGATCCCAGCACGATGATGTACACAGCAAAGGCGCTGAAGATGCTGGCTTGAAACAGAGACCACTTGGAGGAGAGGCTGGTGCAGATGGTCATGTTGTGCTTCAGCTCAGGAATGTAGTGTCTGGGAGTAGGTTTGACGCAGGAACTCGTTCTCTGGTAGCCCTCGATGATCTCCAGGGGATATTCTGTGCCCATGGCAAAGAGCAGGGGCAGAGCCACTATGACAGATGTGCCCCAGACAAAGGCGATGAGCAGCTTCACCGTGCGGGGTCCGGACACAGCCTTGAACTTGAAGGGGTGGCAGATGGCCACGTACCTCTCAAAGCTGAGCGTGGCCACGTGCAGCACAGTGGCATAGCTGCAGGCTTCAAAGAGGAAGCAGTAGAGCTTGCAGGCAATGTTGCCGTTGGGGGCAGAAAAGGGGCTCCAGATGGCACTGTAGAATTCCACGGGCATGCCCAGCAGGATGACCAGCAGGTCGGAGCAGGCCAGGCTGACCATGTGGTCGGTGACCTCCTTCTGCAGGTAGCCTTTCCTCTGCAGGATCCTGGTGGCCTTGATGGTGACGCTGTTGCCCAAGAGGCCCGCAACAAAGATGCAGACATAGATTAAGGCCAAGGTGATCTTGATCCACAGAGCCACCTCAAACTCCGGGACGTGGCTGTGGTCAATGAGATGAGAACAGTCTGAAGAGGGTTCCTTGCCTGCCATGAGCAGTCCCAGGGTGGAGGAGGTGCTCTCCTGCCCTCTCCAACTTTCAAGTTCACAGCAAACAGATCCTTGCTCACTTTGCCCCTCTCCCCGAGCCGCACATGTCCAAGCAGTCGGGTATAACGAGTGTATCTCAACCAGCCACACCTGTGGGGTTTGTTGGTTTGTGAGCAACAGCCTCTGAGTCACAGTCAAGCAGGAAAGTGTTTCAGTTCTTACCTTTCTTTATGGCAAACACCTCTTACTCTTTTTGGATTTTCCTCCTCCTTTCTCCACAGGGTGAAGCCTCTGTTCTCCAGCCCTTCACGGTGTGAACTGCTCTGCTTTCCACGCTTGCCTCTTCCCCTGCAAGCAAAGCTGCTTTTGGTCCTGGCCTCAGCAGAAGGAAGTCAGAGTCTGTGTGGTTATACTACTCTGTTAACCATTAACCAAAATCTTGGCTATCCTTAGTCACTGGCAGCACAGCAGGTTTCAAGAGAAGGGAAAAAAAAAAGCAGGCCCCTCATATCTGAAATTCACTTCCTGTCACAGGAAAAGGTGTTTCTCCTAGAGCTGTGGTTTGGTTGTCAGGCTGAATGTGTGAATGGCACTGAAGAGAAAGTGTCTCCTCATGAGTTTAACATTCACTGGGCTTCAGACTTCACTACTGTATGTGCTACTGCCCACATGCTTCACTACTTCACATTTCCTCTAATGAAGACCTCGGCATCTGCAGTGCTGGTGGTGGATCCTGTGCAGCCACAGACTGATTTACATCAGCAGGAGGTTCTGGTGTTCAGCTGCTGCTGATGAACTGGCAGCTTCTTAAATAACTGATTAGACTCTAAAGAGGCTTCTTGGAAGTTATAAAATAAGATGAGCTCTAAATTTAGACACGTGGATTGTTTCCCTTAAAAATTCCATCTTCTTAGATAACAGAAATAAAGTCAGTAATCCCAGTCATGCCCATGCTTTCAAATAATCTGGACTAGCAGGGATGCAAATGTTCTTCCCCCTCCTGCGTCTCACCCTGGGGGGAAAGAATTTAATGCGGTCTTTAGTTTTAGTTTCAAACCATAGCACTGAAGGTTCCCAAGGTAACCCCTGGAAACATTTAATTAGAGGGTGTGTATATGGATTAGGAAACCTTTAAATTACAATGCAAAACGGCAGTACAGCTTTTGCAGCTGAAATGGAGAGAAGCCCAGCACAGTGATCTGCTCCAATACCAAATCTAAGAACAGTGGGTTCACAAAGTGATTTTTATTAACTAGACAAGCTCATGTGACACTTGCAGCTCATGATAAAAGAGAAATATTAGGAAGTTGTTATTAAGCAGTCTCCTCACATTGTGGTTATCACTGTACCTCAGCAGCCCAAGTACATAATGAACAAAAGATGCCCCAAACAGGATAATCTGCACCTGTTTCTGTGCATTATTTATGCATTTCTGTTTCGGAAAATCACCTCAAACCTTGCAGAACTTCAAGCTGTGTAGTCTCAGTCATCTTTCCTTACATTTGATAATTCACATTTGTTCTGCTCAGACAAGCTTTCTATTATTACCCCATTTCTTTCACTTAATTTTACTTTATAAAAGTGCGAACAAAGATTACATATGCATGACTGAATTGTGGAAATGAAGCTAATTAAAATTTGCTGCTTGCCATCAAAAGGGAAAAGGGAGAGAGAGAGAGCAAAAGAGAAGTCCCAATAGGATTAGATCTCCCCCTTTTTTTCCACACCAATTATAAAATGCAGAACGCAATTTTACATTTTCAATATTATCTTTGGAACATACACAAAGTTTATTAAGTTTCTAATAAAGAGCTGGTGCCACAAAGGGGATAGAAAGGAAAGAGACAATTGTGGATAATCATAGATGGGGACCATTAAAAATAAAAAAATCTTACATGGGTTACTGGACTAGATAAACCAGGAGTGAGTATTCCAGAGTAAAATGCCTATCATAGGTGACTACAGAAATATATATATCTTCCTGGAGAGAGACATTTCTCCACAGCTAAATGTGCTTCATGCCTCTTTGTGGCATGGAGGTTGATAGTCTTTACCCCAGTGGATGTGATATCAGTTTATAAACTTAGGATTTCTGTAATGGTTCCACCTTAGGGATTTCATTAAGTTTTCCTTCGTATCTTGTAGCAGTGAATACCATGAGTTAATTTCTGTGTTGTTGCCTTTCCCATAGCAGTTTTGAAAGTGAATGTGGCCTGTGCAGTTGCACCTGGGAGAACACTCCAGGGAGTCCCTCCTGACCCAGTTTGTTGCAATGCACACTCTGACTTCAGCTGCCAGCACCAAGGAGGAGGCAAGAGCATTAGGGACAGAAACCACTGTATTTCTTTCTACAATCAGCACACATGGATGCTGCACACTGCCAATCACTTGTCAGCCCTTTGGAAAGAAAGCTGAGCCTCCTGAGGATGCAGATTCCATGGGCACGGAGTGCAGCTGGCTCTGTGTGCCACTCACTTGGCCAGTCCATGCTGACCCAAATGTTTGTAGTGATGCAGTTGTTGGTAAGAGATGACAAGAGGTGGGAGCCAGAGAATCACGGAGATGGAGCACAGATTGTTGTTTCTGTAGTGCAGAAGGTGATTTTTTACCTTCAGAGATAATAAACCTGCTGTGCTCACCCGCCCCAGTTTGTTATCCAGCAGAGGGTACAAGGTTTCCTGGAGGGCTGTGTGCTTTTTTGCCTGGTCCTTGGATAACAGCGTGGTGAAAAGCCTTTTGGGGCAGGAGAAAGCAGAGCTTTACCATCCGTGCACTGCATGAAGCTCCTCTTGTGCACCTTGTAAAGCTCACCCACCGCCTTGCATCCCGCCGTGCCCGTGGACCAGGCTGAGCTGGGGGCAGGAGGGGCTGCAAGGCACTCAGCCCTTGGCCAGCTGCTCATTAAAAGCCAGGTCTCCCCAAACTCCTGATGAGGTTGGGCCCCCAAAACTGGCAGGTAGCACAGACCGTAGCTGGAATGAATGCTGGAAAAACAAACTCGTTGGACAGATTCTCTTGCCTTCGGGTAAGGGGGTCGCAGATTAACCTTTTCCAGCGTGCGAAGCCATCGCTGCTCCCACCTTCCCAGCGCCCTTCCCTCCCCTGCTGCATCGGGCTGGCTCGGGGTGCAGCATCACCCCGCGGTTCTCGCTCAGTTACCGTACAGCACGGTGCCAGGCTGCTCTGATTGGCACACAGGCACTGCCACACTTGCGTTATCTCTGCAGAATTATTTCTCGATAGCTGTGTTGTGAATATGCAAATCCACCTTAATTGGCTACGCTAATCACACTGCTCCGACTGGTTTCTGTTCTCAAACTGTTCAAGCTACTTGACAGGAACAAAGAAAATATCTTGGTTTCTTGCTTCCCTTAGCTTAAAAACTCTAAAACCTAAATGAAAAAGGAGAGCTATCTCAAAAGCAAAGAAAATGAGGCTGTGAAAAGGATTAACTTTTTTCGGATAAAAACACACTGACTTTTTTTCTTGCCAGTCTTTACCATTCCCCATCTCAACGAACCTCTTGTCCCCAGAATAGCTGTGATACCTTTGTCTTGCCAGTATTTGTTTAGAGAAAGTGAATCCTGGGCTTGTTCAATTCTCTTTGAAACACAAAGTAAACAAAATGAGATTGCTGTTCTGCAGAGGCAGCTACTCTGATCTGCACAGGCAGAGGGGAAAGTGCTGTGGGAATGAAAGGAAGAAGCAACACAGACATAAGTGAAATGTCCAAGTGATTTTAAATGTTTTAAGAAATCAATTTGTGTAAGACAGATCATGTTGGCTTTTAAAATTATTTTTCATTAGAAATTTAAATAATTAAAGACTGCTCTCAGATAACTTGAGGCTTCTTTCTGTTTTCTGGAATCTAACAAGCCTCTTTACCCTTAAGATCCCTTTGTATTTTTCTGGTGAGTTATTCTTGAATTATATTTTTCTTCCTTGGAAGATTATTGTGATAGTTAATAATATAAATAAATACAAGTCATTTGTGAAATTTGTTTCTTATTAATTTCCCTAAGAGTTGGGGTTTGGGTGAAACAGTTTAACAACCATTGTGCTGTTAACTGCTTGGCTCCTTTTCTTCTGGCAGCATGAGAGACTGAGTTATGAAAGCTGGGCGGTGGATCTGCTATGTAACCTGAACATCTATAATGAATTCTAATGGAATTAGCTTACCTCTACAAAGGTGGCATGTGGAAAGCTGCCATCTTTTACTCGGCAATGTGCAGTGTTACCTGCTGTAATGCCATCCTCTTGGAGCGTCATATTGCAAGTGTTTGCTTATTTGGAGGATAGAGAAGGGATTTCAAAAGTGCTACCAGGACACACAGTGAAAAAGATCTCTGCTCCAAATCATTCCCTCTAAATAAATAGATGAAAACACTTCTCTACTTGCAGTGTATTTTACAAATGGGCAAGCAGCATGAGAAGAAACTGGAGACAGTGAGACTAAATGGTTTATCCAAGATACAGAAAATCTGTGCAACACCTGAGCGTCCTCACCAGTAAGCTGGATTCCTGCTAACTTCCTCACATGACCTGCAGCACCCCGACTGCTGAGCAAGAAATGCACTTACACAGGTCTTCACTGGCTGCTCTGGTGCTTGTAACTGATGTTAATTCATGATAATTAAAACACGACTAGAGCACCAAAACACATAATTATTGTACACAGTCATATCTGGAATTGTTGAACAATACACCACCTGCTGTCTGATCTCCCTGGCAAATTAAAGACATTAAAGCTGTTCAAAGCCTTCACTCAATTGCAATGCTGTCTGAAGTAAACCAAGTGCAGCAGGAGGTTTGTGGTTTGCTGTGATTGGGTGGGAGAGCACTTTGCCTGGCAAGGAAGTGAAAGGGTTAATGTTCCACTCTTGGAGTAAGGGAAGAGACGAACTTCTCTGTCCCTTGATGCTGCAGTGGGTGGTAGCAGGCCAAGAAGAGGCCACCAGTTGTGGCCCCAAACTGAGAGCAGCTGATTAGACAGGCTGGAAAATGCAGGTAAAGCAAATCTCCTGAAATGAGATGGTCCCTTTTGCATCCTTTGGGAATGAGGCACCAAAGGAAATGAGTTTATTTATACCCCAGGCCTGACAAAGGCTCTGTAACTTAAAACCAAAATGAACACATATACTAAGCCTGGGTCCCCATAATCACAAATCGACTGTATTGAACTCACATCCTGAAATATCCGTCAGACTCCCCTCTGTCTGAAGCACACTGGTACCAAAGCACAACATTTGGTTCAACCACTCACCACTGTGAGCCTTGGGGCACAATCCCCAGCATACTGGATCAAATCCCATTTTTCTCTGTGTGACTTCTAAACTGCCACCTTGTCCAAATAGATGTTAATGGCTGCAGAATACAATTCAAAGCTCCTATTTGAGAGCATACTCAGTTCCTTATGCCATATTTTAAGTGAAACTCTTCTGTGCAGTGTACTTTTCCAGCTCATCTTTTAACAGAGGTTCACGCTTTTGGATGCTGCTATGCTACTGCCCTAGAATAAAAACTTGAGATTTCTTTCTCTGAGTGTAGCTAATTGCTGAAAGTGACAAGACAGAGAGAACTTCTGTAAAAATGCATCTCACACCCTGAATTCTCCATAATTTTTGTTAAAAATCTGCAAGGTCGATAATCTATGGAAATGGTTGTCACATGCTGGTACCAAAACACTGCAGTTCAGAGCTCATGCTTTTTTTTTTTTTTTTGCTAACAAACCAACAGGGAATCTTCTTAAAAGATGTTGATGGTTTAATCCTGGTGTCCTGAAAAATCTCGTTATAGAAATGTTAAGCCTTACTACCGGAAGGAAAAGCAAAAATTATCTCCTTGCTTCTTGTGCTTGCCATTTTATCACCGTCAGGACTTGCACTCACGTGCCCAGCCGAGCTATTACGGAGTCATTTTGCCTCTTGTCAGAACTCAGCTGATGGGGTTTAGCCTGAAGCAAACTAATGACAGCTTTTTGACCCAATTCTAAGGAGTCCTAGCAGCACATCACCACAGCAAGGGCACTTCTGTCACCCTGCTCTTTCTCATCCACAATACATATATGATGCCAAAATTCAAAATATCCAACTTCTCACTTTAAGGGTATTGTATTTTACCGTTATATAGTTCATTCCCTTGCAGAAACATCAACAAATTCAATCTTAAATAGCTTGTAAGAAAAAAGGCAGAGTGTTTCACCTGTTGCTGTGATCTGGGCTACAACAGGTAGCAAAAATCACTTCTGGATACAGCAGGAAAATTAATATTATACAGTAATTTGTGCATCTAGCAGGTGCCACATCTCGGTTTCTAGGTAAGACATGTAAATTCTGCCAGAGATGAAATCTGGCCAGAATGCAGGGCTTCATTTCTTGTTCTCAGATAAAAACACCAGGTGATTTTGGCTCCAGGATATTCTATCACCACCAGCTCAGTGTTGACTCATGGAGGATTGCATTTTTTTCTTCACTGCATTTTAGCTGTCGTTGAAACGCGGAGGCAAATATTAACAGTGCAATGGGACTGTTTGGCAATTTAGCACTATACTGATAAATGCAAGTCAAGCAAGGAAAATATAAAACAAACAAACGTGCGAGTGAGCTGATCTAAATTTAGAGCACACACTTTACCTCCGAGTTAGGGTTTTTCTTGCTTGCGGTGCTTATTTCTGATGGCCCTGCACAGTGCGTGTGTGTGGTTCCTCATTTCCTTTGGGCGTGCACTTATGCTCACTTATCTGTGTAACTTCCTTTATTTCTGAAGTGCTTCTATTAAACAATGACATGGGAAGTGGCTGGTCACTGTCCTACAGATCTAAATCCTGAAACTGAACAGGGAAATAAACAGGAAACGGAATCCCAAACTGTTTATTTCACCTGTGTTTGTGTGGGACTGCATTCTGTGCAAGTGGTTGTTTAAGCACAACAGGCCCACCTGTCAGTACATACCTATGATCAATAAATTGTTATGACTTCACATACCAGGTAAGTAGAGCTCTTCTGTTTCGGAAAAATACAAAAACTCCTTTGTCTGTAGCAAACCGAGTGCTTTTATGTAAATTTTGAAGCATGAATTATATAAAGTTAATGTGAAAATATTTAAGTTATGCCTTTTTTTCCTCTTCACTCTCTGAATCTCTAATTCTCTCCCCCTCGTCCCCACCCCTCTTGACAATGGTTTCTATCTTTGTTCCATGGCATACTCTTCCTACTAAGATAACATATGCTTTGAACAGCTGGAAATACCAACCTGCTGCCACAAGGCCTGTTTTGACATCTGACACTGTCACCCCAGGACTGCCTGTTGGCAGTGAAGATCTTCCTCCTTGGAACCAAGACCTGATTGGTGCCATCCTAAAGAAGACATGTAAAATATTCCTGCTGCCCCAGGAGTCTCTCTTTTCTCTGTTGACAAAAAGGGCTCCCAGCACAAACACAGCGTGGAGACAGCGTGTAAAAATCTTTGTGTGTGCATCAGCTGACATATCCCACTCGTTTTGTGAATGTTACTTTGATTGCCCAACTGTTGGGTGACTTTTCTTTGTTATTGTAGCTCCCAGTCTTAACTTCTCTTTGACTTAAGAGCCATCAGGAAGAATCACTGCATGCAGAAACCAGCTAGCAATACAGACTGCTCAAGAGTCATTAGTGTTACAGGACATCCATTCAGATGAATAAAGGACTCGGGTCCGGGTCAATGGAAATAACTCTTCCAGAATGGACTTGCCTGGTTTGCTCCTAAATAAACATTTGATAAGGAATAGAAATTATGTGGAGGCACTGTCCTAGAAAGTCTCCCCAAATGCTACCCAGAAAGAACAAACTGGAATTCGTAAAAATAAAAAGTTTTAACTCAGACTTATGTACTATCTACAGGAAGAAAAGGCTCTCTAGGGTTAAAAAAGAAACCTGGAACTGTCAAACATCAAACCAAAATCCTAAAGGGATAATAAGTCAGGAAGGTCTCCTACAAAATGTTTTGTGTGTGTTTGCAAGATTTAGAGTTGGTGTTTGGTTTTGTCTACACGTGAGCTAAGTTTACAAATGCATTTGCAAACTCTGTGTGAGACTTGTAGGGAACTCTGCAGGTGGATGACTGACTCGGGGACTCTGCAGCTCCACTGCGGCTCTGGAGGCTGTGCGGGACTTAGACCCCGCTCCAATTTTCAGCACTCATCTCCAAAATAAATTCTTGGTAGAGGACCTGTACCCGAGAACACGCTTAGAGAGACAGAGCCAAAGGGCACTTTTCCACACAGGAGGCCTGGAGTGGGCAGGATAGTGCAAGTTCATGAACATCCTACTCTCCTGCATGGGGTATGTATAGACAGCTTGGCAAAGGAAAGGAAATAAGAAGGGAGCAAATAAAGAGACAGGTCTGAGGATTGGTGAGTGCCAGAGGATAATTATTTAGATCAGGCTCCATGGCCTTGCAGTGAGAGATTCCTGCCTGCTGAGGTGTCCCTCTCCTCTTTTGGCCCCGAACTGGCAAAGTCTCCTGCTACCAACACTGAGGTCAAGCCTGACTGCGGGGCTTGTAGGAAGCCCCAGACTGGGGACTGCTGCTTTGTAAGTTGTGCAGCACTGCTGTAAAAATAAATGTTCGTCTTAAATCTAAGTATTTGATGTCTTTAACTCCACTATGTGGTAAATTTAGTGAGAAGGAGCTGAGGAACCACTAAACGTGGTCAAAACAGCCATTTTGCTTCGTTAAGTGAAAACACAAGCTCTTTCATTTGCTCCCTTTGTTACTGGCAGAGATAATCTGCCTCCCACACTGAAACATATTGGAATAGAGTATCACGCCCGTCCCCTTTCTGTGTCTGTGCTGCCTAAAGCACCATTGTTTCGTTCCCACTTTGATTGCAGCATCGCTCAGGGAGACTGCTGTTTCCAAGGCATTGCACCTCACATGGAAGCTGTGAGAAATGACAGATCCAGCTTCTCAAACTGAGGGGCGGCACATCCTTCCCAGGGAACTTGGGATGTGTCCCTGAGAACTGCTCCTCTTCACAGCTTGTGAAACGTAGGAAGCACCTCCCATGAGCAGGGAGATTTCCCTCTCTCCCTGAGCAGGTGGCTGTAAAGCCCTTCCCCCTTTTATCCAGACTGATAATTCCTGACTATTCTAACCTTCCAAAATATTTTCAAGTAGTCTAACCCTTGGGAAACAAGTTAATATGGATTTCTACAAGTATACAAGCTCCAGCAAGTCATTGCTCTTTTTTTCAGTCATACACTTTTTGAGACCATTTTACATCTCTACTGTGTTACAAATTGCTTAATAATTGTTTTTGACAGGTTAAACTGGTAGTGAGTATAAAAGAAAATAATCCCAAGATAGTGAGCTGAACCGTTCTGTGGTTCTCTAACACATTACACTGCTGGAAAGCCTTAAGGAGCAAACAAGATGGGAATCTCACAGACCAGGGTTAGATATAACACAGGTTAAAAATGAAAATTATTCCCTAAACTTAGAGAACCCATAGGAACCAAAAACTCTTGCGCAGAATTTAAATTTACAACATTAATAGAATAACTACGTTAGAATGCCATGATGTGTGTTACTAGTCCATGGAAACACTAATTCCTTTTTATCTCCTATGACATCCTTCCCATAAGGATTTCTCTGAATTATACCTCCTGTCCTTCAGTGTTGTGGATTAATAATGCTTCACTAATGAGGATTAAATAGCTCAAGAACTCTGTGATGTGTGCAAACAGCAACACTGTAAGGCAAGATTTGTATTCAGAACCAAGAACTTTGTTCAATTTTCAAAAACCTGGAATTATGCTGCAGAACTTCTCTAGGCAAAATTTAACTGCCTTCAATAAAAGCTGTGCTTTTTCACTCGTAGCTTCATTACTTTGAAGACCAGAAGGGAACAGGCTGGTCGGATCTCATGACAATCACCCAGCCCCCCGCAGTGAGCACATCAGCTTCTGTTTGGCTGAGATATCTGCACCCTCCTTCACCCAGAGACCTCAAGAGATGGAGGCATCATTATTTCTTTTTGTAGTTCCTTTAAGTGTGAGCACAGGTTCTTATTTGCACTGGTTTGATTTCTGCCTCCAGACTCTAGTTCTAGTTGTGACTCTAATTTTAGTCCAACAGCCCTTGAGAAAGGACTTAGAGTCTCTTCCAGTCACCCATTTATTGTCACCTGTGTGTGGTCTTCCTGATTATTTCTTCCTTATACCAAGATATCTGGCCCTGGTCATGTTTGTTTGTTTTCTACCTGCAGTCCAGCTTTTTACACCTCTCGGGTCAGGGTTTCCCATGAAAAGCATTGCTGCTTTCAGCCTCAGCAGGGTGGTACACCTGGGACACACCTTCCCAGCCCTATCAGCTGTTTCTCAGCTAACACTTCATTCTTCCTCCTCCTCCTCCTTTCTGCCACAGTACCACTTTGGCAAATTGCATTGAATTTCAATTAATCTCCTAAAACATCTTCCCAGCTGCTGTTTCCCAGGGAATTCTCCCTTCTGCAGAAGCATCCCTTACAGGTTGCCTACTGGTTGCATTTTGTGCACAGGCTCAGATTTATCGAATAAACTACAGAGCAAGCTGGGATACGCTGCCCTCATGCTGACCACTGCCCCAGGCTTTAATCCATGGACTTGCAGCTGGATCATTGATGAAAATGTTCAGTAGTTTCAGATACTGTTTGAACCGTTTGAAATACATCCAAGTTTTTCTGATTCCCAGAGGGGATGCCCAGCTCCAGCCCATGCTTAGCCTGAGCTGATCAGCCGATCTGCTGCATTTTGTTTAATGTTCCCCCAACCAACCTCTCTGGAGCACTTTAAGAGTTCTGTAATAATTGCCAATGATATCTCATTTTTGAGATCTGATAGCTCATTTTTAATGCATGTTTCAGTGAAGCTGCAGAATGCAAAATTTTTCATCAGAATATAAGAAAAATATTGTCAATATCTACGCAACAGTCATTATCAACACATTTATAATCTCATTCAAAATCAGGTTTGCTGCATAAGCTATATTTTTCAGAAAAACTGTGCTGATTAACATTTATTATGTTTCTGTCCTTTGAATCTCTATCATTTAAATCCCTTATTAACTTTTCCATTATTTTGCCAATGTTAAGGATAAGAGTATAGTTTCTCATCCATGTCAAGTTTTTTAAATCTTTGGAAAATGCTATTACATTAGCTATTTTACCCCACATTTCATGATTTTAAAAGAGCATCACAAGGCCAGAGATGCCATTTTAAAAATCCTCTTTTCAGTTTTGTAGAGTGCAAGACACCCAAGTCTGCTGCTTTAAACTTAAGTCTTCCTGCTGTGATATCAACCAAGAAACTTCACTGAACATTTCTGAATCACTACAGACAATTTTGCTGTCTTCACCTGGAAACAGCTAACTTTTAAGTGGGGTCTGAAGGATTAGGCTGTAATTTGACTGCAATATTCCATTGCATCATGTGGCTGTATTTAATTTCTAAGATCTGCTCTTCTCTGTCTGCATAGTAAATGGCTGGATACTACAATCCTACTGCAATCAAATGCAATAGTTCTTCAACAGGTTTGGGTCCAATCCCAACTGAATTATGAATGATAAAAAAATGCTGAATCGAGCTTTCCAGCTCCTCCACATCTCCTTACTATTCCTGACCTAACAGTAGGGAGCCAGCGTGCGGAGAAGATGAATCTCTTCCGTTCGCATTTTGAGCAAACTGGTGTATTAGCTGTGCTGAGGGCTTTTTGGTACTCGGGCAGGTGTGAATCTGTTTTACTGGGTTTTGGTGGGAATGCAAAGAGAGAAATGCAGGCTGCAGATGCCAGATTTCTACTTTAAGTTACTAAAGTCCTCCTAGTTTGACATGAATAAACACACACTGAGATACAAGTGGGTAACCTGCTACCCAAGAACTGCAGTAACTCTGTGTGGAAGGATTCTTCTCTGAGCTCTGTTGTTCTGGCCTAGGCTGCTCATAAGGACAGTTGCTTGCTTTTGCAGCAATAAAGGATTAAGGCTTTCACGTTCTGCTGAAATAAGCCTGCAGTCTTTGTGCTGCAGTTCCAGGGCGCTTCATCAGAAGCACGGACTTAGCAAATCACACAATAAATGCGTTATCAGTTTTACCTTATCAGAAAAGTTAGCATGAGCACAATGCTAGGAAAAATCTGGCTGGTTTTAGTGGTACACGGGCTGTGTTTTCAGCACCAGTTCTGATCCCGAAGTATTCTGTAATGCCCAAAAGGATGGCATGTAAGTATCTCATTTATGATAAAGAAGTGTCAGTATAAATTCTGAAGCAAAAACTGCAAAGCTGGATTCCTTGTCTGACAGTAGATTTCTAAACAATATACTTTGTACTATGGTCATGTTTCAGTGCCGAGCTGTATGATTTATCCTACAGATGTCATTGCACACTCTCAGATTACTGTGAACTTCAGACATTGATATAAACATTTTATTAAGTTGTTCTAATGCATTGCTGCCATGATGAAGGTCTGGAAACAGGACTGATTTGGCTTGAATGTTTGAGTAGGATATTCCACAATGACCTCAGAGGTAAAAAAACTGTGAAAAAGAACATTTTCAAGAGCCAGCCTTTAAGGGGAAATGAAAGTTGTTGTTGTGTGGAGACTTTAGACTCAAATCTCAGCATGTAAGAACTGAAATTCCTTGCCACACTGGGACAAACAGCAAACTGTGTGACACAAGCTCCTGGCCTCAGGCAGCTCCCTGCCAGCAGGGCTGTGCTGGAACTCCTGCCCTGTCACTAAACATCAGAGAGGCAAGAACTAGAGGCAAACACCTGAGGCAATCACCCGCCCCTTGGACTCGCTGCAGCGAAACACAGACCGAAAGCTGCTCTTGTGCAAGAGTCACCACGAAGCCGACCAGGGCAGGAGGAGTGTTGGAGCAACGACCTTCTTGCTCTTAAGCCACAGCTTCCTTTAACTGCTGTGAAAGCCAATTCCACCTTTGGCAGCACCAACGACTTCTGAGATCCACCCTGTTCCCCAGGCTCCTGTCACAGCCTGGGCTCTTCTGCCCCACAGTCAGGACTGGGGTGCTTTAGTTACGTGGGATTAAACCAAAATCACCGCATCCTCTCACTGGTGCTGGTTAGCACAGGGCAGTAACGAGCATAGGTTTAACTGTGGTTTGTACCGGGTTAGAGCCTTAGAATAAGGCAGCTACCCAAGTGGTGACTGAGCCATAGCCTTGTCCTGGGCTGAAAAACCAGCAGACCCATCATGAAGCTCACTCTTACTGCTCTGTAAGTGATCCTGGGTATTCCACAGCACTCAGCTTCTTCTGAGATTGAAGGAGAAGGAGGAAAGAAGAGCTGGCACTGTCCTCTAGAGACATTTGGCTTCTTATGTTAATGCTGACAATTTTAATTACCCTTATCTTTTCTATCCCTCTCCCACATTGCAGAAACTGTAGCCAGCTCAGAAGAGAAGCAGAAGCAGACTGGGAGCAGCAGACACCTGCTTTTCCTGGAGATGAAGAATATTATTTACCTATTGAACACCAGTATGACTTTAAGTAAGAATATGCAGATTCAATTTAATAACCAGCTAGGAAAATACACACTGTCTGTGCTTGGGATTGGATCCACGGAGCCACAGAAGAGTTCAGCAAATGGCTTTTTCCACATTTTTCTGTGTATGTATCAGTGGTCAGCTCTGTACACATTTGCTAAGGCTACTGTTCATTTCAGATAGCTCTTACCATTTCAGCTCTGGGAAAAAGTCTTGCTTTTTGTACCTCTATGAAGTATTATTTAAAAGTGAAAGACTTATGGTTACCTGGCAACCTATAAATGAAGTCTTTGGAAAAGAAACCTTGAAGAAGGGACCTATTGAATATCAGTCTTCTTTCTACATTGTACATGAAGCTCTCTCACAAAAGATGTCAAGTGTAAATGGGTCTTTCCACTCTGGGACTAGTTTAAAGTTAGAAGTATTAGCAAAATAGGAAAATATAAGTATGTTTATATGAATAAACAGTTATAGTAAAACTTTTTCCCTCTCCTGACCTTTTCACTATCCTGCCCCGGCCTGTAACTTCACCTGAGCTGCAAAAAGCTTCAGCTCTCTTTGAAAGGCTGCAGGTGATTAATTAATTAATTAATTTAACCATAAGAAGGGTGAGAGGAGTATACCTAAGTAACTGGTACAGCCAAGGCGTTGCAGTTTTCTCCATTTCAGGCTTCAACCCTGCACAGAAAACTGCACTCACCCATCCCATCCCATCCCATCCCATCCCATCCCATCCAGACCTCAGTGCTGGCATCAGTCCAGTTAACGATACACTGAGAAAACTTTTTCTCTTCTATTGCCTCGGTAATTCCGAAGAATAACCTGGCTCTAGACGTGAGCTAGAGAACATTACAAGTGTTGGAGAAAGCAGGATGGACACTGAAGGGCGAAATGCCAATTTCAGAGCTTTCTGAATCAGGTGGTGAGCCCAGGCACGAGGGCTGCTCTTCCGTCTTGCCACTCCTTGCTGAGCACAGGAGGAAGCTCAGGCTGTTCCCTGCAGATGCAGCAGCAGCAGCACCACACTCCCAAGCAGCTGAACACATCTAGCACACAGATGTCTGGTTTGGTATTAATATCATTTCAGATGTACATTAGAGGGGCAGATGTACAATCTGGGACTACATCCAAATTGTCACTTAAGGCCGTAAGATAATCAGTAAGAATTTCTTCCCTTTTATTGTTGCTCATTCTTCCTCCTGCTCCTTAAAAACTAAAGCAAGGAAAACAAAGAACATTAAAAATAACAACCTTTAAACAAAAAAACCCCAAAAACAAAAACAAAAACAAACCCCAAACAACCAGAAAAAACCCACCAACAAAACAGAACAAAACTAAACAAAAAAACAGACTGAAGCATCACAGTTGATACAGTTCTATGGCACATTATCAAAGACTTGATTATCTCTGGAAGTGCAATGGCTTTTGAAGTAAACAAACATTTAAACCTTCCATGTTGTAAAATGACCTTATTTAACTGAGGGTCAGACCCCACTTAACAGGTAGCACCTATAAAGAAGAGAAAGGTCTTAAAATGTGTTTAAATGTTTCTTTTCACAGTTCCTATCAACAGTTACCCTCCACCTCCCGCAGAGGTGTCTGTTCTCTGCCCTCTGGGCTGAGAGCACCATAGGGAGGCAGATGTCAGACAGGACATGGTGTTTGTGCAGTTATTTCCCACTGATATAAGTACTGAAGCAGAAATGATAAAAGTTCACCTCCCTGGTAAAATTCAGAGTAGGTGGGATGCCAGTGATCCTGCATTGTTCCCGAGTGCACACTCTTCTGAAAAGAGCTGTAAAGCTGTTAGAGAAATTTTCACGTGTTCTTCGTGAATTACATAGATCAGCATGTGTAACTGTAGTAAATAGTCTGGAAGAGGGAAAAAATCCCTGCCTGGCTTAACCCCACCTGTAACAATATTCTTCAGATTGTCTTGGAATCATACAGAATAGTTACTAAGAAAAAGCCATGAAATTTCTTCCTGCTACTTCACTTTTACTATACGAACAAGAGCAATAAAAGGCTTTGCAGTGGTGCAATCAAAATTCATTCTTCCTGGCGTTTGTTCTTTGAGGCCAGCTACAGACGTTGCTGTGCTGGGAGATGCTAACAGGAAAGAGGGTTATTGTGAGGTTTGTTATCTACATTATAGCAATGGCAAGTTCATCAACACAGATAGCAGAAAGAGCTGCCAGAGTTACTGTTTGTTGTACAGTACTTTCATCCCTGGAAAGGCAGGAGAACTACAGAATCTTGCAGTAGAATAATGACAATAAAATCAGACTCTTATTTTTTCATCCCTCCAAAAACCCAAGCCCCGAACCCAAAGCTGTTTTTCCACAGAAATGTCACATCCTAGAAACATCATAAAGCCCTTTTGATGACTGAGAGCTGTGATACTGAATTCATGAGAGCAACAAGAGTGCTGGCCTGGGCTCCGTTGTTGGTGAAATGATGGGAAACAATCAGATCGCTGCTGACAACTTAAAAGCTTAGCAGGAGAAAAAGAAAGTACAACAGGATTTCACAAATCATTAGATCCATAGTGATAAAAATGTTTTACTTACTTACAGAGGAGGAAATAAAATTTTCCTAATCCCGAATCACAGGCTGTGTTGTAGGTGGGTGCACTTGTCAGATCCAGCTGACATAAAACACTCAAGAAAGCAAAATAATCAAATTGGAAACAGCTGCAGATTACAGAAGTAACAAGATGAAAGTCTACCAAGTATCCTTCAGCCTTCAGAATGTGCAGATGGATGTAAAAAACCTGAACCCTGTCTTATTCTGTATTATTTCAAGTTATCCTCATAAACCCAAAGAACTTTGGTAAAATTCTTGCAGCTGAAATCAGAAATAGGACTCCAGTTAATTTTAGCAGATGCCCACAGGTATCCCATACAGTATAATTAGTCATCTGGAAAATGGGGGGGAGGGAGGGAAACTATTATTATTATTTTCACTTTCCTAAGACAGAAAAAAAGCACGAGCACATCGAACAAACATATACCAAATAGCATCAGGTACACTTCTTCAGAGAATTCAGTAAAAACATTCAGCAAAATGCAGCTGAATGCCTACAGTATAGTACTCTGCACCATGCAGTGCAATAATTATGCACAATTAAAGCCTACTGTGCAATTTTGTTGCCATAAAAGCTCACTGACTCACACCAATTGAAACATCTAAAACGACCTACTACAGAATCACTTCCCACAATTAAATGCCAATTCACAATTTCGTCTCTATGGCCAAAATGCATTTCCCAGTTCGGTCTGATCTTTTCACAGTTGTGGTGCTTAAGCTCAGGCTCTGAAAAGGGGAACAAGAATTAGCACTAAAATAGCTTGGAGAACACTTTCATGCTTCATTTCTAGGAAATACAGCTTTCATTCACATCTTGGACACTCATAATAGGTACTGAATAATTAAGACCATCATGAAATTTTGCAAAAAATCTTAGAAATATAGGAAAGCTGCGTTCCCACTGTAGGAGAATGAATAGTGCATGCACATTTATTTGTATGAAATCCACAGTGTGGAAGTACTTATGTTTATTATTGGGTGTCTGACAATTCATTTGGTCCCTCTGCAGAATACATTACAAAGAGTAAGAAATTTAAGACTTGTAAGTCTTAAATTAAATGTAAGAGCACTTCCAGGAGTCAGAAATTTCCACAGATCCCAAAACTTTGTAAAAGGCACTATGATGGAAGCTGGAAAGGGAAGGAAACGCCAGGAGAACATAACAGGTATTTTAGCCTCTTTTAGTGGGGAGCATCTTCGATCTGAAAGTGAGGTATAAAAAGAGATCTAATATATGCACCTATATTTAGGGATGTCCAGCATTTCCCCCAAATGTATTCTTTGCTCTCCATCACTGAAGAACGTGTTGTCCCACTGGCTTCAGTGAGGTCATAATTTCACTCTTTGGAAAGTTTCACAACTGAAGCTCAAGGGATCTTGAACAACACCGCTCTTGCACAGAAAAAAGCTCACAAAGGGTCAGCTACCAGTGATGGTAAAAATGTCAAATTTTTACTAAAAAAGTATTATTTGGTCTAAATTTATGAAAATAAATAAATATTACCAAGAAGGGTGTGCTGGTCATGAGTAAAAAACAAAAGGAGAATCAGCTAGAAAATCAGTGAAACACAGATGATATGCCAAGATTAAAAACAGATCCTTAAAAAAAATTTAGATGTGGTAGTTGGTTATTTACCAATCCCTTTGGGGTAGCTATGTTCAATTTTTGTTAGGGACCCATATAAAGAAGAACTCAAAACAATTTGCTGCTTTCTCTTGACTTGCCTTCCTCTAGGGTGCTCGAGACAGTGGGACACCACCCAGATCTCATCAACCTCACTTTTGAAGAAATCCTGACCAGACACAGAAGCAAAGATAAAATAATCTGAAATACTATCTCCATCAGCTTGAGCAACCTACATAGCACCAGGCAAGATTTTTAATTCCTGATAGTGTCCTCTCCCTGATAAGTATCCTTTTTCTTCTGTAAACTGTTCTTCTTTCTGTTATCCCTTTTCTCCAAAGAGAAACTGGCTTAGGCTGCTAAGCCAGTGGCTTTGGGAGCTGAGGGCCAGCAGAGAAGCTCCAAAAGCAGCAGTTTAAAGCAGCCTGGCTCTCATGCAGATTTGCAGCCTCAGAGTGGCTCAGGGTATCTTCTGTCACTGAAATTCTTCAGCTGTCAGGCTGCAAGCAAGAATCACCTCTAGACAAGGATCTTTTTTCCCTGTTATCTTCTATATGTTTGTTTTACTTAGTTTTCAAAGAAGATAATTTTTGGAGAAACAGCAGCTTTGGCCGTTTGAGTTCACTTGCTTTATTATGCAGAAGAGCAGTTTATACTACTGCTGAAAGACTATCATCTGTGATGGATGCATTCTTCCTTGGTAAAAAAAGACTACACATATTTTTTATAAATTATTTTGTATTTAATACTTTATATTTCAGGTTATTTAGCTCCTCATTCTACATCTTAAAAGCTTTTTACTGAAGTAAAAAGTTGCTGTGCTTGTACAAAGAAGCCAAGGTCTCTTCCTTGGAAAACCATGATCCAGGGAACATGGAGCCATTAGGTTTGTTTCAGAGTATACCTATTCCATCAAAAATTACAAAATGCTATCACATTCAGTCACCTCAGGCCTGACTTGCAAGACAACACCATGTCCTGCAAGAAAGGACGAGAAAGGTTTTGAATTTTAAAATTCAGTGCACACAATTTCAACTCAGAGGACACAGCAGACAAAAAGACCGTGTCTGCTGTTCCAAAAAGGCAGGATTTAGGCACGGAGCTCTGCCCAGACAGTCAGACAGCAGGAGCAGCTGTAGAGGACAGGCAGAGATCCACCAACCTTTTGCCTCTGCTCTTGGAAGCTCAGGCTGGATTGCTGGTGAGGGAGTGGAGGCAACACCTTTCCTCCTACATCCCTGCAAGCAGCTTAACCCACTGAGGTGTTATTGACCAAACCCAGGCTCAGGCTGGAGTGTTTAAGGACAGAGCCAACCTCTCAAGCTGCAACTTTCAGCCCGAGCCTTAAAAATCTTCCCAGATCATGTTTCCCAACCCAACACCTGCCCAAGCCAAGCAAAGACATGCTGCCATCAGCAGCACAGCAAGAGGTGCTGGGGTGAATTCTCAGGTTTCCCAAAGACCCTCCAACTCCAGGCGCCAGGAGGTGTTCCCAATGAAGCTGCTCCACGCCCCAGGCACTGCAGGATGTGTGGGAGCAGAGCAGCTCCCGGCCCGCAAAAGCACACGTGGGCCAAGTACCCAAACTAGAAATCTCTGCAGTATTTTTCTGACCTTGTCTACATGATCACATTTTGGAGCACAGGGTGTGAGCTCTGTGGGGTGGTATCCCTGCAAAGCCAGGCGTAAGATAAATTCAGCAGGCATCTTTGGAGGGCACAGATGAACCAAAGTCAATGTTAAAGCGATCTCTGGAGACCACGTAAGTAGATCAACATGAAAGAGCACCAATATGAGCTTATGTTAGTAAGATTATGATTTCAAGGCTGTATTTTGGCTCCCTGAGAGCCACTTCATGTCACTCGGGCAACAGCAAAGCACTGAGTCCGTGAGAACCCACGGGAAGTGACAACTGGAGGACAAGGTTGTGGAAAGACACAGGGTAAGACATTTCTTTGTGGGGAAAGAATAAAGTAACAGAGCTGATCCCATGGTTTTCCCAGCTTCATCACTCCACACTGTCCTGTGAACCCCCACACCCACCCACACCTGAGGCCCCCTGACAAGAGCTCCTGGTGCTCACTTGGCCCTGCTGGCATCAGAGATGTGAAGCACAGTTGCCAGGGCTCCCTCGCCACAGCTGGTGACTCCAAAATCCTCCAGAGAGAGACTCCAAAGCACAGCCCAGAACTCCTGCTGCCTGGTGTTCATGTCTGGGCATTGGCTGTGGAGTTCCCTCTGTGCCAGACATGGACAGTTCCTGCCAGCTCTGCCACAGACCCCGCACAGGGCACAGCTTGGCCCAGCAGTGACACCTGTGGCACTTCAGGAAGGGTCAGACAGCACCAAGGGGTGAGGGGACAGGTGTGGGAGACAGCCTGGAGAGTGCCCAGGGTGGGCAGCAGGGGGAGGAGGCACTCCCAGAGGAGGACATAATACAAAATTGGCCAGGAGATAAACACAGGACTAAAACTGTGTGAATTTAGCAAGAACTCCTCTGAACTAAATGCCTGAGGGGATTAGAAAGGATGGCAGGTTTTGACAGCTAAGGACTGTATGGGATAACTTTACAAATACACCCACTGGAGGTCTGTCTTTGCCATAATATTTTTGCTTAGTTTCTATTAGGCCATGCAGAATTGCAAATTCGATGCATTTAAGTCTTTCAGCATCAGTAAATATAACATGTGATTATTTTGTTATTGCACCTTACATAGCCGGACCTGTTTCCTAAAGTGAGTTTGAATGACACACTTCAGTGTGATGATCCATTATTGCGACATGTGCCTCCCCTCCCTTTCTCACTGGCCATGTCTGTAACAGTAAGGGGCAATACTGAGCTGAACATCAGGTATTGCGTCGGCTGTCAGGTTCAGCTTCCTGCCTTAATTTTGTAATTGTCTGGATATTTTAATAATTTGGATATTTTAATAGATGTCCATATTACTATTTAGATGAATCAACTCATAGAGTGTATATTTGATAACATGATCGCTGTTTGATAACTAAACACCTGAAGAGTGAATCAGTTTCCCAATTCTTGAAGCATCCTTCACTAGAAGGTGTCTTCAACTTTCTTTCACTTGGGACAGGTGATGATTGTTCTGGGTGAATAAAGCTTGACTCTGCATGCCAGACCAGCCTGCTAGTCTGGAAAATTCTATACAGCTGTTTGAGCAAGATGGACATTTACAGGCCATGGCCTAGAGCCAGGCAGTTCAATTAGTTGTATAATCTTCCTCTCAAGCAACTGCAGGCAAAGAAATTTTGCCAGACCTGGATTTGAAATAATAGAACAGATGACCAGTAAAGGAAGCCATGAATAAAAGTACCACACTAATTAAGAGTAAGTAATTATTGCAGTGTACATAACTGATTCTGAGAAGGATGTTCTGCAGACAGAAAATAGCAGCAAGGATGTACTTACTTTGCAAAAGGATCAAGACTAGTGACACAAGAACTCTCTTCAGGAAAATCAACATTATTAAGGGTCAAGGACAGTCTGCCCTTCTGTTCGCTTGGCATGATTTGTTAAACCTCATCCAGAATTTATAACCAGCACATAGCCATGAAATCACTAACCCCAACAAGCTCTGCACTTTAGTTACTATTAGCAATAACGTTAATATCATTCTAAAACCAAACAATTTTGGGAAATAATATTTAAAAACTCCATTCCAAGTACAGCGCAGAGAAGAACTGAAGCAGCAACTAAGAGAGAAACGGAAAGACAAAATTTAAAACTCCGAGTTGCCTTTAGGGTGATGGACAACAAAGAAGTCACATTTAATATAAAGAATTCATTCATGTGATCCACACTGGCTCATGCAATCAGCAAGGAGCAAGACACATCTCTGTTGCTCCTACTCTCACTTTTACCGTAATGAGCCTCAGGTATATCTCTTTCTTCTAGTCACACAAATTTTAATTTGCTACCAAAAAATCTACAGAAAAGTTACAAAATCAAATTAACAGAAAATAAGCACCCTAAGGACTGAATTTAGAGGCAGTTATTTACCCATTGCAGGAATTAACTGCAGATTATCCATTAAGATCAGATTTTTTCATTGATGTGAATTAGCACAGCTCCGTTCAAATAAATGGGGCCATGCCTTTGACTCCCAGTTGATGATCCAGCCTGTAACGCTCTCAGAAGTGGCATTTTGTTCACCTGAACAGAGACTCAGTGGGATGCCTCCGAGCAAAAGTTGTAAGTCAGTGTTCACAGCAAGCCTGGTTTCACACCACACCTGCTGAGATGTTTCAGCTATCCTGAATTCTCAAAAAGGCTGCTTTGTCTGCAAAGGAAGGGAAAAAGCCCTCCCAATACAGCAGCAAGTTAAGAAGGGGGAAAGGGACACCCTATATTTAAAGCCCATAAAGCACAGAGAAATCTCAGCTCAGTGGGACAGTGAGCATGTGGGCGAGGGGTAATTTTTTAGATGTTTCTTCAGAGAGTTACAATTTACATGTAAGTGCTTATACTTTCTGTAGAAAACACACATTTCAGACTCCCAACTTTTGGAAGCCAGACTATCTCCGAGGAGTAACTTGGTGCATATAAAGATGGGGATAAGAAAAACACAGTAGGTTTGTGGGAGTAACACGTGATTAAAAACCAAACAAAAAGCACACCAGGGTACCACTAACCAGCAGAGTCCATTTACCAGTAGAAGAATTTCTCCTACCTAACCTAAGTTTGGTGATTTGCAGAATGCAGGAAAAGCATTTTTAGAGGTCCGTGAATAGGTTTAGAGGCAACAAGGTGGCTCAGAGGAAGCAAATGTTCAGACTCAATAGACTGTGGGTGGAGAGTGATGAAATTATTGCTAGCAGGGTGTTTTCAAAATGTTTTTCACTATGTGCAGGTTTTTCTAAGACAGAAAAATAAATATGCAAACATCTCTTGGGTGTTTCGATGCTGCAAGGTATGTCTGGTCTAAGGGGACAGAACATAAATATGATTTCACTGCTGTGAGAAGGAATAGCTTAGAGAACAGTAAACATGGAAAAGGTTTGATCTTCCAGCTTTGGGAATTACTGATAACTACCTTAAGGGGCGGAATTAGAGATGGAGGGAGAGGACTTGCACAGCCTTCACCCTGTGTGTGTGCCGCCCTATTTACCTCTCTTCCTACCCCTCTCTCCTTCTTGGCTTATTCCTTTCCCTGGTCTCCAACAGATGCGAATTTTGGGGACCCTGGGCCAGTTCCTCAAACACTGAATCTCAGCCACAGTTTCTAACATTTCTGCATCTCCATTATGGTGGCTCTGCACCCTTTGGTACGGGCACAGCTTCTGTAGCAGCAGCCATCGAGGTAAACTGACATTTGTTACATTGAAGAGAAAAGACTGTTAGGGGTTTGGAGCAATCCCCACTCTCTTTTCAAGCAGCTAAAAGACTTCCTTTAAAAAATGTAACAAATAGTAGTTAATCTTCATTGGTGTCTCTCTGGTGGCATCTGTACTAAAGGTCCTGGCCCAGCGCTGATCTCTCTGTGCTGGCACCTCTAGTGGGGACTGATTAAGGACTTTGGGAAGCGAACTGACTGCTCAAGTAGCACAGGTCAGGCAGGGCAGGAGGAATTAGGGAGATTTAAGGGAATATGAGAGACAAGATGGCAATATTGCTGCAAGGCCTGGGCTGAAAGCTGTAGCTATTGCTTCCTTAAGAACTGAGGCATTCCTAAGGACATGGGAACAACATTTTTGTGCCCACGCCCTGAAGCAACTGTGCCAAAAATTTATCTTGATTTCATCTCCTAAAAAAGAAATTGTAATCACTACCATGGATTGCAGCAAGGGGAAAACCCAAACCACTGGAAGATGAAGGGACTTTCCCAAGTATAATCAGTAAGGATAAGGAAGAGAAAAGGTAGTATTGTGTCTACTCACAACACTCAAAGCAGCACATAAAAGGTTGGGTCCTTGGAACAGGTCATGTTCAGAAGGACACTGTGGAATTGACTGTAGGACTCTAGAGTTTCTCTAAGAGTCCATTCTGTCTTGAGTTTACACCCAGCAACCTTTACCTTGAAACTGTTATCCTCTCCTGAAAGAGCAAACCAAGCAAGAAGCACAGCGTTTTCTAAACATATAACACAATATTGTTATGTGGAACAAGCAGCTTTGTTCAGGAGTTCTCTTGAAGATCCGCTTCAAGGCCAGCATACACTTCAGATTTAAATAGTCTTGTATGTGAGGAGAAATTCACAAAGTCAGGATTCTCAATTCCTCTGTACTTGTGCCTCTTTGCTATACTGCTAGGGTGACTCTGCTGCCAGTTTTTCAAACAATTTAGAACTGAACTGTCTTTTTTTAAACCTGTGAGAGGAGAGGGGGAAAAGAAAAGGGGAAAATGAAGAATTTATAAAGGGAGACATAAATGTGTCAGTTTTAGAAATCATCTGCAAAGGGAGGAGGTAGGTTGGCAGGTATAATGGCAGACCAGAGCCAGAAAGCAGAGATACATCATTAAAAGCATTAACTAGGTGTTTTGAGGAATTACTCTGGCAGGGTGCCAACACAACATTACTATTATTTCATGACAGACTAGCTGTGTCACCAAACCTTTATACCATTTAGACCTCTAAAAGCAAATTAGTGTTTTTTAAAATAATGAAGCACTTCTACCATTTCAGTTTTTGGGTGTTTTGAAACTTTTAGTCCATGACAATCTGAAGCTGATTCATCCACTATTCACAGAACAGTTGAGACTCTCACAAAATTGTTCTGTCTTGAAGCTTTATCAAGAATTCAACCTCTTACCCTACCCTCAAGTACAAAAGGAGCAGACAAGGACAGGAATAATTTCAGCTCAGGCTGACTCCTTTTGCAAGAGCTCAGGTATAGCTCATTTAGTAGAAATCCATTACGCATCTAATTCCAAGGGGCTGCTCATTCCCTTACCAAGGCTCTCCATCAGCTCCTGACTTTGTTCTTTTCTTCTCTAGGTTAGGCTGGTCCTGATTGCCCCTTTGCATCTCAGAGAGGACACTGGCTTAGTCCATAACCATTTCCTTGAGAAAAATATTTCACTGAGACTCTGTTTTACCCTAGGAACACATTTTCCAGGAGCTTCTCTTCCTACACTTGAAACTCACTATGGCCAACACATTCCTGTAGGAAGAGTAATGAATCCAACTCCATTTTTAAGCACGGGGAAAAACATCACACGCAAAAGAGTGACAGATGGAGCTGTATCAGCTTTTACCTAGCAGTGAAAGGGGAGGTCGAAGTCAGTTTCAGCACTTTTGTCAAAATGTGTTTTTAACAAAAGACATGTGTTAAATTACTAACACATACCCATAACATTTTTAAATATTTATACTATGAACTAATGACATCCTCTCAATTAGTGAAAAGTGTCTTCTGTACATTCCTTTGTGAGGAAGGAAACACATAAAAAGGCAAGGAGGACTTGGGAAGAGGTGTGCATGAGACCCAACTCCTTGCATAGGATTTTCTCTTTATCTCCCTTTGCTCTGAGATCACCACGTGTCCCATGGCCAGAAACCTCTCATGGGGCATCACTTCCCTCTTTTCCTGCAAAACCACAGCCACAAAAGCCATCTGCTTAAAACTTAACTTTTTAAAATTTTTTTTCTTCCAAAGGGATTAAAAAAAAAAAAAAGAAAGAAAAAAGAAGTAGATCTGCTGGCAGATGAGCTTCTTTCTTAATGGGAACACTATTACAGATAGACAGAATGTTCCTTTATGTTTATGAAGCTTCTCTTGCGTTGTGTAAATGCACACTCGCCGTGTAGTCATGAGTTTTCTATCATCATTAGCAGCAGGACCCCAGTAGTTAAATCAAAAAAGCCTAGAAAATGCCCCAACACTGGAAGATTCCCACAAAGAAAAGCCTATTTAGATAATTAAGGAATCTTTATGATATGAAGATTCTCATCTCACAGCAAATTATAACACGTTAGGTAACACTACCAAAAAAAGTCCTGAAAGCTTGCAAAGCCACAAACTAGAACTGGCTTTTCCTTCACGATCTTGATATAGTGGCTGGGGGAGAGAGGAGGAGGAAGTGAGGGGAAAAGAGGAAGAAGAGTTCACATTGAGGTAGCAAACTATTGTTTCTTTGGAAACCTTAAGTTTTGTCCAAGTTTTTTAAAATCAATATAAACGGAACATACTTGGGTTGCAGATATAAATAAAACCCAAGAATGTCTCCCACATACATACTGTTGATAGAAAAAGAAGTTTGAAAATGGGGTTTAAATCATCCTTCTCAGAAGCTTTAAACCTCACCTTGTAGCAAGTGACACTGAGCTTCTGGCAAGTGGCAGTTTCACGTATGAAATGTGTCTCCTGAAACTGAAGAGCATACCGAGTAGAACAAGATAATGTGTCAACAAATTACATCCGAAAGACTGAAAGCAATGTAGAGAGCCTGCACTGACTGATCCCTTCGTATACAGAAAAGTACCAGGTGTCAGGATATCACAGAGCAGAGTTTAGATGTTATTAGCCTAACAGAATAACAATACATCGATTCACAGTGTGGATAAGGAAAAAAACCCTAACAAATACCCACAAAACAACAACAAAAAAAACCCAAACCACAAAACAAGTTCTTACCTCAGCCCAGTAGCTCCTCCTGGGCCTCCACACATCTTTATCAAAGCCTCCACTGCAAAACCTACTCCCTGTGGTTTTGTCACCACCTGCCCCAGCCATTTATGCAGCCAGCTGTCCCCTCAGCACAACTCATCAAGTACTGACAGAGCCTAAGAAATTGATGCGTTTTAGGGTTTTATGTTTTAATGGCAGAACCTGCCAAAAATTATTCCACATTTTACTTTATCTCTACGACTTAAAAGCAAGGAATCACACAATGACTGGGATTCTAGCCATCAGTTAGGACACTAGAAAAAAGAACAGGACTGTTATTGCCAGCTTGCCTTTGAAAGTATATAGAAACTTTTCAAGTCAAGTTACTTCAAATTCTTAATTTGAGCTCCAAAATTCCTGTTGCTTGTCATGGAATATGAGATTAACTCCTTGTTAATTAGTTAGTGGCAAAGAAAGTATCCCCTTGTATTAGTGCAAAAAGCTGCTTCTTCCTATAGCTGTGCAGTAATACTTATGATCTCGGTAAAAAAGAATTCGGCTGTAGTTAATCCAGAAAACTCAGAAAAGCCTATGGTGGAAATTTTTCTTCCCTTATTTTTTTTATTAAGTATTCAGGTAAATGAATGAGTATTTATTAAATATTCAGGTAAATGAAAAAAAATCATCCCCGAGGTTTTAACTATTAAAGACGCTGAAAGTTCAGCTTCAAGAAGAAAGGTCAATGTCTAGCCCTGGTTAGCTGCGGGAATCAGGGATGATAAACAGGTGAATTAATTGTCTTTTCACTGTTCATACATTAATTGCTCAGCCGGAGCCGCGGGATGGGCACGGCCGGAGCTCCCCCTGCTGCTCACAGGCCTGTGCACACTTTGCCGTTCAGGTGCTCGCACGTAAAAGTCACCCGCGGCCGCCGAAAGAGATCAAAAATCGGCGCTCGGCTGCTCGAATGACCCGACTGCCGCTGGGGTTTAACCCCGGCCAGCAACCCAGCCCCACACAGCCGCCCACTCACTGCCCCAGCAGCGGGACAGGGGAGGGAATGGGAAGGGTAAAAGCGAGAAATGCCGTGGGTTGAGATAAAGGCAGTTTAACAGGGAAAGCGAAGTGCGCACGCAAGCAAAGCAAACCAAGGACTGATCTCCCTGCTTCCCACGGCCGGGCAGGTGTTCAGCCATCCCCAGGAGAGCAGGACCCTGTCATGGGTAACGGGGACTTGGGAAGACAAACACCATCACTCCAAATGTTCCCCTCTTCCTCCTTCTTGCCCCCGCTTTAAGTACCGAGCACGATGTCCTGTGGTCTGGAACATCCCCGTGCTCAGTCCGGGTCACCCATCCCGGCTGTGTCTCCTCCCACCCTCCCGTGCAGCCCAAACTCCCCCCCAGCGGGGCGAGGAGAAGCAGGAAGGCCTTGGCTGTGTGCAAGCCCCGCTGAGCAGTAACAGAAACACCTCTGTACTATCACCCGTGTGCAGCACAAACCCAAACACAGCCCCGTACACACCACGGGGAAGAAAACCGACCCTGCGCCAGCCAAAACCAGCACACACGCCAAGCTGACACAAAATTATAACCCCCAGCATCCTGGCTGACTTCAGGTAAAACGAGACATCCCGAAACTCACTTTTAAGCCCACCCCTAGAGACCATTTTGTTTAAACTGATGATATAAAACACATTAAGCAGTAACCCCAACCAAATACCAATTCCTGTTAAGAAAATAAGATTTATAATCTTTATTGTTTACTTATATATAATAAATATATTACAGAACAAAAACATTACACCCATGGATTGTATTACACAGGCCGTTAATCAGAATACATTACATTTTCTTTTCATTAGCCCTTTTATAGGGTTTTGGTACTGGATATTAAGAATTTCAATTTATAAACCTTTTAACATAAAAACAATATTCCAATTTTCACCTTCATGCATGTTTCAAATATTCATATATATACTTGGTTTTCTTAAAAATATATAAGCACTGTTCAGTATTTGCAATATAGGACTTCAATTTCCATTCATTAGATCTCTATTAATATAGAGAATTTCAAAATAATAGCTTAAATCTGATTTTAATTAAAAATACTTATTCTATATTTTTTATTTAACTGACCTCCCATCAGAAAATGAAGTGACAGGACAAAGACACCCCCAGCAAAAGCCAGTGTTCACTTTTAGAGAACAAAAGGTAGAAGTTCTGGTCCTTGCTTCACCTGTATTATCCTGGAATAATGGAGACACAATTTGGTATAAAGAGGGCAGGAGGAAACCAGAGTTTCTGAAGAGATACACATCTTCTTTTCAGATTTACCACTGCCATCCTGCTGTTTTCTTGGCTTAAAAATCACTGCATCAAACCATGATATATGTTTTTCTCTGCATGAATACCCTTGCCATTAAATGGAAATTAGATTAAAATGCTACATTTCTTTTTTATCAAAAATAGATCAAGGTTTAATACACTCTAAAATCAGGTTTTCAAGTGCAAATGCAATACACATCAGCAATTCACGTTCTGCTTTCATTAAGGAAAATGGTTAAAAGATGATGCATAAAGATGTTTCATAGAGGATATCTATCTGGAACTTGCTATGCTCCTAGAACATCTGAATTATCAGCAAACTGTACAGACTTCAGGGGGAAAAAAAAGTTTTCTTCAGGTGAAAGCTCTTCAGTTAAAGCAGTTTCCACTTTAAAAGTATAACTGAGATTTCCCTGAAACTCGGTATATAATGCAATGCCAAAACAACCATCAAAACTACGACTGGTTTTGTGCATCTTTTAATGCACTCAAGTTTCAGGACGTTCATAAATCAAGGTTTCATAAACAATTTTGTTTTACTGATATCTACTCCAAAGAAACCTTACACGAACTTTGAATCATTACAAACACCCCTTCAGCTCTACAATGCTGAAGTTGTATCTCATACTTGGTATATTTCTCTAATTCCATTTAGATAACATCAACTCCAACACCTGGCTACTCTCTCCATGTAGCCTTGTGTAAACAGCCTCTCATGAGTGCCAATTAACAGAGCATTCCTCTGTAACTGCATTGGATGGACTTCAACAAAACCCAAACCACGAACAAAAAAACCCTCCTAAGACTCCAAATAAAATTTTTTCCATTATTTTTTTTTAACAATCACAGGGGTTAATTTAAGCCTTCAGCTTCAATATGAAATGATTATTTAAAACACCTACTTTCTACATTACATCGAGATCAACTGGAGATCAATCCAATAAACTACTGCCCAAGCATTTCCTATGTGGAACTGGGCTATGCAAGAAATTACCCCAATGATTTTACAGCATATGCTTCCTACTGTCCTACTAATATTCTTGATTTTCAATTAAGATTTCTGTTTTAGTTGTTTGTTTTTTTTTTCTTCTCCAATAGGAAAGTGACACTGTTTGGTTGGAAAGCCCCTGCTGTTCCCCTAGCTAGAGGAAAAAGTAGATTCTAAAATATTTTAGAAATTACTCATTCTGGCAGTGGAACTAACTTAATTGGTATGCAAGAGGTCAGATTTAGGTAGAAGAGAAGCATCACCTGCAACACAGACAAGGAAGACTTGTGGACTGGCAACATCGGTAATATATTTACTGATATCGTTGATAAAAATACAATCATTTGCATATTATAAAATTAGTTTTGTGCTAAATGTCTAATTCTCCTCAGCTTGATAAGTGTGAGGTTTGATTTATTTCGTTGGGTTTCTTAAAAAAAAAGTGGGAAAAAAATCAGGAACATATGTGAAGAACTATAGAAACAGCCCTGAATTATTATTTGAGGCCATTTCAGTATCCAGTCATATTTCTCCTGTGAAACATAAAGAAAATTTGTGCACCTTCCCTGAAAAAAACCTTCAGAAGTTCATTAATAGAAAAAGGGGAACATTGGATGCAACTTCATAAAGTGAGATGCAGTTAAAGGACTCTGAACTTGTAGAAAGAAACAGCTGCTTTCTACAGAAATCCTCAGAGAAAAGCCCTTAATGCTTTTTAAAAGTAGGAAGTGAAAGCCAGATGGAATTCTGGATGCATTCCACATCATGATAGGCATATCCAGAAAAGGTGTGGTTACCTACTAACACCAGATGTAATGACAAGAGTGAGAACACAGATCTCTAAGTAGTCACATGACGTGTCAGATTTATGTTTTATGTCAGATTTCTAACACCACAGAGAACTACGGCAATCAAAATACAATTACACGGGCTTTACCTAGAGAGGAAATTCACTTTGCAATGAATGCAACAGGGCATGGAAACGCAAATGTCAAGGGGGAAATCATCAAGAGGAAGTTGATGCTCAAGGCTGGTGACTGTGATCACATATTCTCACTATGGACAAAAAAAGTTTAGCCCCAGCAAACTGCAGGGTTAATATTTCTCACGCTGCTGATTGTAAACAAAAGTCATGTAGCAAGACAAATTCACCTTCTAAACAATTAAGCTGCATACTGGATATGTGGAAATATCTTTTGTGACCAGTAACAGTAGTGTGTTTACCATTTTTACCAGCACTAAAATCCCTCCATTTATATTACTGACGTCTTAAAGCAAACCACTCCAGATACATGCTGCAGACAGAAATACTGCAAAGGCATAAAGGCCAACCTGACTGCAGACTTCCTTTCAATAAAGCTTTACTTTATTAATGCTGTCTATGACTCTCATGGGCTTTGGATCAAATCCCAGTCTAGCCAAAGTAACTTTACAGGAAAAACAAACAAAAAATCCCCAAAGTGAACAGACTTTGTAAAAATTTAATGATATAAATGAATATATTTATGTTAGAGATTTATCCTGATATACCCCAGAATCAGATTATGTATTACTACAGCACTACCTAACCCTGAAAGTTAATGTCACTGTCATGCCAGAAGTGCAGCTTCAAAATCAGCAGAGTAACTATTCATTTCTATGGCACAGAAGACAATAGAGTAGAAAATCGCACACATTTTCAGCATCAGCTTAGAATGGATATTTCTCCAGAAAGTAACCAACTGTTGGGCAGAGTATATTTTATTGATATCTTTAAATGCTCTTAACATTCTCATCATGATTTACCTGACAAGCCTAAGGGAATTCAACATGGAAGTTACATGATGTGAAATGTTTGAGTGAAACCTGGAAATGTTTGTAGGGATTTTAAAAGCAGGAATTAGTTATCAGCTCTCACAACGTATGGTATCATCCATATTTCCCTGAGAAATCATGCCCTGCAATGATCATGTAAAACAAAATACAGCACTAATGAAATTATGGATTAGATAGGGTAAAAAAATGCATAACAACAGTTTACGAATGAACACATAAAGGCTACTGGAGTTATAACTATTAAATTGCAGGCACTACATGTGACAGCCATAAGAGAAATGGGAACTAACTCAAAACTTACCCCAAACAAAGAAAACTGATTCAAAGTACCATCCTACAGTTAGCCATAAAACTCAACATTGTGATATTAACATCAGTTTGTTTTTTGATTTTTGAGCATGCCAGTTCTTCACTTCATTTACAAACACTCTGCCCTTCCGAGGCCTATTTCCACATGAAATTTAAAGTGTGTCCATAAACTCAGCCTATCTCCAAAATTTAACTGGTTTTCCCTGTCCTCTGATAGCTTAGTTCAGCTCAGTAACGTAATTTCCCTAAGACAGGAGGATTTTTAGTAGGGAATAGGAATGACAACATTCAACACTAAAAGAAATGGAACCAAGAATTACAAAGAAATCGTTTTGCCACCTTATTTAAAGCCATCACAGCTGTGAATAGCAGTACCCAGGCATGAGTATTGTGACAGGAATGACAATTACAGCAGCACACACCAAGAAAAGCAATTTGCAGGCTCTCCTATTTTTGTTAGTACTTTCCAAGGAGGTCTGCCACGAATAGACCAAGTATCACCTGCAGCTCCCCGGCTTGAACAACAGCCAGGCTTAACATCCCATTTCCACGAAATACCTCAGCATCTGCCACCACAGGGACACCCAGGCAGTGCCTCCGCCTCCAGCTTCTGAGTCTGCGTGCAGTCCCTGCAGCCCGACTCCATGGCCAGCCACACCAGTCCTGTCCTACAGCCCCTACCCCCTCATAGGGATTCCCACAGGCCAGAAACCAAGGAGCAGGATGCAGTGAACACTGGGAAAGCCAAACAGCAGGCCCTCAGCACCTTCAGGAGCACTCATGTGCCCCAGACTCTGTTACAGATGTGGTATTTCCATCCCTTGCTGAACCAGCATTACATCTGCAGCAGTCGCTTGCACTGCACACATTTTCAGCGCGACTGAAACCCAACACGAAGTGGCCAAAAAACCTGAAATCCTTTTCTGCCTTTGTTCTGAAGTGTAGCACACTGCTTATCAAACTAGGGGAGACTCACCAAAACCCTAAAAGCAAAGGCATGCTCTGTAGCTTTTGGCAAATTATCATAATTTCCTTCATACACAAAAACCAAACAGCCCCAAAACCTCAATTGCACACACAGAAGAAATTGTTGGTTGTCTCAAAGGATTACAGGAATTAGTTCAACTGTTTGACAGAGCAACATATAGTATTCATTTCCCACTTTGTAGGCCTGGGAAATCACTGTTCCTTAACCATCTAATGACAATCAAAGAAATACTCGACATTATTTTTCTAAAGCATATGTCGTTCCTACAAGAAGTAACTCAGAATAAAGACATTCCCAAATTGAAACAGTAAGAGCAATGACAATTTACGCTACCACACAGAGGTAAAGCATTCATGAGAGAGCTCCTTCACATTCCAGTTGTGTCACGGGGAAGAAAAACCCAGCATGTCTCCATTGCTTCAGAGGTACCTGAGAATCAAAGCTAAATCTCTTGTGCATTTACCAAGCACCCATTAGAGAGCTATGCAATTTACATTTCAAATCAGACATTATATATATAAAATATCATTGTACTAAAAATCACAAGGTTTTGTAGAAAAAACTCCATCACATTCTATTAAATGCAGGAACAATGTTATATGTCATAGCTTCTGTAATTAAAAGTGTAACATGTTGCTTGTAACCACAGGGGCACGACTGTTTAACAATCCTTTCAGGAAGGACTATTTGTTTTGTTCTTACTATTTAAAGAACTGTAATTTTATGCAAAAACACTGCTTAAGCTACCTAGTGCCACGAGATAAAAATATTTCATATCTTATTAAAAAAAAAATAACACATTTTTGTTAAAAACAAAAACATTTGGAAAGGCCAGACTTTGAGTTTACTGAACATTCTTCAACGTTCCTGGGGTCAGAGACAGAAGAATATTCTCTTAGTACTTCTTTTCTTAACCTCTCAAACGAATAAATAATTCAAATTAACAGTCAAATACATGGGAGGCTATGATGATGTTTGACTTTAACCCACGAACATAAGGGCAAATATAAATAGCAACTGCCCATTTGACATCACAGCTCCAATCCTATTTGCATGACCAATTTCAAATAACAGTAATAGAAAATTTTGCTACAAATAGTGTCATTGCCCATCTGAAAGCAAACTCAGTTTTCCCAGGCTTAATTCACTGATGCCACAAGGCCCAGCTGATTCAAATTTGGAGTTAATGCCTGGTATGAAATATTCAGCAGGGTGTCATTGAAACTTTTCATTAACTGAAAAGAGACATTATCTTTTTATTTTGAGTAGGCATTACAATACTTCTTGAAAAAAAGTTGATGCAAACATCCTCTAAATTTGTCATAATTTTGAAGGACAAACCCAAAACCTAAGGAAACTCCACTGATCAAAAAATGTCTGAAAATTCTACTAAAGTAAAATTTAGTTCAATATACTGCATTTTCAACCCCTCGACTTGTAGGGTTTGGAAATTTAACTGTGAAATTTAATCGACTTTCTTGTCTCTTTTGGGTTTGTGATTTTGTTGCGGTTGGTTTGGGGTTTTTTTTTAATACCTATCTTAGTGTCTAAGAAGGACTTACTATCTCATCTTGAAGAGATGCTTCAGATCACCAAAGTTTGTACTGCAATCCAGTATTAAAAACAGGAAGGAAAAACTTGATAAAGGTTAAATATTTGAACAGAATAGCCCCAGGTTCATTTTGTCTTCCTTCTCTACACACAGTTCTGGTATTAAATTCCAGCTGCTGGCTCGAATTCTTGTATAAATGTAGAGCTAAGCATGTTGCTTTCCTGCATTCCCTTTCAAATAATAGTTTTATCACCAAAAGACCAAAATTTCTTTTGGAAGGATCATTACTGAGTGCCAAAACATGAACAGGCATTTCTGCTATGTCATCCTTCTGTATTTGTGTGGAGGGAGAGTAGAAACACCCTACATTATTAATAACCTTGTTATATGGAAGAAAATACTCCTGGCTAAAAATCCACCTTACATTCACTATAAAAAAATAAAATCCACCAAAAGCCAAAATTAACTTTGATCTAAGTGTTTTATAGGCCAGGAGCTGGAAAATGGCATTGACTAATTTCAAATATTCCTGAATATAATTATAATAGCTTCTCTGGATTAAAAAGGATAGAAACACTACAGTGGAAGGAAGATAATTATCAGTTTTAGAATAAATTTATTAATACAGCTGGGGGGAAAGAAAAATCAGTGCCAACATCTTTCCTTTTCAGATTGCTTAGCAGATTAGTGTAGTGCCAACCCATTGACTGAAAACTTTCACAATTAATTTGATCTCTTTCAACAATGCGGCAGCTACACCTGAAAATTTTCATGTCTGAGAGGTAACTGGGATTGAGAATGGGTTACAGAACCAGTCTGTTTTAAAACAAGTATAAGAATGTATACCCAAATGTACTGTAATCAGAAATATTTTACCAGACACCGAAATTTTAAGCATTCCTGATTGTTGGGCAATTTTTTTGATTTTTAAACATCAGCACCCATTGCCATTACAAGGCTACTCAAAATGGCCGAAGACATTATATATGTAGTGTTCCAGGACCGTACAAAGATCCTGCCTCAGTAATTATAAGAATGCACTTAATAAATTATTTTTCTATTTTCATCTATTAATATGCAAATAGTTTATACAACATAAAAAATTTAATTTGTACCTACTACAGGTAACATATCTATTTAGCTTTTCATCTGAAAGCCTGTAAGACTTGATGACCTGCAAACTTATTTACATAACTCACTTTAAAGTATCTTTTAAAAATAATATTGTCCAGCATTTAACAAAATTGTGACTTAAAAAAAGAAAGAAATCACTCAACAGCATTTGCTTTCTTGATTTCGTCAAGTAATGTCACCAGCTCAAGTGTTATAAGGCAGGTTGGTTGCTCAGATGGACTAAGACTCCCTATGGTGACAGGCATGTAGTAAATCTGTTCATTTATAAAATCAGATGAAAGCAAGAAAGAGAAAAAGTTTAGAGTTTCAAAAGAACTGAAACTTCTTATTTTGACTACAAATTCAGAATAGGCACTGAAACATGATTCCTTAGGGACTTTTCCAGAAGATTGTCTCTTCGCTGGGCATCATTCCATTTTTAAACTAAGAAGAAAAAAAACCAAAATTATCAGGGGTACATAATTCAGGATTACAAAAGAGGAATTACTGTAAGTATTTATTTCTATCTTACTAACAAAGGAAATAACTCCATGTCTTAAGACATCACAATTACTGTTCTGGTAAGAATATTTTTAATTTCATTATTAGATTTAAGCAATATTGGAAAATAAAAATACGCCTTTCATGTAATTCTGCATACGTTATTGAAAACCAAAGCTCTGAAGCACAGGGCTAGGAGAGTCCTAAACTTTGTCTGTTTTAATGCTCCAAGCCAGTACTGACAAACAGTGTAATGTTCTTTTTAGAGATTTATGTAACCTCCTCTTAAAGAGGAATATTTTTCAAACTCTTTAGCTATTCTAGTCTACTTTCCCTATGCGTATCATGAGAAATATTTAGCCTAATATTTAATGGAATTTAACAACTTAATTCTTGTCAACCACAAACACAAGGGCTCCTTTCCACTTTTGGGACCCGTAATGGTAAAGTCTGGTAATGTTCTCTAAACTTCCTTAAATGGTTGGTGTTTTTCATGAGCTGCAGTAGCCCAGACTGAGACCCCAACAGCATTAAAGAGTGAAGTAATTACTTTAGATGTCCTCCAAACACATTATCTATGCCATGAAGCTGAATACCTCTTCTGGTGCATTGACTCACATCCAGTTTTGGACGAACCTTTGTAACACTCTTTAGTATAAAACTCCATTTCAAAACCATTGACCAAGAATTGTGAGAATAATGCTTGGCAACAAGTAGTACTAATAACTTTGAAGATACACCTTAAAACTCTGTCGGTCAATACAGAACAAGACTGACTGCACGCTCTTTAAAAACGTGTCCTTGCATAACACAAATGCCACCAGGAAAACCAATCCTCACCTTTCTGTGCATTGTTTGAGGTTTATTAAAGGTTTACCTTTTGTCTATGAACAGCAGCTGTCTCCATCCTGTGAAACACTATGCATAGGGATGAGGCTTTCACACTGCTCGCTTTCTTCTGGCATTCTTAAAAGAAACACAGGTGTTAATTTTAAGTCATACAGTAATATTAAATTGGTTGTTATGAAGCCAACAAAAGTACCAAGTGTGCAGCTGTTTGATCTTTAGCCATTAAAAACATGCAAAGACTCCTTAAGTTTGTCAAGTGTACTCAAGTTTGCACAATTCTCACTGCATGTGCTGGGTACAGAAATTATCATACATGCATTAAGGGAAAAAGTTGTGACAACCACTAGGAAACTTCTTTTAAAAGGTAAACAGACTTCACATCTTTCCATTTTCTGAGCATTAAATAGGTTAATGAATGGATTGTCAATTACTACTACTAAGAAATTAGTACACCTGAATATGAAATCAGGTGAAATAAACAGAGTATGAGTATTGTGGCTTATAAAAGAGTAGAGAATATTGGAAAGGCTAAAGAAGAGACAGGATTATAGTTTGTGACTGTCCTACCTCTGAATTCGATGTTTTCTACAAACAAAGGCAAAAATTCTTCTGATTCCCACCATCACTGGATCCCAGTTGTTATAGTGACACAAGAGAGTTGCAATGAAAAATGAAAAAAATACAGGTACTGCTCCTGCAAAAAATAACCAGGAAAACTGCACCTGGAATTGAAACACAAACATCATACTCAATAGCTTAAAAAAGAATTGACATGCTGTATGTTTGAAATGATTATTATTGTAAGTTTGAGATGCAGTTTGAGTTATTTTAAACAGTGTGACTTATTTGGCACAATTTCTATAGCTATTGCTTCTAAGAACTGCATAACCTGTTCCCACTGATCCATCCTTTACAATGGAACATTCTGTTTGCACTGGGAGCTGAATGAAGACTGCTATTTCCAAATAGTCTTGTATTTAGGCTTCTAGCAGTGTCTCTGGTGCCAAGGAGAAAGTCTCCTAGACATTCCATGGGTTGGAAAGAGATGATCTTTAAAGCCCCTTCCAACCCAAACCATTTCATGGTTCTATAACTCCAAACCAAGGGCACAAGGACAGGAAGAGCCTGGGACCTGCCTTTCAGGACAACAGAGCCATGAGCTGTGGGCACGGCCCCCCCGTGTGGAGAAAAGATCCAAAACTGAAGACTTTGGAGAAAACAGATTCAGCTTTGGTACCTGGCACTGATGATCCTCCTCAAAGATCTCATAAACTGCAACTGTTAAGCCCTATGAGCCTATTTAAGCCTATTTTCTAATGAAATTCAGAACACGTAAGTTGCCAAAAGGAACATTTAATTAGTCGTTAGAAACCTGTTCATAATTTCCTAAGATTCAGATTTATGTTAGAAAATTAGAGAAAAATAAATACCCAGAAAGTTAGTAATTATGAATATTGTATAATTACCATGCCATTTGACAGTCATATGAAGGCTGCATGTATTGATATTTTAATCTTTATGTTACATGGTGTGATTCCTGGGGTGTCCTGTGCAGGGCCAGGAGTTGGACTGGGTGATCCTGATGTGTCCCTTCCAGCTCAGCACATTCTATGATTCCATCATTATTAGCCATGCCAGTGGCATTCTTGTGCAGGTTTCTTCTAAGTAAAAATAAGGCTGGCCAGAGGCATTAACAGGGCAGCTTGAAGGTGGAATTAAATTTCTATCAGGTCATCTGAGATGTGGACACCTGAGACTTCAGCGAGCACAGGGCCTGGCTTAGGATACTCCGATGTCTGTATGACAGAGACATCCTAGCACAAATACACTTGTGCAAAAACCCTCAAAGTCTACAGCAGTTTGCCTTTAATCAGAGTCCCTCACTTGTTTTTCTAATAGCAGTCGTTTTCTAAAGTGTAAGGCAGAAAGGATTTACTTCCAACAACGTGAGTTAAAAAGGTAATTTGCCCTTTTTTTACCAACAGCAGCTGAAAGTCATCCAAGAGAGCTTTGGCAATGTTTCTGCTATTTGAAATGCCTCCATGTTGCATTAGTACATGAAGAATAAATTAATTTTACAAGATCTGGACTCTGTGTTTATTCAGAATAAACAGCGTGAAGATTAAGCTGTTTACTGGGAATTATACAAGCATAGTCCATTTTTCAGTGTATCCCAGAAGAAAGTTTAGATGAATCACTTCAGAAGACAACCTAAAATTTTCATATATTGATATATATATAACTATGTATATATACACATCTCTACCAATGTATTCGCACATGCACACACATCTGTGTATATCTAAAACTACTGTCACACAAACCTACATACAAAATTCTTATTTTTTCTACCAGCATTAACTCACACATAAATCTAATTTGACCTCATGAAAGTGAATTTTGGGGGAGGAGTCTACAGATACTTTATTCCTTGAATCCTTTACAGCTATCATGAGTTATTTACCATCTCATTACAATTTATCTCTCAAGTGTGCATTGCAGATGCTTTAAGAGCAACACAAATACAATTATCTTACCAACAAACGTTTTATTATTGTTGGAATCACTGCAGTGTTTGCTATATTTCCATGCTGGAATATGCAGGCAATACTAACACAAAACATACTGTGTATCACATGTTCATTACAAAAGTATTTATTCAAGGTCTGACTCTTTTTGATTTTTCTTTTCTTTATCCTTTTATTTTTCTGACTTATTTTCCAAAATCCACACTGACATGAAGTAAAAGCAAAATACAAGTTGTGTTTGGGGTTTTTTTACCCCATTTCTACATGCACGAAATTTCAGAATTTTGTGAAATAAAGGTACTCATTACAATTTACACTTTGCTTGTGAAAACATTCTTTTTGGCTGGAAACATTCTAAGTGCAAGACTTGACTAATTTCTTGTACCAAATAAACAAGTACAAGCCTAAAAGAATTTAATTAGAAGAGATTCTGTAAGCAGTGATCAAAATTTAGTAGTACCTTACCTTTTGCATGCACATGTCAGCTATTATGGACAGAGGTATTGTAAGGCTTAGGGCAAGCGTGCCTATCAGTGATGAGGTAAGAAAGCAGCCCCTAAAAGACAATAAAATAATCACAATTATACAATTTAATGACAATAAATAATAATTATAATAACGAGGTCTTACTCCAAAGTTAAAAGACAACCAAAGTAACATATCAAATGAGGAAGACATTTGATGAACTGTTAGCTACTGTTTAATAATCAAAAATTAACTCACACCATCACACTCCATCATAAATCTGTGAAAGTGCATAGAATTCTTAACCAGGCAATTGATGTCTTCTGGGCTGAGGTTTAATTCCCATACCAATATTTTGAGACGATGGAAATTTCCCTATTTCACATGCAGTAACTTCATCTAAAAAAATCTGCATTTTGTTTCCGTACCATGATTCTCTACAGCATAAGAGACTGCTTCTGAATTACAACCAACCTGTCCACAGAAAACTGTAATTGAATAAATGGTACAGAATCCAATAAACATTTATCAGCAAGTTAAAAAAAAGAAAATGAAGAGTGACATCTATCCCTACATTATTGAGTCAGTAATATGTGGTTGGGTGGAGTAAACAAGTAGGTTAAATGACATTTACTTCCAAAACAAGTAAAGAAGACTATACTAGTGGCACATTGGATGATATCAGCACAAACTCTGAAATTAGTCCCAGTCCAAAACTATAGAAAAGGAACTGGAAGTAAAACTAGCTCTTTAATTGACTGGAATATCATTCTGAGTAATTAAACAAATATCATGTATGTAAAAAAGTCTGTGCACACCCATGTACTTAACCCTACACTAGGTACCTTGATTTTGGGACAAGAGACAATGTCTGAGGTTTGGGGGGGTTTATTTGTTTGTTATTTTGTCTATGTTAAAATTACACTTAACCTGACACTGATACAGGATGGCATTAACATCACAAAAATATTCTATCAACAAACAAGTTCAATTGCAAAGGAACATATGCTACAATGCATTTATACCCAGGACTGGTGTAAACGTTTGCCAATAAACAAAAAATCTCATTATTAAATTTCATACATAACTTTAAACTTGAAAAAAACAAACAAAAATCCATAGCACCAAACAAAACCAAGAGGTTTTTGTGGAACTCCATCTACTCCACCTTGATCTTTCATTGCAGTATTGTCACAGAACTGTTACAACAGAATCCATACTCTCCTTTTGCTATTGCAACTCTGTAGCACAAAGTCTTTTTGTCCCAAATGTTAATTCTGGAATAAGCTAAGCACACAGTATTTTAATTACTACAAGACCACATCAGCTACTTTTTAAAGTTAGCTTTTGTCTTACCAGGACATTGTGACTCGATGCTAAAACTGCACAGGTGGACAGCAAAAAAAAAGAAAAAGAAAAGGGCAAGAACCCTAACCTAGACAATTTTACATCTCAACATTCAAGAACACAGCTAAGATAATTTATGTGAAACATATTCAATGTAAGGAGTACATACCACAGCCAGAGGAACTCTGACAAAACTGTTCCAATAAGGCCATTTATGACAATGCACATCCATATCAGTTTATTGGGAAACTCAAATGCTTCAAACCCAGTATAGTGAAGCAGGAAGAACCCTGGCCACAGCAGCAACAGATTAAACAGTCCTACAAAACCTGAATATAAAAACAGTATTAAGTAAACCACAATAAATATTCTTCAACATAACCAAAATCTCAGCTAAAATCTGCTATTTTGACAATACACATATAGAAAAGCAGCCATGAAGCAATATTTTAAATCTTTCAAAGGAAACAAATGTAAGAAATTTAACCTGAAATTCACAAACTAAATTTGCATCAGATATTTACAGGTTTGAAATTGAAAAGAAAATAAAAATTAGAAATCTCATTAAGTCAGTGGGGCTGTCTGCTTTCCTACAGGAAGTTACCTCTTGTTGTTAAGGCACTAAACAAGAAATAATTCACACAACCAGGCTCTAAAGGACTCATAACCATGGGAGTAATGGGCTTTCTCTACTTCTTTGGCTTGTCTAAGCCCCTTTACCGCTCAGACACAGTTCAGTGCCTGAAAGCAAATCATTTAATCACACATTGAATTAAAACTTTCAACTTTTGGTCTTACCAAAGAACATTGGTATGTCAAGTTTATCTTCTCTATCTACTTTCCTTTTTATCATGACTATGTAGACAGCGTACAGCATTGCTCCTACAAGAGACCAAATGGAACCTGGAAAAATGGAAAAAATACTCCCTTGAGATATGCCAATCATGTTATGCAAAGAAGGATCAACTCTCCTAAATCTCTGTTGATTACACAATCCATTACTAAATGAAAAACATGGAAAAATGGAGAAAGCTCTAAAATGTAAATACTTTCCCAACATATGCATAGGGTGGAAAATTATCATAAATGGCAAGTTTTAGAAGTTGAAACAAAAAGCCAGGTTGTGAAATGTTACATGAGCAAGAGATATAGAGCTTGCTATATACTACTTAGTGCTGTCAGAAGATGGTACTCATCACTGCATGTTTCAGGATTAAAACCCATAAGTAAATACCTATTGTATCTTTTCCAGCAGACTTTTCAGATCCAGAAAGGTTAACAAGTACCACACCACCAATGCTAGCAAAAAAAGAAGAAACGCAAAATGTTACTCGAACTCAGGAATTTCTTTACAGAAAATAGATAAAAGAAGGAGAAAAACAAATATACAGTTGTATCTTTAGGCATTTTTAGTTAATCAAAACCCACTTCTGGAAAGTCAAAAGGAGTTCTCAACTGCTAAGGCATGGTCCCAAGGCAAAAACAACCAGCCCCACTTTTAACTTCCCCGAACAATGCACCAGGCATTTAATGAAAGAGGCCAAAAACACTTCATGTCAAACCTCTTCTTTTTTCACTGTTTACACAAAAATAAACAAACCACAACTAAACAACAAGAAAATAAGTTCATCTATTTCCAACAGAAATTACTCTAATTTCCTACAAGAGAATGAGATTTGGTAATGGTTCATGATATGAAGCATTTAACTTAATTCACTTGCTCAATGCATCTGTGAAACAAGGATTTTTAAAAAGGTGACACCTTTTATACCTGATACCAGAGGTACAGTAGGTACAGTTGTCCCCTCACTGTACCAGAGAGTTTTTGACCAAATGTTCCCTCCCATTACCTTACCTTAAAATAACAGCTAGTAATTTGGACAGGGTAAACCGATCTCCACTGTTACTGGGAAAGACTGCAGCTAAGATTAATGTAAAAAGCCCTGCAAGAGAAATGCAAAGAGTTTATACAATCAAGTTTTGCCAGTAGTTTGCTCAGAAAATTACACAGTTTCAAAGCTATGACACTCGAAATATATTTCTTTAATATACAGATGTAACTGCAGAAGTACACACGCAACAAGCAGGGGAATCATGAAGGTACACTAAAAACCTCTGCAATACACAATGAATTTTCTAAACATACATATTCAATGCCTTTAGGTCAAATCCCCAGGTAAAAATGTTACACAAATCCATTGTAACATGAGATTTTTATGTTATAAGAAGCCTTATAATGCACACCTGGTGGTGTAAATAAAACTTACCAGAGGTTGATGACAAGATATTAACTATGGCAACTTGGGTATCTGACAGAGCTTCCTGGTACGAGAAATTTGCCAAGAACCACTGGGGAAAAAGAAAAATACTTTTTTCATTATAAGGGTAGCAACAAAAGAGCTTACATTTCTCAGTGCAATAAAATCCTAGTTGAAGAAAAAACAAAAAAATTATTTAACCAAAAAAATAAAATCAGAACTAGATTTTTAGCTTAAAGAGACTTCTAACTTTTATTAAAGTGGCAGGCACATTAAAAGACAGCAGCAAACTTAGAACTGGCTCAAACCAACTACATACAAGTATGTGCTTAATAACGAAATAACATACTTCAGAACTTAAAAATAATTAAAATGACATTATAATAGCTAGTCTGTAGTAACTAGAGGTACTTTTAACTTGTTTTGGAGTGCTTCAAGATGATAACTGCACAAGGGCTGCAAAGAAATTTCAGTAATGCATGTGGCATTAGTCAGCCTAATGAGGTTCTTTTAGAGTACTTAAAACCAGCACACATCTCCACTGTTAAAAACAAGAATCTCTTATATTCAATGCCGAAAAAATATTTTGCAATTCCTCCATAAAGGAATAAAATGGCAAGTGTTTTCTCACTTCTTGATTGAGATCTCCTTAATAAGATCTCAGATATATTCTAAGGGAAGTAACCACTCTCTAGTCTTATGTGGAAATATTCATGAAGTCCAAGAAGAAATACATGTACATGCCAGTAGTATCCATGAACAGCATAAACAGGATTTGTTTTGGACATGAGGACTCTACCCTAGAAAAAATTACACCACCATTTTCTGGTACATGCATCAGTGGTTTTATTATTATTATTAATGATAATAATAATCATAACAATAACAATAATGTTTAAAGAGCTGTACTTTCTGAGGAAAAGCCGTGGTGAGTCCACATTAGAGAGAACATATTTGGCAGTACTAGTGAAGCTGCCTCTGGAAAAGGTATCACTGATCTGCCCTCTACATTTTTCTGTCTCAAAAATCCTGCCACTGTTATCTTTCTCTCTCCCCCCCAGAACTGAGGCATGATGCAGCAACAGCATCTACCAACAGATCCATAATTAAATCTCGCACGTCCATGTCCAGCACAAGGAAAGTTTTACTTCTTATAGGACATTTATAAAATAAGGCTTAAAGAATACAAGTCATCTCAATACTTTTTCACTATTATTATACAAGTTTTAAATGCATCTATACTTAAGTTTTCTGAAAGAATGGAGCACATACCACAAAGCAAAAGAAAAAGCTAATTTTTGCTACTTGGCTGGCAGTGAGTTTTCCTACAGTTTTTAAGATTGATTCCTGCTCCTTCACTGTTGGATATGACATGCGGGACAGCTTTGCTTCCAAAGCATGGCTTGATGGGAGCTGCCGGATCTCCATGATGTTACTGAACCTCACACGAGGCTTTTTGGGTGCTAGAGAGGAGGGAAAAAATGAAAAAAAACGAAAAAAAGAAAAAAGATTCATATTATCATTAAACTTTTTGAACCAACACAATATGCAAATAAAACTACGATGTTGTAACGCACCATTGATTACAATACTGCACAAATAACGGGGTTTTATCCAAACAGAAGACATGCCATCACGATTTATTAAACTAATATTTTGCTATTCAGGAGGGCAATAATAAGACAAAGCACAATTAATCACTGTTTTCAATCAGTAAGTTGTCCACCCATGAAAACCTCACTGAAAAGCACCACCCCTGCTCCCTGTCAAAAATAGCAGCAAAAGGTAACAACATATTTTTAGATAGGAATTATTCCATATTGACAAACAGTATAAATGTAAGATTTTCTTTAACTGTCTAATAGCCAAACAGCCAAACCTGCATGCAACTATACCTAACTGCAAGGACAATTTTTTATTCAGAAGATGAAAGTCCAACAGACCTCAAAGCTTAGCAGAGACCATAAAGTCACTTGCCCTTTTCAAATCCACTCTCTAACTAATCTTGCAAACTAGGATCAAGTTTTATTTATAAGTTTATTTTAGTATCATTATCTTCCTCTGTAAAGAAAACATTACACTACACACTACAGGTAAATATTAGCCTAAATCAATATGAAACAGAACCTAATTTCCTAAAAAAAAGTACAGGGAAAACTGCAGCTGGAACAATTCTGAAGTGAATGGTGCATGTTACCACAGGAAGCAGAGCCTACCAACGTGGTTCTTAATGTGTGCCATCTAGAAATTAAGAGACTTTCCCTTTGATGAGCAGGGACTCTTTTGCTGAGGATTGGCTAACTGGATGTTTTGAAGCCAACCTTTCCACAATTGCCTGGGACAGTTAGGCCTGTTTCAGGTACTATCACAAGATAGCAAGGCTTAAATAAAACCAGAACGCACATAGACTGTTAAAATTCTTACTTTGACTGCTTTGCTCCTGCTCTAAAAAGGACAATAGCTTGTTTTTCCAGAGGCTGACTCACTGCTGCTGGTCTTACAAGCCCAGAAGGAAAGAATCACAAGTACTGAACCCAGTTGGTCCCTTGAGATAAACATAGGCTGCATCTGTAGTGACCAAGAAAGGTAAACTGAACGACAGGCCTATGTTTTCTCTACCTGAAAGTAAATATATGAGACTGCAATTCATGCAATAAGAGATTTCAGAAAGGAGAAAAATGAAAAAAAAAAAAGGGAGGGGGAAGGGGAAGTAAGTCCTGCAACACGACAGCAGTTATACTAAACAAAGAGAAAAGTAACTCCTTCACCAAAGAACTAACATTACAGCATTCCAAAAGTCTTTACTCACTTTTCTCTGCATCACTACTATTACTGCCATTTTTTTCAGTTGGCAAATCATGAAACTTTACAGGAACATATAAAGGTTCACTCTGCAATGAATCAGTATAAGTAAAAACACAGTTAAGCAGGATATTTAAATTATAAGCAGTAGAATTTATTTAGTGAATTAGAAAACTATTAAATAAAGAAAAGCTTGGTGAATAGTAACAGAATCAGACTTAAAGTGGGTTTGCACACAGTGAATAGACTTGTCAAAATTCATGTATAAAGTATATTCTATGTTACACATATTGGTAAAACACAGTACTAAAAGAGAACTGTGCTCTTATGTGTGTATCCTCATGAACACAAAACTTAGGGCCAGAAAATTCACACCTACTGATTTAAAATTAAAAAGTAAGTAATCAATATCACAGATATTTCATTAGAACTACAGCTTCTGTCCAAATTATAAACTAGAAACATGAAATACAGAACATATGTACAAAAATTAATGTAGTCATTTTCTTCCCATGACCCTAAAACCCCTCATTTTCTTCCCTAGAACTAAACATCAAAAAACTTTGGGAAATATCTACAATACATAATTAACTTAGAAGTATTTCAAGCAATTAAAGCTTCTGCTAACAAGACAAGTTTTAAGCTCCTTGTTTAGATTAAATTAATAAACTGTAAGAGTGAAGTAAGGAAAAAGATCTGGTAGTTGGATTTTCATTAGGCTTGTTTAGGACTAGAATTTTGGTGGATGTTTAAATTAATGCAAAATTGTCCAAAGTTCTAGAGTCACATGAACTTAATGAATTGAACAGGCTAAGAAGATTTTATTCTTAAACACAGACAGATAAAATTGAAAATCCCCCCAAAATTAAATGAAGAATACATCTGAAAAAAAGTCTCTTCAAGTAATTCTGTATAAAATATCCATACAGCAATTTGCCAATACTCAATTCCTTCCCCCACTCTGTTACAGAGGTGGTACTGAGTTGAATATGTAAAGGTTTCTTTTGTACAAGATAATATTTCTTCGACAAACTACTACAGAAACATTCAAGTAAGTGCTTTATTGAGCTGAGAACCCATATTTCTTGTAATAAGCTATACCATTATGTGCAGTACTTATTAGTAACATATAAGTATATAAGTTACCAATCCCCTTTGCCAAAACTTATTACATTTAAGACTGCCATATTTTATAAACAGTAAGTCAGGATGGTTGTGCCAAGTTATTGTAAAGCATTGACCTTCATAACTGAAGGCACTTACCAGAGAACTGTTAACAGTGGTGTCTGTTGTACAAGCAGCAAAATATCCTTCAGCATCTGCAAACTAATTACAGAAATTTTAATGTAATAAACTACCAAGGCAAAGTTATTAGTAACTGAATTTTTTGAAGAGTTTTTTTATTACTTCTTCCATAATTCTGTCTCAATTCCCTCTCTCCTCTCAGCCCTTCTCCCCAGCACCAAGAGGGCTTACAAGGTCAGTAAATAATTTCAGTACTTCCTTGTACCTCTTGAAGAACCCCACTGAATTCAACTACCCAGGTACGAATGCAGAGTGAGACTCTTAGATACAGAAAACCTGCAAAATTCAGTCTTAGGGACACATTCTCCACTAAATGATTGTGCATCAATTAATAACAAGCTGCTTCTTTCTTCATTTTATTGAGGCAAAGTTCTTTTCCCTCTTCCTTTCCGCACCTTACCAAACCCATATTCCCTGACCAGTTCTACCATGCTGGTAGCAAATCTACTAAACAAAGCCTCTAATGTGGACGAGAACTTAAAAATAAGGTGTGAGTGTTTATCCAAGCAATCACTGAAATAAAACTATATAAAAGGATATGTTTTCCAGATTAATAAACACAAGACATTTTAAAGGCACTTGCAATAATTACAGAGTTCAATATTTAACTACAGCCCTTGAGGGGGAAGGAAACTTCTTGTACATTACAGTCCTGTCTGCACTGTTCTTTTGAAAAGAAAAAATAAAGAGATTCCAGTAGCAGTGTCATGAGTGCCACACACATGTGACAGACTGGGCACTCTTACTCATTGCATTCCAGTTCATATTTCATTACTGTCAGCAAGGAAACTAGGTTCTGTTTATTCCCAAATTATCTTGTGATGGTTCTGAACATCAAGTCTAACATGTGCCACATTACACGCAAACACTTGGTTGATCTAGCAAAAATTATATCAAGATATCAGCTAACTCTAAACGCTCTGTGTGTTTAACTCAAGAATTTAAAAAAAAAATAAATTTTTTTCGTTGTTGTGTTGTCTTTTCTTTTTTAAATAAAAATAATTTGTATAAAAGTCATGTAACACTTTAAATATGTTATGCCTACAACTGTCACTATCAGTGAAGTCTAATATACCCAGAAAATCTGAAGTCAGTTCCTTTGACACAAGCTATTTTCTATAAAGACATGTTGATTAACAGCATGTTCTTGGATCACATTTTCTGTTCTTTTAATGTGAGATTAGTATCAGGCCAAAAGCCTTACTACTTCCTGAGTGCTGCTGTTCAGCATTCTGAAACCCTGGCATAGAACAACCGCTCTTTTGGGAAAAAAAACACCAATATTTCTGCCACATAATAATAATTTTAGGTTCTAGCATAAACTATGCCTAACTCAAACGGCCATCAAAAGGTCACTCATGCATAAAAGCTATAAAAAACAGTTATTAACAACAACAAAAACATAATTCTACCACCCTTGCTACATGTAACTCTAAACCCCTCAAAACAGTTAGCAAACAGTTCAGAGTTGTGCCAGAGACAAAAAGAAGAGTCAGTGCTAAAAATCAACTACAAAGTCCGAGTTCTGATTCCACTGGTTACAGATGTTGGGGGAGGTAAAGGGAACCAAGAGCCAACAGTGGTCAGGTTCATAAGCTCTTGTTAAGAGGAATTATCCTCTGCAACTGTCCAGGATACAAAACCAGGCTGCATGGACCAATGGTCTGGCCCAGCAGAGCATTTCTTACAACTCCTGACACATCTCACGTTGCTTTCTCTTGCCTCATCCTTTCACATGACAACTGTTATGGCTGCTACATCTTCCTGTGGCATGACTCAGTTTATATCTCAAATGTGTAAATTTTGCTCTTCTCTAGTGTCTATTTTTAAGGATTTTTTTCTGTACAAACCTAAACAAATATTACAACATCTACAGAGCTATCATACTTACAAAAGCTGCATGCCTTCCACGAAACCCACGAGTGCACTGTTGCCTCCACGGTTTCCAAACAATAAATCCCAAGAGGTATAGAACAAACATGGATGTTTTTGCAAATGTACTGAAAAAGGGTTTGTTGTACCTTGTAAAAACATACTGTGGAAAGAAAATAATTGCAGTATCCAAAATTACCAAATAGGTAAGAATTCACAAAATGAATGAACAAGCGTAAGTATATAGTCCAGTCTGGTTCCCAGAATAACAGAACTGTGAGAACTGACACGGATGACCAAAGGAACCAAGTGGCCCTACCTGTTCTGGGGGAACCCTCTCCCAAGCTACCTCCGATGCCAACAAAAAGGTGCTTCTTTGCAAGATACAATGCCACAGGAGGAAAGCTACTTATTACTTGTATCTCATCAACCAACATATTTATATGCTGCTGAAATGTAGCACTAAAAATACATTTACATACAAATATTTTCTAAATTAAAGACCACTTTTATAAGCAATAACATATTAATCATAAATTAGAGAAGATTACTTTGGCTAAATAACATTTCAGTACCAACAGTGACTCCACCAGCTCACTGCAAAAAATGTTTTATTAATATCACATGATAAGCACAAACATTTGTATATGCTTAATTTCAAAACTGATATAGAACATAACTTAATGCCAGTTCAGAAAACTGAATTTAAGAATTTATTAAAAACTCAATTTCCATTGCTAAAGCTCTGTTTTGAGTCCTAAAACTTAACATGAAGTAACCACAACAGTTTCAATATGGTGAATATATGAACTAGATGCAATTACAGGGCTTAAACTCCATGACCTGAGTCCTTTCATCCTGTACTTCTGGACGTTCTGAACTATAATGCACCACACCACTCAGCCTTCCATGTTACAGCTCATTTACTATTTTTTGGGAACCATAGGGTCATTATTTTAATCAATATGGCAATAAACAAAACGAACTCCCTGATTACAGTACATAGTTATGAGCTTATGCTATTCAGTTTTAAAGTCATCAGTAACACCTTCTGTCTCAAAAGAAACAGGCACTGAGTTGAGCTTATCCATAACTTTTAGTGGTTTCAGGCTGGTGAAACACTGAGTGCTTGATAACCATGTTTCTGTTGCATCTTCCTCTTTTATTTTCCCTTTAAGATGTGTGGAACAACACTTACAGAAGTGAGTTCTGAAGAGGCCACCCAGATCACATCAACCAGGAGGAGAATGACAATTCCTAGAGCCATTCGCCTGCGCTGAGTGGATGAACTGCTCTGGGAGCTCATCCGGTTCATGATAAAAACCCACACCATCTGGAACCTGCGCAGGAGAGACACCGAAATAAAACACAAAAGGTTACAGTGACACAAAAAAATAAACAGTGGGGGCAACTGTTCCATATATAATATGAACAGGACCTAATATACAAGGACACACATGGCTGTGTCCTTAAAAAGCAGATCTTTGACAGATCTGGCAGGAAATTTTCTGAGATACCAGGGGCAATTAGAAAAATCTGGACTTTGCAACAATTTACCAACTGCTTTAGCGCTGAAATAAGCAAAAGTAGATAAAACACAATGCCTTTTTGGAATTTATGCTACAAGTTCTGCAAAATTTGAAACCACGATGTTTTGGTAAATTCAGATACCTGACAGTATAAATTAGATTGATGTGTTGTGACAAGTGTCAGAAATGTGTTTAAACTTAGAGGTATTCAACAAACATTTCTGAAGACACAGGAAAACATTTGAGTAAATTATAAACCCTTATAACAAGAGGCGATTCAAGCAAAAAAAAAAGAATAATTAATTTTAAACTTAAAAAAGCAGACTACACACACAGTTGAATTAAACAACAATCATGCAGCTATTTGGTAATTTATGAAATATAGGCATGAACCAATTCTAGTAAAAATCCACTAATGCTACTACAAGGGAATTCAGATTTGTGACACAGCTTTACAGCTGCCCATTGGATGGCCTAAATTTATGGAAGGCCTGAATTCAGGAAAACTTTCAATTATAGTACTAAAATGCTTGAAACACAAGTGACAGAGACTAATGACTCATTCATTGCTCTACTTGTACTAGAAGCCTTTACAAACTCTCTAATGAACGTCAGTAAGACACGCATGTGGTATTTCTATGATTAACATTAACTTACGTGTATTACGTGTATACTTTAAGAACCAATTTATTAAGAGTTCATTAACTACAGATGGTATAGCACACCATAAAATCAAATACTATCTCTGAGAGAGCTACTCAAGGAACTGCAATCCAAGCCACCTTTACAGAGCAGCTTCTGACTTTCACAGTGAATAGAGGTCATCTGCTTTGCTAATATGGTTTGGTGACTTTAAACTGAACTTTGTTTTTTCCACGTGTTTTTTCCACATGAAAAGACTTGCTGTCTTTTCATTATTTACAAATTATTTATGAAAGAGACAGTGCAACAATGTCCTCAGTGAGTGAGGAAGGTACATTTCTTTTTCCCAGAGTAGCCTGTTCCTCAGATTAATGATTTAAATGCCCAGATATGCACAAGTGCACTGGAGATCACAGCACTGTTTCCTGCTTTGACTCATATCTCTATGCAGTCTTTGCCATGTCCAAATCTTGACACCTTTTCCTCCATTTCTTAAAGGGCCTCTTTCAAAAGAAAAATGAACAGGCAGAGCTCCTGAAGTATAATTATACCACTAGATCTATGCTGATACATTCCATGTGTGGGCATCAGTTCTGGATAATTACTCTGCTTTTCTGATTAAATGGTGGGACTGACAAAAGAAAGCAGAAATCTGTAAGTATGGAAGGGCAAAATTATGAAAGACTAATTCAAGGAATTAGAGTTTTTACTTGATACAGAATAAAGGAGAAAACATTTGTTCTCAAAGAGAGAGCAAATAAGTGTATTATCTTAAACTCAAGCAAACGAACATAAAGGCTTTCATGCTTGAAAGCTTATAAAGGTTTTTTCAGTTTTTATGAATTGGTTTAACAGATACTACATATTATACTCTACAAACTATGCCTTCATTTTATCAAGACTAATAACCTTCAAGCCATTACATGAAGTTATACTATATATAGCCTAAAAATTGCTTGTGTGTTTGAATAAATTGCAGCTAAAATGGAAGCTGGGCATAGAAGAGCTCCAAACAAGCTGGAAGGAAGAAATCTCATTCCTGTCAGGCTATAGCACAACACATGGACAGTGGGAAAGTATACTAGGAATGAAAGCACTGCAGCCTTCCACCAGTTCCGTGCTGCAGGCAGGAGGGGAGAGGTAGCTGGGGAGACAGGAGAGAATGGCAGCAGCCTGATCAACCGCACATCTCTACATCAGATGCTCCCTCACACCTACAGCTCTGCTGCTCTCACCACAGGCTGCTTCAAAGCACACTCTGTGAACAGAGACAGTGCACAGATAATGTCCACATTCTGCAGTTGCTTAATCTTGTACTCAGCTTGTCTACATTAGGCTTGAACAAATCCCTTGCTTTAAAATCCCTCAACAGGAGCGAAGTACAGGAAGACGGAACATCCATCACTTCTTAGATAAGAGCTAACACATAAAGTTATTCACAGTCTATGTACATTTCACACCATTTCTTCTGTACCTTTGATAAGTTGATGTTAAAATTCTAAAGAGCCCATAATTGCACCTTGAAGCTGAAATTTTTTATATGTTACAGTAAGAGCAGCTATTACTTTCTCATCTGACTACCAAGTATCTTTAACAATTCTGTGTGCCTAATATAGCCCTCTGCTTGATCCTTCCCTAGCAAGGCAAAAAGCTTAACAAGAGAGGGTGACTACAAAGCGCAGCACCATCACCTTCAAGCTAATAGCGGACTAAAAAAGTTACGAAGCAGCAATACTAAAATGCCTATAACATTCAGCAGAAATTCAAAAGCCTACTGAAACCTAAACACTAAGTTTTAGGACAGAATTAAAACCCTGTAAAACATCACACAAAATACAAAGACAGATTGAAACTACTATTTTGAGAAGTTTTAGACAGACACATTATCCCACTTATTAACAGTACTCATGAACTTGCAATGAAATACAATTCCACACTCTTATTCCACTTTGGCTTCTGTATATTGAGGGCAATATGTTGTGATAGAAACGAACACAAAAGAAGATTTACTTTTCTCATATTACCTTCAACAATAACTGTAACAAAGAAACAAAAGTGGTGACTAACAAACTTCACACTTCATGTCAAAGTGAAGATAGTCTCCTAAAAAAACCAAAAAAAGCAAAGTGTGAAACATTGTGTGCACGGGTAAATTAAGCATTTATCTTTGCAAAATACTGTATAAAATTTCAAGTTCCACAAGTGTCTTCTAAAGCTCAAGTCCTAAGTGTTGGGGACATACAGATCTAGAACCTTAAGAACTGGTCTCCATACAAAATGCCAACAAGACAGCCCTGAATTAATTGCAAGAAAACAGGATCCTTATCTACTTTTGATATCACAAAGAACATGATCCCTTCCTTATAAATGGTCTATAAGACAGTCACATGAAGAACAAGAACCTGATGATGTTAAGTTCTGATTTTTTAAGCTATGCAGAGAAAGGTACTATTTCTTAACTGTACATTCCTAAGCAAAAAATTTAAACATTAGAACTAGGAAGGTAATGGAAGAACATATTGGCTTGTTGGCCTTAAAATAATCTAGAAAGATAAGGCACCTCCATGTTATATCTTGGGGAAAGCCCAGTATCTTTCCTTAAATGGATACAGCATTATTACTGTATTAAAACAAAACATCGCCTTACCTAAAACTTTTTTTTAATTTTTGAACTCAGATCCTATAGACACATTCAATAAAATCCACTTGAAAAGTGCTATATAGGAAAAGAAACATTATACAAAATAGATCCTTAAGTTTTATTGCCTGGAAGTGCTGGAATTTTTATTGTTATTATTGTTATTCATGTGAAATGTTTCTAAACTCTGTTTTAGGGATATCCTGAATCAACAGGAGTCACACACTACGGCAACGAGTTTCAAATTAGTGTCCCAAACAGAAGTAGCAACAAAGGCAGAACTAATACTTACCCGAAATCTTGCTTTTGATCACCTGTCAAGCATGACAGGGCTTGTGTTTGTAAACTGTTAACAGGGGGCAATAGCTAAATTCATGCTTTTTACCTATTAGATTAAGAGGCAGCCCATAAGGATGGACCCTACAAGCCTACGGTTCAGCCCCCACTGAACTCAACATTTACACACAGCAAGTTCAAATCTTTTCCACAGTGTACCAAATGACCATAACTGCTTAAAATAAACACACAAACAAACTGGAAGATGCATTTTTTAAGACACAAGCATGTGATTATCTAACTTCTACTCCACAAAGCCAATGCTCACTGTAGATCCTGAACACCAAGGCAATAAGTCACAGAACCACAGAATATTCTGAGTTGGAAGGGGCCCACAAGTATCCTAAAGTCCAACTCTTAAGTGAATGGCCCAGGGATTGAAGCCACAACCTCAGCATTATTATTGTAGGGCTTTACCCTTACAAAACATTTAATTTATCAAGTGCACAAAGTTATTTTAAATTTAAGCCACCAGAAGATATAGAGGCTGAAATAGAAATTATGGTTTAAAAGTAAATACCTCATTCTACTCTATTAATAGAGGAGAAACTTCAGCATGTTTGCCTTTTGTTTCCATCATCAGGAAATAAATATGCTTTCCACATGGCATAACTTTAAACATACCAGCTGTAATCTGACATTTAAAGAAATATTCATTCAAAAGGCATTTCTTAATATCATTATAATTTTCAGCAAATAGCACAGAGACCTTTTAAAGTCTCTTTTTTTTAATTTATTTACCATTCCAACAGTCCTAGAGTTGGTGATGTCATCTTGTAGAATCATTTTTCAGCCAGTCACATGAAGATCTTCTGAAAAATAAACATTAAACATTTTCTTGTCACGACACTGTACTTTGATTTTAAAATGTTGCAGTATCCTGGATCATGTAAGAAGAGTTACCACTTTAATTTATGATAAAAAGATATAAAAAGTGTTCTCCCTGTGTAGTCTACAGTGCATGTTCACACAGCTGACTGCACTAAAGCCAACAGGCTCAGCAGCTTGTCCAATCCTGCTGTTCTGAACATGCAACAAGCAGCTTCTGAGGGCAGGAAATATAACTGCACCATTGATACTTCATGTGCACTCTTATTTGGACAGCATCAAATGTTTCTTTGTGCAGATTATTTCCACATTAAAAGTTCCACCCAAAAAGAGAAAATCACATGAAATTCACAAAATTTTACTTCACTGACAATTAGGGAAGAGAACATTACAAGCCAAAGAATTGCCAAATCATTGCAAAACAGAAGTATTGCTGTTCTGACCATTCTAGGAGGAAAACACACAGCCTGTCTCTCACCCCCACCACCAAAAAATAAAGTACATAACAAGAATGACAAAAGACACAGAACAGCAGCTCAGACACAAACCATGGTGCAAGCAAGTCAACTGGAAATTCTTCCTTGTATTTACTCAAGATTATTTCATATACAATTTGAAAGACAACATATCAAGATAAGGCTTGCAAGCAAAATAAATGGGTTTAGTTTTTCCAGTTATACCAGCTGCTCCAACAATACAAGTTCTGGGATACAACCTCCTCCCCCTTTTAACACGCTCTGTCATCAAGTGGTTCTTGTTTCATACCGGATTGCTTTCGAGATAAGAGAAACAGAGATGCTGCTTTCACTTTAACCAGAAGAAAAATGCTGAAAGTAACATGATTTACATTTATATGTCAAAATCTGTAAGCATACATTAAAGCAACATTAATCTAACACACTTATGACCTCCACTCAACCTCCAAAGGGTACCACGAGATGACAGCAATGGCAAGAATTTTCAGGAGAGATGGAGAGGTGAGCCTTATGCAACATGACTATTATATTCACCACAGCCCTGTCATTTTTACTCAAAGAAAGTCTCCTGTAGGATCCATAGAATATAATGAAGCAAAAGATCCAGAAAAGCAACCAAGTTTTCCATGCCAGTACTGAGTTCTGCAAACAGAGATCACTGTTCCCATCTAAACAAGAAGTTACACAAGACCAAAGTTTGCACAGAAAACACATTAATTTTATTATCAAAATAGGAGAATTTAGCTCAACATAAATATATGCTTTAGGAATCTGGTGGTCTGTAACAGTGATGCTGTCAAACTGTCATGGCACAGCTGGATCTGGGTATCCAAGGAACAAAAAGAACATGAATGTTTCAATGTTTTCATGAATGAAATGAAAAAGTTTCCTGTTCAGCACTTAAAATTCATGAAACAACGCTTCAAACAAATTTTCCTATATAGAACTAGTGCAGAGTATTAATCTGTTTTATACTTCAGAGTCCTTACCAGCTACCAGCCTGTCCAAGCACACAGCTCTCAGTAATTCCTACAGCACCCCCAGCAAGCCTGTGACCCTGCTGGACTTGAAGTCTGACTGAATGAGTTAGAAACACCCAAGTTTCAGGTCTGCAGAGCGAAAGTTGACAAGCAGAACAGACACTGACCTCCTTGTTATTCCTGTCCAGGAACATTAGGAGAAAGAACTCCGTGACAAGCTGCCAAGGCCTCTCTAAGCTTCACCACGTACAGAGCAATTTCTCAGCCACCAGTAGCTCCACATTCAACATCAGCTAAGGATTACAAATGACATCCATTTCACATGCTGCAGATCTAATCTTGTCTAGTGCAAGGACTAAACATATTGTGCTTTGTCACAGGATATACAGACACAGATCCCTGATAAGAACCAGCACGGCAGCTTTCAGCGAGACACCCTGGCAGCTGAAAGCTGAGCCTTCCAGGCAAGGTAGAAATCCACAAAATCACTGCACTCAGAGTGAATGGGGGTCTCCTTCCTGCTGATACATATCTTTGGGGAAAAGTAGCAGGAACAAAGAGAAGGAAATGAGTAAGTCTTCTTAATGCACTCAGAGAAAAGTGGATGTCTAAGAAAAAAGATACATGGCTCAAGCCCTGGGGATCTCGGAGGAGAAAGAATGAGTGTGCTGCACTCGCACCTAAAAAATGGAAACTGCACGAGGAAAGGGAGCTGCAGGCCAAGCAGGAGAAGCATGGACCCCTCAACACCCCTGGCGAGGCAGGACAGTAGTGCCAGGTCAGAATCACTGAATCAATTAGGTTGGAAAAGAGCTCTGAGATCATCGAATAAAACCCCTGACCAAACACCACCCTGTCAACCAGACCATGGCACAGGCTTCCCTCAAACACCGCCAGCGACGACAACTTCACCACCTCCCTGGGCAACCCATTCCAGTGTTTAATCACCCCTTCTGTAAAGAAATTCTTCCAAATGTCCAACCTGAACCTCCTCTGGCGCAGCTTAACACTGTGTCCTCTTGTCCCGTCACTGTTGCCTGAGAGCTCGACCCCCACCTGGCTCCTGTCACAGAGTTGTGGAGAGCAATAAAGTCTCCCCAGAGCCTCCTTTTCTCCAGGCTAAACTCCCTCAGCTCCCTCAGACACCGCTCATTGGACTTGTGCTCCACACCCTTCAGCACCTCCGCTGCCCTGCTCCGGACACGCTCCAGTGCCTCAATGTCTTTCCTGTAGCCAGTGCACAGAACAGGACACGGCACTCGAGGCGTGGCCTCACCAGTGCCGAGCACAGGGGCAAAATCACCTTCCTGGTCGCGCTGCCCGCACTACTGCCGGGACAGGCTCGCTCTGGGGAGAGCGGAACCCCTCCACACACCCCCCAGCCCAGCCATGCGGGCTCCCCCGAGGCGGGCAGCGGAGAGCGCGTTCCCCATACCGCTGTCACGGGCGGACGGGGCCGAGGGGCGGCGGGACACGGGGCACTCGCACACTCCCGGCCCGGGCGGGCACGGTCCCACCGCCTGCGCGAATGGACAAAGTTCCCTCCCAGGCCCGGCCCCGCTCAGCCCTTCGGGGCCTTTCACCCGCGGCACCCCGGGCGGCGGCGGGACCCGCCCATTCCCGGCCCCGCTCCCGTTCCGTTTCCCGGTACCTGAGGCCGCGCCGGGCCCGGCGCCCCCCGCGCTCCGTCCGGCG